>QYAN01000023.1:0-269366 GCA_003988815.1 Chlorencoelia australis
TTTATATATTTTAATCTAATCTTTAAAAAATATTATTATATTTAATAATTATATTAAAATTATAATTTATAATATTAATTATAAAATTCTTTATAAATTCTTAAAATTCCTCCTAAATAATATTATTAACGCCTTTTTTATATTTTCTTTTCTTCTAAATATTTTTAAAAATATCCTTAAAACTTAAAATATAATATATAATCTTAATAATATTAATATTCTAAATTATATCTTTATCTTTTCTTTATTTAAGCTTAGCTTAATAAAAAAAGTTTTAAATCTTCTTAATATTTTTTCTTTTATAGGTCAGTAGCTTTTTTATTTTTAATATATATTAAAAGCTTAAAATAGATAATATTACTAATTTATTAATAAGAATTTTAATAATTCTTATTTTATTTTATTCTTTTAGTTTAGCTATATAATATAATACTATATTATATTTTACTTATAAAATAGCTAATAAGTTTATAGAAATTAAAGAATTTATAATAAATAAACCTATTAAATTAATAATTATACTTTTTATAGCTTTACTTATTATTATAATAATTTAACCAGATATCTATAATAAACTATTTCCTCTAGAGATTAAAAAATAATTAGAATATTAAGAATTATTATAATAATATATTATTTTTATCTTATAATATAATAAGTATTTAACTAATAAATAATATATACTTTAATAAAGACTTTTAATTAATATTCTTCTAAATAATATTTTATAAATAATAATAAAACTAATTACTAATCTTCTCCTTTCTCTCTTCTCTCTCTTACTTATATGCCAATTATCTCTCACTAATAGTTAGTAAGCTTATAAATCTAATTCAACCTATAAGCGTCGCAAGTTTATCTATATAACTTATAGTATATGCGCATAATCTCCGAAGGCTTCGCTTAACCGAATCCTTTGCTAAAGGCTCGTCATAATAAAGAAGAATTTTCTTAGAGAATAAAATTTTCTAAATTTATAAAAATCTATCTAATCTTTTATTCTTAATAACTTTATAAATATATAGAAGATTTTCTGCTAGAATAAATTAATAAGCTAGAACTTCTAACTAATCTAATAGATAATAATAAATAAATAATATTATAGATAAAAGTTATAAAGAAGTATAGAATAAAGCTACTTTATAAAGCAAACTAATAAAAAGCAGATAAAAACCCTAAATACTATCTAATATTTAACTTTAAATACTTTCTATATTTTCTATAAGATTTCTACTTAGTATACTTAGAACTTAAAGAACCTTTAAAGCAACTATCTAATTAAATTAAGATTTAAGAAGATAATATAGATAACTATAATAAATTAGATAATAATAAAATTATAAGTAAAATATAAAAGGCTGCCTTTTTTCAGAGGGGGAGGTAATATAACAAAACGACTTTATTATAAGAAGATTATATAGCAATACTAAGATTAGCATACTTTAGTAAATTATATATCTTAATATTAGGTTAAGGAATATAGCAGATCCTAGTTACCCCTGAAACCTCTATACTTATATAAGGAGCCCAAAGAGCTTATCTCTCTCCTCTTCTCTCTTTTTCTCTTTAGTTTAGAATCTTATAAAGAATCTAAGAACTACTCTGTCTCGTTCTTATGTTCGTCACAAGAAGAATATTATTTTTTAAGAGAATATTATATAGCTATATTTAATATAGGTTTTTTATTAATTATTTATATTTATAATATATAAATAAAAATTAAAAAGGAGAGATATTATAAGAAGGCTATTTCTGGCTATATTATAAGGTTAAGGTGAGTTTAGAATAATATAATAAACTACCTTTAATTTATTCTTAGAATTTTAAACTAAAGAGGAAAAGAAGAGAAGAAAAGAAGTAGAAGTAAAGAGTAGCATCTTAGGGGCTATATATATATTAGCAGATATAACTTTTTTCGAAGTTTTATTACCCCCCTGCGTTCTATCCACAAATACCTGCCTTTTAAGAAGAACCCCCTAATTACCTACTCCCTAAATACTAGACCCCCTGTAGATGCTAGTAGGCCTAGTATGATAGAACTCTCCTCTAACCCCCTATACTACCATATAGGCTCTACCTCACCCGCCAACCCCTCTCCTAATCTAGAGATTCTTTATAATAATACTACTAGCCCTATTCTACTACCCCTTAATTTACCTAGCCTATTTATAATCCCTATAATTAACTAGAGCCTTAGTAATAACCCTTTTAATATTACCAAAAAAATTTTCTTAAATTCTATTACCTCTCACTATTTAAGCTATAACTTAAATAAAAAATACTTAATTTCCTTTAATATTAATTCTTATATTAATAAAAAATCTAAACTTTCTAGAAATAAATCTATTAAAGCTAAAAAACTTATTCTTAAAGCTAAAAATCTTCTAATAAAAGCCTATAGCTATACCTAAATTAGAGAAAAGCAAACTAAATTACTTAACTTAATCGAAATTTTCAGAGAATTTATAGAAAAAGATTAACTTATTATTATATCTATTATTATTATCTCCTAAATAACTAATCTTAAAATAGCTATCTAAAATATTAAAACGAAAACTAAAGCTCTAGCTAAAGCCCCTATACCTAAAGCTAACTTTAACTCTTTAAATATAAACCTAGCCACAAATTAACTATAAAATAACCCTATATTACCTAATATCTATATAGTTATTACTAATAAGGATATTAGCCTTATTTTAAGCTATACTACTTAAAAATAAACTATAATATAACCTAAAACTAAAGCTATAGCTAACCTATCTATTATTATATTAAAAGCAAAGCCTAATAGGCTTATTTTCATCTTTTCTAGCCTAGTAAAATTCTCTCCTCTAGTTTTATAAAATTTATTTAATAAGATATTTCTAAAAAAAGAAGTTAAAGGCCTAATTATAGTCTTTATTTTAAAGTCTTTAGGTAAAAATCTAATTTTATCTATAATTAGCTAATTTTTAGCTGACTATTTACTTAAAAAATAAGCTATTTAAGAATATTTAATTTCTTTTAAAGTTTTTTAAAAAAATAAATCCTAATATAAGATTATATTATATAATATTTCTATTATAAATTTCAATAATTTATAAGATATAAAGCTAATAATTAATAAAATTAAAATCTTTAATAAAGGCCTAATCTTAATTAGTATTTTCTATTAGCTTTTCTCTAAAGAAAATAAAAATATAAAATATATTAATTTAATAATAATAGCCTTTATTATTATTAAAAAAGCAAATAAAGCTATTTAGAATAAGCTTTATATAACTAATATTAATATATAAGTTAAAAAGCTATATTTTATTATAATTATAATTTAATATCCTAAATATTAAAGATTTAGCTACTTAGAAAACTATTATAAAAGAAAAAGGCCTATCTATAGGCTTTATAATAAAAATTATATTATTAGCTAATATATATATAAAACTTATAATATTAAGAGAATTAGATATCTATATTTAATATCTAAATATACTAATTATAAAGAATTTTATATAGCTAATTATAAGGCCTATAAGATTTTATTAATAATTAAAATTATTAAAAATATTATTAGTTATTTTTAATAATTAATAATAATATTAGAATTTTATAAGTTAATCTAAATTAAAGCTTAATAGCTATAGAATTAGCTTTCTAAATAGCTATTAAGCTAAAAATTAATATTCTTTTAGTTTAAAAGCCCTAAATTACTAGACCCTCTAATTTAAATAACTATTTAATTATTAAATCTATTATATATTTAGGCTTTAGCTAAATTCTACTAAATTACTAAAAATTATATCTGAAAACCCTAGCCTATATAGCTAATAACTATAAGCTAATAATTGCTAAAGCTAAAAACTCTCTAAATAATTTAAATTTATTTATTTTAAATATTATAGAAGAAAATTAAATAATTTATTTTTTAAATATTTATAATTAAATTAATCTAGATTTTATAAATCTAGATATCCTAGAAAAATACCTATTTAATAGAAAACTAAAGGCTAATTCTTTAATATTAAATTTTTTTAATATCTACTACCCCTAGTAGGACCTCTTAGCCAAGCCCTCTCCGAAAGCCAAATAATTAATATAATAGATAAAAGAGAATAAATTAGCTCTTTTAAATATTATAAGCCAAGGAACCTTCTTTAAGCCATATTTAGCTAGGCCTATAATTCTAGATCTTATCTTAGCTATTATCTTTTTAGCTAATCTTATTAAAGACTAATAGATATTAGAAGATTTAGGCTTAAATTACTTTAGAATATTATTTATTATTTAAAATACTAATATTATTAAAATTAATAATAATAATTCTTAGCCTAAATTTAATATTAAGCTAATAAACTAATCTCTTTTTACTAAAAAGCTTTAGCTAAAAATAGCTAAATTAAAGCTTCTAAGCTCTCTAAAACTACTTAACCTCTATACTAGGCCAGATCCCAGCCTATTTATCCTTCTAACCCAAATACTAGAGCTCCTAAACTCTATAGCAAAGGAGCTTACTTCTACTATTATATCCGCAGCCGAAAATAATATCCCTAGACTTAAATTAAATACTAAGCCTAAACCCTAATAAAACCCTTAGCTTCTAGAATTATAAAAAGATATAATAAAAAAATAGAAGAATATCTCAAAAAATTCAAGCTTAAAATATAGCTATTTATAGGCTAAAAATAGCTATTTTATAGCTATAAAATAAGTTAAATAAAAATACTAAAATTAATTCCTAGAAAAGAAAAACCCTCAGTCTATTTATAAGGCTATAGCCTATATAAAAAACCTATAAAAAGAAAAGCTATTAAATATCTCTAATATAGAAACCTTTTTAGGGAAATATAAGGTCTTTAAAAAGGCTTTATTTCCTTCTCCTCCTAATGCCCTAACTCCTAACTAGGCAGGCTATAAGCCTATAAACTAGAAATGGCCTTTACTTAGCCCCTCTAAGCTAGAAATAATATATTTAGTAAAAATCAAAGGAAAAATACTAGGGCCAGATATTATTAGCCAAAATATAATTATCTAAGCCTATAAAGCTACTCCGGAAACCTTCTTTAGGCTATTTAGCTATCTTATTAACCTTAGATATTATCTTAAATATTAGAAATAAGCTATTAAATTTATCTTTAAAAAATAAGGCAAATTTAATTATTTTATTTTAAAAGCCTATAAGATAATTTCTCTATTAAATTACTTAGAGAAGATTAGTAAATATATATTAGCTAAAAGGCTAAATTACTTAGCCGAAACTATTATACTTTTATATAATTTCTAGCTTAATAATAGGCTTAAAAAATCTATTATTAATATTATCTTATAATTAATTAATAAAATCAAAAAAAAATATTTAGATAAAAAGAAAATATCTATCCTTTTTCTAGATATTAAAGATATCTATAATTATATAGCTAAGAATTAGCTATTAGCTATTTTATAGAAATTATAGCTATTTACTAACCTAATTAGCTAGATAACTTCTTTTCTAGAAGATAAAAAGCTAAAATTAGCTTTTAATAGCCAAATTAAGGAATTTAATAAAATTAAAGTAGGTATTTCCTAAAAGAGCCCTATTTTACCTATATTATTTCTTATATATATTAGGAATTTATTCTCAAATATAGCTTTCTTAATTTAGGTTTTTTTCTATATTAATAATATAGCCTTATTTACCTTCTTAACTAGCCTAAAAAAGAATATTAAAATTCTAGAAAAAAAGATAGCCAAATTATAAGAGTTAAGAGTTAATAATATTATTTAGTTTAACTTAGCTAAAACTAAATTAATATATTTTATAGAAGGCAAAAAGGCCAAACTAGCTAGCCTAAAGCTTCTCTCTAATAATATTATCTAATCTAAAAAGCTAGTAAAATAGCTAAGCTTTTAGTTTAATCTTAATTTTATTTTTAAGTATTATATAGCTATTTAGATAAGCTAAGCTAAGTTAGCCTTTCTTAAAATAGCTAGACTAGCTAATATTAAAAAAGATTTAATATTATTTACTATATAGCAAATTTATCTAGCTTATATAATAAGTATTTTAAATTATAATTTATCTATATAATAAAAAAGTTAAGCCTAATTTAAAAAACTATTATAAAGTCTTTAAAATCTAACTTTAAGAAAAATTCTTAGAGTTTTTAAAATAATACCTATTATTTCAATAAAGCTAAAAGCCGCCTTATAACCCCCTTCTATATGCCTTAACTATAGCTTAAAAAGATTTGCTTTTAAAGCCCTAAAGCTATCTCTATACTATCTAACCTCCTCCCTACTTAAAGAGGAAGATCTAGGCCTATAAGCCTACAAAATCCGAGAATCTCTAGCTAATATAGCTCAACTAGATAATTTAAAACTCCTATAATACTTCTACTTTTCCCCCTAAAGCCAAGCTACCCCCTATATAATAGCTATTAGCCCCTTTTCTAAGGAAGAAGCCAGCAAAGCCCACCTAAAATATCTAAGCCAGCTAAAGCCCAATAAATATATTATATATTCAAATGCCTTATGCCTACCCGGTAAAAAAGCTAGGGGCATAGAAATAGGCATTATAGCCTATTACCTAGATACTAGCCCAGAGCCTATTTATAGAGCTATAGCTAATATCGGCGAAAACCAACTAATTTATAATAAGAAACTAAAAGAAACTATCTAAGCTATTAAATATGCCAGTAATCTAGCTAGCCCTGGGCATAGCTTTATAATTTACGGCAATAACCAAGCTAGCCTTTATAGGCTTAAATCTCCCTCTAATAACCCTGGCCAGGCATGCCAAATTAAGGCTATAAAAGCTACTAAATATATTATTGCCCAAGGGGCTATAATAGCCCTAAACTAAATTTCTGGCTATATTAATATCTATAGAAATAAATTAGCAAATAAACTAGCAAAAAAAGCTACGACTATTCGCCCTTCGACCCGAGAAACCAGCTTTGTAATTATTAGCTATATAGCCAAGAAGTAAGCTATTGAGAAATAGCTTAATATTATAAAAGCCTATAAAAAAATATAATCTAGCCTAAATAGCTATAAAAACTACTATCTTCTAGATATTAAAGCTAAAATTTAACTCCCCTAAGATATAATTTATATATATATTAGTGCCTATTTCTAGGTTAAAATTAGGCATGGCTACTTAAAGTCATATCTGGCTAGGCTAGGGCATGCTGAAAACCCCTACTATCGCTATAGAAAGATAGAAATAGGTTAATACCTACTATATAACTATAAATAGCCTAGTATAGCCAAGACAAGGGCTAAATTAAGGAAAAACCTAGAGAAATATAAAATAGAACTGAAAAGCCTATTCTATATGAAAACTAGCATTTAAAATATTGTCTCCTTTCTTAAAGAAACTCAGATTTATACTAGAAAATGGCACCTAGCTAGAGAGCTAGAATTATAAGAAGAGCTAGAAGTAGTAAAAAGAAAGCTAGGAGAGCTAGAAGAGGAAAAGAGAGCAGAATAGGCATAGAAAAGGCCTAAAAAATAACTTTCTTTTATATTTCTTTTATTTTTCCTTTATTTTAGGGCTCGACCCTTAATATCTACTAAAATATATTTGGATATCTCTTTTTATAACTAGTCACTAGATCAGCTAGGCGCCCTAGGCGCCTGCCGTCCTACTATAGTCTTTGACTTACACAGGACGTTAAAAGGAATAATAATTCCTGAAAGGGGGTGGCTTAGGGTATTAGTGGCTAAGCTTGATCTACCTCATTATTGCTATGTGGTGACGACTTGGCCTGAGGCTGAAAGGGGCCAAATCGTCACAGGATTAATAAACTATAATCTGCAATTTTATTTTATTAGTCTACTAATCTATTATATATAAAGTTAAAGAACCACAATTCTAACACTTTAGTAATCACTCTACCGGTCTAACCACATAACTCTTTAAATAAATAACTCGCCTGTCCACGACATTCTGCGTCATAGTTACTTACCTAAGCAACTCTCATGTTTCGTCCACCCAACAACCTTGTGTGGTCGTAACACTATACTACTTGCGATAGCTTTCTTTATGCTTTTTTTAAAGGTTCTTTATATATAAAGGTTCCCTTTTCTCTTTATATTTAAAAGCTTTTTTAGGATCCTAACCACGAGGTTGCTCATTATAGGGTAATAAGTATTCTGCCCGCTAAGCGTGTGCTATCTATTAGTTAACTGTTTCCACCTCTTTCCCTTGGGTTTGGGCAGAGAATAGCTCAGCTTGTAACAAGGTAACGCAGGTAGACAGTAGTTTAGAGTAGCTTCAAAGGTTCTATTCAATTGAATTGCTAAGTATAGAACTGATCTCTGGCCATGCCTCTGCTGGCCAGAGTTCTCCTCCTTATGCTCTTCCCTCTTCGGCTGTGCTATGACAATACCCCTCAAAGCTTAGGGCAGTAGGTGGCACCTCCTCCAAAGATACTCTAAACATCCGAGGCTATAAGCTAAGATTTATATCAAGACTCGTGTTTAAGCTTTCAGCTGTTCGTAATCTACGTAAGCCTACTCTAGAACTCCGACCTTCCTAATTAGGCTGCCCCACATATCACCGTATAACAAATAGCTAATATCTTTTTATTATAAATAGTATAATTTAACTTTGCTAGAGCTATAATTTTTAAAAAATATATAATTAGTAATTAATTATTTTTATATTTCTATAATATATTAGCTATTATTTTATTAAATATTTATTTCTAGTAAATATTTAAGCTTATAATAATAATATTATAAGATAGAAATAATAATTAGGAAATTGCAGAGGATATTAAAGAAGTTATAGTAGTTGTTGGTACTAATAATATTCGGAATGCAATATCTAATAGAATGCAATAGTCAATAGAATTCAGTAGTTAGAGAATGCCTCCTATATATCTAAGAATGCAATAAACCCTAGCAAGGGCGTACGCATTTCTTAAAGTATTATATAGGCATTTTACCATCCTTAGAATAGAAGGATAACCAGAATTAAAACCATCAAAACATCGAGCCACGTATAGACGTAACCCGTATGCTATATGGTAGATTCGAAGAATTCGAGCGGTTTATCAGTAAACCGACATTTATAAAATATTATTTAAAAAAATATCAATTAGAAGTCTCTATTAGAGCACATATTATTTATGTTACGTGCAGGTCAAACCTGTATTGACTCACGGAATAATTGTTCTAAAAGACGCGGAAGAATAGATGAGTAAGAGATTATATAGTCAATATAACAAAGTATATCCAACTTAAAAGTACAATTAAATAATGTTTTAAGCACGAAGCTCCTATCTACTGTAAATGAGCGTACATTATATAGTCCTTCGCGCTATAATAAAATCTCTCGTCGAGTTGCCACAAAATCGCCAACTCGACCGTTTTCCCAGAAACTCGCCAGCTCGACCGTTTTTCCAGAAACTTGCCAACTCGACAATCACGTAATCGTCGGTCGTTCTGCTCGTCAAGTTCCGATATTTCTGTCATAATACTAGTGTCCACGACACTCTGCGTCACAGTTACTTACCCAAAGTAACTTTCATGTTCCGTCCACCCAACATCCTTATGTGGTCGTAACAATTTACTAGTTAAATACCTATTATATCGCGGGATAAGAATAGCACACTATTATAGCAGTTCCTAATAGGTTAATTAATACTATCTAAAACTTATTAGGTTAATTAATATCACCTAAAACTCGTCAGGTTAATAATCACATAATCGTCAGTTATCCGCTCGTCGAGTTCCGACATTTCCTATTAAGTTAATAGTCACATAACTCCGTCATATACTAATAAATGACCAATGTGCTTATAGCAAGCAACCTTTATGTTCCGTCCACCCAACAACCTTGCGTGGTCGTAATAATCTGCTTGGTTAGCTAACATCTATTCGGTTGGCCAACGTCGGCTCGATCGACTAGCCTTAAATGTTAACAGTTTACCAATTTAGGAAAGTGGTCTATGCTACTAGCCACCTTTCCTTTTGCCCGCTTGTATTCAGAACCCTTCTCTTCTTCATGCAATGTCTTTTGTATTATACAGTTATCCTAGCTAGTATAGCACTTCCGAATAGATCGTTAATATCCTCATTACTTTACTTTACGTGATATCTTTGAGCACTTCACCTCTAGTGGTTCCGTGACAGGGGCTTAGATTGAAGAACTTGATTTAAATATCCACCCGCGTATTTTACAACGCAATTGTATGGATAAACATAATGCTAGACGTTACAAGAAACGCCCTGTGGATCTAATTTCAAAAAAGAATCAAGAAGAACGTATATTGTACGGTAAAATATATGAAAAAAAGACCATTACAGAATGGTGGCAATATGTGTATTTTACTGATGAAGCACACTTTAACTCTACAGAACTTGCATACGAAGCATAGTGGGAGTTACGCCAACAAGGAAAGCCGATTATTGATTAAATACAGTATCAATCAACAACTTTACGGTGCACGCGAGCGGGGGATTATTATATAACTATAAAGGACCACTACAGTTCTACAATGATCCTAAGGAACCTAGCCCGCGGGCGTATAAACCTGGTAAACTGCGTAAATCCAGTGTTCAAACCGATGCTGAGTACCAAGAGGCGATTAAGGCGTGGCAAAAGGGCGCTGATTATGAGGTTGAATTACAGTGGAAAGGAAACTTAATAATGCAAGAGTTTTATGCTAAATCTATTCTGCCGGCTCATATTTAACATATTCAAGAGTTGAAAGCCAAGTACAAGTATCTAATTTACTTTCAAGAAGACAATGATCCAAGTCATGGACGAAGAAGTAAAAAGAACCTCCCTTTACAGGTAAAAACTGATACAGAATTGGTACTACTCTACCATCCTGCTCAATTACCAGATCTTAATCCAATCGAGGCAATTTGGGCCATCATCAAGCAACGATTACGTGGTGGTAGATGGCGCAACTTGGCGGAGTTCAAGGCGGCAATTGAGCGTGAATGGCGCCGAGTTACGCAGGCACAGATCAGGAGGAGGATACGTGAGATGCCTATACGATGTAGCCAATTGAGGCAGTACAAAGGATCGCGGATTAAGAGCAATTTGTGGTAGTAAATTCAATATAATGAGGCTTTCGTTGTGCAATCACGTGTGCGGATGGCCCCTGCGCAATGAATTTTGACACCTATGGTGCTTGAGCAGCATGAAGAGGCAACTTGTCTCAAGTATACATTTCATTTCCTACGTTTAGACTCGTATTCTAGAATAGGGCGCAATCCCTGATTTCTGATCCCAATCAATGGCCCACACCTTCTTGAAGGCCCAGTCAACGCCACATGAAGCGACATCTTCGTTTTTGGAAAGCCTTGCGGTATTTAAGGATGAAGAGCCGCCTGGCAAAGTCTTGATATAGAGACATGCTGTGAATCTGAGGGGACGTTAATTTAATTGACGTAACGGCTTAGGATGTTCTGAAAATGAGCGTCTTGTAGAAGTTGCCTGGCGGTTATCCGCTCATCAGGCTCATAAGCAAAGCCTCTTCTTAGAACATGTGCTATGTAAGAACGCTCAGTAGAGTCGACATCAGGGCGAGCGCGTGCAATGAGTGCGTCGAGTGAAGTTTCAGGCGTTGTTCTCGGATCGTACCATGATGAATTGGCTCTCTGTGGATAACAGAAATAGCCCTTCCAACGTTGGGGTAGTGAACCGAAGATCTTAACCATCTCTGCCAGGGGCTCACCGTAAGGAGACCAAGGAAGCGCACCTAGATACAGCTTTGCGAATATACACATGAAGCTCCACATATCGCTGGCAGCAGTCGGATTTACGTTGTGAAATCGTTCTGGGGCGCACCAGCAGCTAGGCGTTTGCTGCTTGCATTCGACCTGGGTGCCTGCACGTATCGATATGCCAAAATCGCCCAAATAGACTGATCCCGTCAGAAGATTGGCCAGCACCTGCATTGGCAGCACAATCTCCCCAGTCCAGTTCTTGTGCGGCTGTACAAGAGTCTTTCTAGGACGGCCAAAGTACTGGTACTTTGTTGTGGTGTTGATATGACTCGTCGGCTGCATGCCACAAATGATGTTCTTATCGCTCAAATCTATAGATATTTAGCTAGAGATACAAAAAAGGAGCGGGAAAGATGACAAACCTCGATGAACGATGTTGCCATCGTGTAAGCTTTCCAAGGCCTTGAGCACTTGTTCTGCTATGGACATACGGCTGGCAAGACTCATACTGAAGAAACAACGTTGAAGATTGGGACCCTGTAAAGGGAAAACCAGGACTCTATGGGTCCCTATAGGACCTGAGAGTGAGAAGGTGTGTTGAGAAAGCAGGAACCTGGATGTGTCTGTGACGCTCTGGCGAATCTTACGATGCATGGCAATCTCAGTATTTGTCTGGCTTGCCGTAACACCAAGGACCTTCAGAGCAACGTCCGTCTGTGTCTTGCTATCGTGGGCCATCCAAACAGTAGAAAAGCCTCCATGACCAAGTTTGTGTTCGATGCGATATCTTTGGTCAAGAACTTGGCCAATGCGCATCGGGTAATACAGAGGTTCGTACCAATATCGCCTCATGTCTTCAGCGTTCTCTTCGAGTTCATCTCCTGCGTCAGAGTCGTCGGACCCGATGATATCTCCGTAGTCGGCCATGACCTGAGTGTGAAATAGGATCTTTTTCGTGCTTTCAAGGAACCAGATAAGGAAATATAAGGGTGCCAGCACTTGTTAAAGCCAGTGAAAAAGAAGAAAAAACGGCGACTGAATGCTAGCAGTATTCGCATAAAAGGTTGATTGTGAAGGATGGGTGAAGTGTTATTGCGGCAGGAAAGTGAGCCCGGAGGTGGGGTCTAAGGCCAGACACGGCCACCGCACCTCGTGACTTGCTCACTTGTTGTCTACGCCTCCACCAACGCAACGCCAACGCAACGCCAACGCCAACATAGGAACGACGTCGACCACCGGGCATCAACCGCCCTTGACTAGCTGAAACTTTGTTTGCCGCGCTCACGCAGTAGATTAATTATGGCGGCGATGGTTTGCTCAGGGCTGGCAATAATGCGGAGCCATGTCCATGAATAGGTACGTACTCTGCCGCCTGTTAACCGCATTCTCCCATGTAATATGGTCAAACCAACATGGCCAACTTGTTGATAGGCGTGCGTGCTTCTAACGCTCAAGAATGTTGCTACCCTATTTGGCACCGACTACGGATAATCCTACGTCTGAAGCTGGGGCTGAGTCGCATCTTGAACCAGTATAAGAGTTGTAGGTTTCTCGCAAATCCGAGCAATACAAAACACTTGAGTGCCCTTGTTGGCCACTCTCCTCGAAGGAGATTGTAAGTACCACCGTATCGCATATTGATACAAACCATGCTAATAACTCTCGAAGGAGAATTCCTATCCTTTGCCGATTAAAAACACACCCGCAGACTTCACTTCAAAAAGATTGAAAAGGGAGAAGTGTCAATTGAGTATGGAGGGAGCTTGTATGACCAGCAATAGAAAGTAGTAACTCAATGCCATATCTAGATAGTTCTTCTACCGTTCTAATTTACATACATGCTATCAAAGCCGGATCTTTTAGTGCAGGGTCTATGGGTATGTCGATTTCGACATCCGTAAATTAAGTATCCATTTCAGTAGCGTTCTAGCACTGTGGCCAGCTGGGACGGAGCTCGTCCCACGTAACTGAACCTACATCATCCATCAAATCTCTCTTCCTTTTACCAAGGCTATCCCCCTGGTCAGTGGAGAAATTGGGGCTGCATTCAAAATAATCGAAAATTGGAAAATTCGACTGAGAGTCAGCTGGACTCTTTCCAGATGTCAAGAAACTTTCATCAAGCTGGTTCTGATAGAGTGTTTCCATCTCCGCATGATCTAATGCTTGAAGATTCGACTGAGGGTGAGCTGGACTCTCTTCAAAAGTTAAAAGGCTTTCATCAAGCTGGTTCTGACAAAGCAACTCCATTTCGGCATGGTCGAAGAGTAAAAGAGCCGACTGAGAGCTAGCTGGACTCTCTTTGAACGTCAAGAAACTTTCACTGAGCTGGTCCGGATAGAGCAATTCCATTTCGGCATGAGATGCTTCGCTCGTATTCTGGACATCAGTGGGACTGACTATTCGATCTTCTGAACTCCCTGATTCGAAATCCTTGGTATCATAGCCGCCAACATCGCAAGCCCTCGGCTGACTTCCACTGTTCTGGTGTTCGCGAATGGTATGGTGCATCCACGCATTTTTGTTGTCGAAATGGCTCGTGCAACGAGGACATCGAAAGGGGGCCTGCTTAAAATGTTCCTTATAGCTCAAATGGAGATACTCCTGCAGAATGAAGCGCTGATGGTAGCAACGCCCACAGATCAAACAAGGATAATGCGAGATTATTTCCGATAATTTGAGAAATTCATTAGGCTTGTTTTCGATAGCACCTCCATCATGGCATTGTTTAACATATTCTAGCCATGCCTTTTTCCCCATAATGCTCGGTGGATCAGACTTTCCATTTCGCATGTATTCTGGATATGAGAAAGCTTTTCCAAAATAGCCTTCTCTTCTTTCGTGAAGGTTAATGACATGGAAAATAAGACCATTAGCAGTAGGAGTTGTGCCTTTGCAGAGGAAATATTGATATAAAACCCGCTTCTCATCGGCATGGAACGTATTAAAATGATTTTTCCACTCAACAATACTGCGGACTAGAACTCCATACCCGAATCCTTGAGAGATGCATCTCTTATAAGAATAGCATTCGTGGCATCAGATCTCTGTCTTGAACCTTTCATTCATGCTTCCGGTTAATTCGGCCGCATGAGATTTGGTAAGATGGCCACTGAGACCTCGAGAATTGAAGAGCTTGCCATTGTTCTGGCTATGATATAGTGGGAATAGGCATGGAAACTTCGCTGGACTTTTCAAGTCTAATGAAGCATAGGATAGAGAGTGTGCACCATGGACTCGTTCAAGATGGTTGAACCAAGCAGAAAGGCCAGATTCAACAAGACAATCTCCTTTCTTCTTCTCATCTCTTCGGCATCCCGGACACCAACGTGGTTTCTTGATATTGAAGTATTGTGCTTTCTTATGCTTCGCAAAATAGGATGTGAGCGTTTTTCGGCTGCTAAAATTGAGGTCACAAATAACACACGTCCAATTTTCTTCCTCCTCTCTTCCACCTCCCGTAGGAAGTTTCTTGTCGTCATTTTTATCCTCATTTCCATTGCTATTATCATCGTACTCATCATCATCATTATCATCATCGTCGTCGTCATTGTCAGATTCCTCTGGATTCTCGTATTCATCTTCCCAGATGTCGAGTTCTGCTTTCAAGCACCCCTTCCCATAAGCGACGAGGAGATCTATGTATCGCCCTTCTTCTCCATCAAAATTCGAAACATTCCACTTTCGAATGAAATGCTGGGTAACTTCTCCAGTTACTTCGACATTGCTTTTGAACGTCCGTGATCTGGCAGCCTGGCTTGATACAATTCTTTGGATTCGAGGTGGTTCTTTCCCAAATGCTCGAGCTCGGTCTGCTTCTCCAAAATATGTTCTGCGAATATCTGCAAGTTTCAACTTGCTCCACGTATGGCGTAGATTCCTGTATCTTGAGCACAATAACTTGAGTACTTTCGTTAATTTGGTAATCTCTTCCTCTTTTTTGTTGTTGCTGATCGCTTGGTCTCTTGCAGCCTGCACCTTGACAATAGTATCTTGAAGCTTCGTAGTATCGTGACGACTATGAAATCCGGTCCAGTCATCCGGATTAAGGTCTATAGGGGCATATATATCCCTGGAAATTGACATGTTTCGAAGAAATGCGAAGAGGTGAGTGTTATCGCAACCAGTTCGTTGACCAAATGCAGCCTGCAATAGGTCCTCTCAAAATCGCGATGTCTGGTATTGAGCTTTGAATATGGAATTTGTGTAACTCATAATAAAGTTGCGAAGAGCAGAAGAAAACAGCGCTGATATCGCACTTAATACATTTGATAATTCAATATACATAGTGCTGAAAAACTTACGATTCTTATCTATCCTTGCGCCTGCCCCAACTCATAATGCATAGAGACGAGGCACCATGCGGAACCCGGCTGCAATGCACACCTTGTGCCATATATCATTGAACTTTTGATATGAGAGATGGAAAATGAAGTCATTTTTCTTCTCCTCTTTCCAATCCAACTCAATATAGTTGACGTTACCGAGTACCAGCTTATTCAAAAATTCCTCTGCAATTGTATAACCAGCTTCGAATGCATCGTCTTGTATAGCATAAGCAGTTATAAGGCAGTTAAGACAAACAAGAGGAAATGGTACGGAAAAGGCCGAGAATTTGGTTCTACATCAAAATCGAATAAGCCATGATCTCCTCGTAGGCAACGGGAAATTCAATTCCAGACTTACGATTTACTTTTGACTCAAAGCGAATTCTTAAGCTTGTTTCTCGGTATCATAATGGTCGACATATGCTTTAGCTTTTTCTTGTTCACTGGATTGCGTAGAATAGAGAGAAGGACATCTTTATAGCGGACCTTTCCGAGCGTGCCAGATCGGAAACCACCCATTGCCGAAAGGAGAACATTAGCATAAAATGCGATGCGTGTTTAAACATCAATCCCTAATTCTTCTGCGCGTTCCCATAGAGTACGGAGAATGATAATAACATCTTCCACTATTGCTTCCACTTTTTCGAATATCGTTTCTTTTGCAAGACCATATTCTGCTGCTAATTTAGACCAAATCCACTTTCAAAAGCTAAGCATAAACCTCAGTCTAATAACAGCGAAGCACTTACTTTAGATATTTCAAAAACGCTAATTGATGAAGATGGCGGTTTAGCGTTATAATTATAGAATCGGAGCCTCCATTTATCTCCTAACATAGGTTCTTGCAACCTCTTATCCCTTAATACTATAAGGTCGGCTTCTTTGACCAAAGCACGCCATGCCGCAAGAACTGAACTTGCAGAATTGAGCATTCTTCTCTCTTCATATTCTTATAATCCAAGAATCATCACCCTTCTTACAGACTTCTTGACGCGATTGATCAAGTAAGCCTTGCACCATGCAGTTGCAACAGGGTCCCCAAGACACAATCCACACCATATTGTATCCAGATTAATTTTACGCTGATGGAAAAATCTGGAACTGTTTAGAAATATTGTTGTAGACTCTTCCTTCCTTACTCATTCCAAGTTCTCATAAGCCATTGACGATGGGCTTTGCTCTCGTCCTCGACCAGAACGTCTTCTTCGACTGGAGCGGCGAGGAATTTCTGAACGTCAGCAAGACTTTCTTCTAATAATTGATCAAGAGCTTCAGACTGAGGGATTCTACCCTTAGAGAGTCGCTCTAACGAAATAAGATCTTCGAGATAGTCATCCATAGCTGTACTACCTTTGACTTAGAAAATACAGCAACGGTCAGTCGAAAAGGAAAACCAAGAGGACATGGCCTCTTAAAAGAGAGCAGTCTCTTCGGACAAGGTATATAATTCATCTTCGCACTAAACTCTTCTTGATTTCTGAGTCTTGCAATGCCTTCACACGGGAAAAGGGGGGGTCCCATTTTCGGGCCCGTGAGCATGAGTACACGCATGAGGTGGCTGAAGTCGAGAGCGCGAAAATAAGCTGGAAAGTGTTAAAGGAATGAAAAATACAAAAGTGAAATCTAAGGTAAGAGGGAAAATTACATATTAAGTGGTGGGGCTCCATAAGTCCATGTTGTCGCAAGGTCTGACTGAGTTTGCACCGATAAATCGAGTAGTGCTGAATTGCAAGAGGCTATAAATTCCATGTTTCGCTGGTATAGTCATGCACAAGTGTGCTATGCGTTCTTATCTGATGTCTCTGTTAAAGACGGAGACGACGTTTCGGATAAGGGATCTACGTTCCGGAATAGTAAATGGTTTACTAGAGGTTGGACACTTCAAGAACTTCTTGCTCCTGAGGATGTGGTTTTCTTCGATTGCGATTGGGTTCCATTTGGGACGAAATCTTCTCTAAAAACTGTCATTTCGGAGATCACTGGTATTAAACGTAAGTTGTCAACGGATCTCCTCTATTGGCTCCATCTGATACTATTGCTGGTGCTTGCACATACCCTTTACTATACTTCAAATACTAGAATAGAAGTTCTTTCCCTGAATTTCTCTTGTTCTTCTAAGTTAGGAAAATGCTGACTTCTCATTCCTTGACAGCTCTCTTCAAATTTCGCGACGCTTGCATAGCACAAAAGATGTCGTGGGCATGGAAGAGAGAAACCCTCAGAATAGAAGACATGGCCTATTGTCTCCTCGGTCTTTTCGGGGTCAACATGCCTTTACTATACGGCGAGGGAGAAAAGGCATTCATTCGACTACAAACCGAAATCATGAAAATATCCGATGACGAATCTATTTTCGCCTGGGCTGACCAAAGTTTACGCTCATCCATGAGTGGACTTCTTGCAAAATCCCCTGCTGCTTTCAGAGATTCAGCAGATATCGAGCTGTGTTCTAATGAGAGACAAACGCCTTATGCGATAACTAATAAAGGCCTTCAAATCGATCTTGCTATGACGCCGCTTTCCAAGACAGGACATATGGGAAGCAGGAGAACGACTAATCACAGCTTGGATTTTAATATACCGCATTTGGCTCAGATCTACTGTCGGAAGAAGAGCAGCTCAGGGATTGCTAATGACCTTGTTGCGTTGAGATTCGTCAAGCATTCTCATGTTGTGGAAGAGTATTCTCGGGTGTCTTGTCATATACTGTCTACAATGAATGATGTTAGACCGCAACGAGTCCAACGAACAGTGTATATACGTCAAGATTAAAGCTAATGCTTGCAATCAATCAAGACGCGAATTTTTCTAGAGAACACCCCTCAGAGACGGTAGAGGTCTTGTCTAAAGATATCGTAGCAATTGGATTATAAGATACTATAGTACCACTCAGATCATCTGGAACATTTAACGCTTTAATGGAAACAGACAAATATATAGTAACAAAGCTTCTATCAAAACCTGGGTTCGAACAAGACTCACATACTATAATATATCTGAGCAATCTAATCTAAGATTTTAAAGAACTTCACACACTCCTACTCAGAAGCAACGTTGAAACCTGTCTTTCCAAGCTTTCGGTACCTCATTTTCTCGAGATCCAAGCCATTAATTTTAATGTCACTTTCCTCTTGGGCTGTATCTAACTTGAGCTCTATCCTATGGCAAAACAACCTTCGAAATACCCTTTTTGCTCGTTATAGAAAGAAGGTGCAAGCCGCTGCCATCCTAACAGAACACTCTCTTCCCCCACAATCAAAGCCTTGCTTATCATTTTTTGGGGCCAACGATATCAATAGAAGTTCCTTTTTTTTCGGTTGGGGTCAATACGAACTCGTTGATTATGCTTTTCAAATAAAGCGATATAGCAATTTCGCGATTTTAAGGGCAATTTGTAGAATAGTATTCAATTAATACGCCCTTATCCTCAGTAATATTCTGCGTATTATTAGAGAATACCGCGCTACTGTAATTATAAGTATTATTAATGCCCTTAAAGCTATTTGCGAGTTGGGCGACAATAGCAAAAATGGGAGCAACGCCTATAATAGTGTAGATAGCGATAGTAATAGTTAATGGTATAGTTAACGATTCATGTACCTTCAATTTTGTTAATATTATCTGTAATTTACATGCCCTCGACACGTTTCCCCCCTAATGTTGAAGAATGAAATTAATGCCTATAGTAGCGTTAATAATGATAATGACAATTAATAGCATGGTCGATAATTAATATACCTTCGATCCTATTGATGTCATCCGCAATTCCTTATTTTAGTGGGGGTCAAAGACTTGAGCTATTTACTAGTAGTTGTTAGAATTCATCCACCAACTAAATTTAAGCGAAATGCAGTAAACCTCAAACCCCAGGAGGAATGGAGTAAAATTATAATGGAGGAAGTGCGATCTCATATTATGGATATGCCTAGACGATGTGAATTAATGGTAGAAATAAACGGGGAGCCAATTAAGAGTGCTCAATAGTAGTATTTAGAGAAATGCATTTTCTCGCTAAATGTAGTGGTGGATGAATTCTGACGACCACTGGTGATTGTAAGAGCTGGAGGGCGGCCAGTTTTCTTTAGTGGAGTTCCTTAAACTATATATGCAGTACGTATTTAGCTAATTATATGCCCAGTATGCTTATAGATTTAGGTATAGAACCATTTAATATAATGAAAAAGGCGTACATCGTGTTATTAATCGCGTGTAAGATCAGGTTACTTTGTGCGGCGGCAAATAGGAGGATGAGGTAAAAATCCATAAAATACATAGGTGAAGGTGTACGCAAAAACAAGCCTTAAGAATTCAGATATTAAGATATCTAACTTAGCATAGAAAATATCTAAAAAGCAAATCAAAAGCTATTGTTTTGATTCTGAACGTATTCCTACCTAATAAGTTAAGCCTATATAAGAACCCTGCTAGCTCTATGCTAATACCTAACGGCTGTACCTCGTTGAGTGCTGCCAGCTCGGTGTCGTTCGTAACCAACATAACCACAAGCAAACGTAGGTATGAAGAGCAACGAAGCTGATGCTGATACTGATGCTAGTGCGGACCAGTGTATAGCACGCTACGGTAGCGAGACTCTCGCTATTAATCACAGTATCTTTTTTGAGGACGGTCTGCTCGACTTCGAGCGCTACAGGCACTTAAGCTTGTTCGATCCGACCCTGGCACCCGCTCCTCTGACTGCGGTCTCCACCTCCACTTTAGGCCATGAACGCGCGATCGCTCAAAATTAGTTAAAGCTACGAGATCCCGACTTCAATGAATGGCTTCCATCAAGTGCATCCTTTCGGGCCGACACTGCTGACGCTGAACCACTGGCCATCAGTTTCTTGTTGGGCGATCTAGCGTATTTGAAGAAGACGACCCCAATTCATTTGACTACTGCTTTACAAAGCTCATTCTGATATAGTACACTTTCATTTCCATCCATAATTATTCCTAAGACTTATCATCAGCAAAGGCAGATGATTTCTTTTTCTAACTTTTTACATTGTCTCCTTGCATCCACTTCAACCCCTAGGCATTGCTCTTGATACTCTCATCTCAGTCAAATATCATGCAAAGATCGCAGTCTAAAATGACCTAATAAGTCAAGTCACGCCTGTTCTTTTCACCGACAGCAGATATGAGGCTACCGTTTTCAGACAAGATATCGGGTTGCAACCTCATTTTGGGTCTTCCGCTTTCCTTTATCCATTTTGTACATGAACTATCCAAAGCAGCATAAGGATGTGGTTGAAGATTATATAGATTCAAGTCTTCCTCCTGATTTGGAAGCTCTTAATGACTCCCCCGATGTTGAGTATGAGTCTGATAATGACTCAATTAATTCGATTGCAATGAATGCAGATTTTATAGCTGTCGGAATAGTGAAATTTCTTACTGCTAAAACACTGGCCCGTTTCACATTTCTCGTACGACCCACGTTCATTTCATTCCCTTATAGTTGGCCATTCCCTCCTAAAGGGAATGGCCACGCAAAGGTTATAGAATTACAGAATACCTTTACTGTCACTCAAGCGATTCGCTTGCCCAGCTGCTGAGTAAACCGACGTCTACCGAAATGGCTGGCAAACAAACCAAACCAGAATAATTCAAACAACGAGAGCTCAAACAGTCCAAAGGGCCCGAAGAGTTCCAAGAACTCATCTCAAAACACACATTCGAGACGTACAAATCGATTATGGGCAGTATTGAAAGAGTTATCCGCTTGGATGACGCGACAAGCAGGCTTCTGTTTGCCGTCGCCGAGGTTCAGGAAGCTGGAGATGGCTTGACAGATTAGAATGACGTTGCCATCATAGCGATTTGGTCAAGTGCTGCTGTTGCTAAGGCGGATTATAAGAGAATCGGCGAAGGATTGTTAGAAAATCATGTTGATCGACGTATCCCTAAAGAGCTTTATAAGTGTTCAAACGAGAGGCTAATAAAGGTAAAAGAGATATACTAATAGATATAGATGATTTTGAGCGGCGCTTCTATGACGAGGTGGGATATAAGTTTCCAATATAATACTATATTGAGGGTGGTAGGAGTGATAGGAATGGCAGTTGTGGTGATGACAGTTGGATGGCAGTTATGATGTATAATCTTTCACGGTTTACTTGTCAGGTATCTGTAGGTGCGAATACCAAACAGAATAATCCTCTCAAGTCATCTACATGGTCTAGAAACCACCAAGATAAGGAAGGCGTTCTCGACACTTCCGAAGCTAGCACTCCAGATCAGCAGCGACGAGAAGAGCTAAGGAGCACCTTCCAATCGACCCGATGTCGAGTCCTCCGAAGGTCCTCAGCCTAAGAAAAGCAAGACCACCAGGACAAGCCATACAACACCAACACCTGGATCTACAAAGAAGGGCAAAGGTACTAGCAAGAAGTAAAGCTGCAGCTCCCATTATCCTTGATTCTTGAAATCAGATTGCACAAGCACTTTCTACTTATGGGTTGAATTTTCTTTCTGTCGTCTGTTGTGAATGGGTACGGCGGAAAATACCAAGGAAATTTGTGTCACATAATAGAGGGATGGAGATAGCTGATTTTTTTACTTCTATATGTAATCATCCAGAAAAAAGGAATCTATCTTCATATTACTGCACTCCCTGACGTGTGAGAATTCAGACAATGATCTGTAAAAAAAATCCCCCTTTGAATTTTACGAACAATTTGAAATCTTTTAAGATTTAATGCATAAATCCGCAATCAAGAAGGTAATGTAACAAAAGATTCTTTGCTACTAGCTTCTAGGGTATGTAGATGCTAAGTAACCAACTCGTTTTTCTGATCACAAATTAAGACTCTGTTAGACTTTCGGCTAATTCAGGGGTAAAGAAGAACGTGACTAACTACACATACAAAGCAGAGCAGCCCGCAGCAGCAGCAACAATACTACAGTGATAGCAATCAACCGTGTTCTGCTTACGTCACAAATTTAGCTAGAAAGCTGCTGTGCTCTTCCACTAGGGCACGTTCTTCCTCGACCTCAATTTCAACTATTCCGAGTCACTTCCTTCTAACAAACCAACACCTACTTTTTCTTAACCTACACCTACTTCATACCAGTTGCAGGACTTCACCATGCCTTTCAAGCTTTTCGGAAATTTGTTTGGCAATTTGTTTGCAGGAGCCGATAAGGACATCGACGCCACAGGAGAAGCTAAGAAATTCCTAGTTTCTGTGAAAGAGAATACCCGAGGAGAAACAGATTGGGATGCAGTTGCGGCAGCATTCAAGATGAAGGATAGAGCTACTGCTAAAGAGGCCTATGCCGTGATTTTTAATAGTGTGAAGGAGGAATGGGTTGATCCAGGTTAGTTAGGTTTATTCTGACAACGAGATCATCCATTGCTGATAAAACAAGCTGCAGCTTCTGAGCCAGTTACTAGTCCTGTCGAGAATATCCAACCCATCATTACAGAGATTACCGGTAAAAACAGCGGGGATGGAGACATTGCTATTTTAGAGCTAGACCAGATCGATCCCAACAATGTCCTTGTCGCCAGTACAGACCCCGAAGTCAGCTCGAACTATCCTGTCAAGTCAAACGCAAAGAAATCCGCACCTGCAAATCCTACAAACATTGCCAACAACCATGAGCTTATCGATGCTGCTTCAACTCTTATTAGCATCTCCACCCGTAGCAGAGTCCAAGGTACTACAGACACAGCCACTACGATAAATTTTGATAACGCCAGCAATGCAAAGAAGCCAGCCCATAAACGCAAAGCTGAGGATATCAGCGATGATAAAGATGGCGGCGAGAACTCACAGTTTGCAGTTATCAAGTCAGAGGCCGGCCAGGAAAATACACCCGCATCGCAACGCCCTCGACGCATCAGAAAGCCAGCAATCCAAGCTGATGGCATGATCCCTACCCAAATTGCGTTTGCCAAGGCCAAGTCGAGACCTCTTTTTCTTGAGAGCTTGCATCTAAAAGAGAAAGATCCTGCAAAGAGTGGCGATAGGAATAACAAGAATTAGATTTTGGCTGTAGCACATACGAGTCTCAGGACCAATAGGCTCCTTGTTTGGGGTTTCTTTTCCATTTGTTATTACTGAACTTGTATATGAGGCTGGTGGACAACATAGAGTTCAGAATTTGATAATGGGACTGGAGTCTTTGTTTGTAGGGAATAAAAGAAGATGTTAATGTCTTCACAAAATTCTCCTGAATACGTGACATAGAGATGTGTATAAAGCACTCCTACTTCTTTGGACATGCATTATTCTACAAAATCTAGTAGCATTTGAGCCTTCGTACTTAATGGAGTATCTACTGACTAACAAATATGTTTCTCCGCTCACAATTTAGTAAATGCATGTAAACCCAGAACTTTTCAATCTAATTTGCACTCCGAGTTTTATTAACCCCAGGCTGAAAATCTAAGCATATCTAATATCTTTATTCCACAATTCAACTCCAATAAAGAGTAAAGAAAGATTTCAGGCCTTTGTATCCGGCTTCTAAAAAGTTCAATGATTAACCAAAATGCACAATTTAGTCTTCTCGGCTAATTCAGGAGAAAAAAACAAGCACAATGATAGCAGCAACACCAGGGTAATAGTGACCTACTAGCTCTTCTTGCGTTCACCTAGCCGTACCTGAGGAACCCCCGGAACCTTCTATCCAGGCCTTGCACTAACTGAATCGAATATTTTAACTTTCGAGGAATACTTTTCCACTCAACCTTTCTAACTTTTCCCTCCAACAACCTCCATCAACACATAAAGATTCTCGCATCTGTATTCGATCAACAACCCCGCATCATCATACTTAGCTACTTCAAGTCCCCAAAGCAAGATGAACGCCGCAAATAGAAACGGTCGTCTCGCAAGTAATATGCGAGTCGAGAACATCGAAGAGGATCTCATCGCCATTATCGAATCAAACATGCCAATCGATTGGTACAAGGCAAAGATGGCACTCGGATGCGATTCTGAAGAAGCCGCCAAGAGCATCTATACCGCCATCAAGAAGGCCGTTCTTAGTCCAGGTATATATATAATCCTTCTGACTAGCCGGAATGACTGCTTATGAAGTTCTCACAGATGGTTCAATCAACAGTGCTACTACTTTCATGCAAGCCGGTGGATACGGTGGCGAGTACGATGACGATGAGGATATGGAAGATGCATTCGACAAGAGCAGAGAAGGTGATGCCACTCTTAAGAAGTCAGTCGGTGTGGTCGGAACTACTACTCGAGCCTCCGGCAAGAAGAACAACCAGAAGAAGACGGTACCTGCTAGATCAACTGCCATCAAGTCGTCTAAGCTAGCTAAGATGAGCGGTCTCAACCCAGGCATGTATTTTCTCTCCAAATCTTATGGATAACTGCTTACGATGTTCCCAGGGGGTTTTGCCAATATCGGTCCTGGGCCTACCCAAACTACCATCTTTGGCGATTCAGAGGACGAGCCCGATGAGGGTTTCGGTCGCAGTGACGGAAACAACAAGAAGCTTGCTCCGTTCAAGGATACTGGATTGAGGGCTTGGTCGCTTAAGAAAAACAAACAAGATACCAAAGGTAAAGGAATCGGTAGCATGAACGAGCTTGCAGCTACTTCTGCCGATAATGGCCGTATCATCCTTACTCAAAATAAGACACCCACGTCTACTCAAGGTAAAGACATGGCTAGCAAGAACAAGGTCGACAATGAGTCTGAGGATATTCCTCGTCCACAAACAAAACGGGCCAGGGGATTAGCTGATGAGGAAATCGAGGAAATCGGACGTGGAAAGCGCGTCAGGAAGCCGGCTGTGCGTGGTAAGGACATGGTTGATACATTGGAGGCAATTGGCATGGAGCCGCCCAAGAATAAGGCCGTCGCTCCAAAAAAGCCAGCTACGAAGCCCAAGTCTCTTCCTAAGATGTCTTCCGAGGGTGCTTCCTCCTAGGATCGAGAAGTGGTCTCTTGATACACTCCGGCCTTGGGACTAACTAATGGATATATGGATATTTCGTTCTTAATGAGGTATCTCCCTTTCATTTGACATTTGCATCGAGGGAGGGATAATCGCACGAGATTGCAGGTCTGAAGAAAAAAGCAAAAATAACCGGGGAAATGTCACTGCGGGTTACTATTTCATGTACGTAGTCTTACGAATATGAAGGCGACGAGATCTCCATAACACTAGACCCAGTGCGTGATATATGTGTAGTTGCCTTCGGCATGTTGTTAACTAACAGCAGGAGAGTCAATATTCTTAAATCGAGGTATTCCAATGCCCAGAGTAATGAAATCAAGCCCTAAACTAAGATGTTCTCTACAGTATTTAAAATTTAGATTCTTTTCATATCCATAACAAGGCAGGTGCCTACTCCAGTAATTCCTTCAATCAAGCAGATTACTATAAACTGCTGTCTTCTACACCACTTTAGTTGATCAGCAACGGTTGAGATCCAGAGACTACCTCCCAAGAGTACTACGCCCATGATCTTAATCAACCCCAGAAGACAAACAGTCTACGATATCAGAGAAATACCACAATCTCCATTCCGCCACAAACCACTATTCTATCACATAGTTCGTCAAAATATCACGCAAAATAAAGAGGACAAATTAAATCATTTATTCTCGATCCATTCTCTGAAGACCTTGAGCTTAAGATAGGCACCTTGATGAGTAGGCAATCATGATGTAGAATATCTAGGCTACTCGTACTCGTCATAGACACGGTACTTCCTTTCCCTCTGTTGCACGCGGTGTTCCGTGATTTCTTCAACAACTCAAATGATGTTCGAAAACGTGTTAGAGTCCAATTCTCCCCGAATTATACCTTAGGCCCCCTTGTCCGCTATACACTCAATATTGCAGAATATTGTAAGAGGCTAGAACTCCTCCTTAGCTGTGCTTAAAAAATTTCTTTTTTGGAGTTTTTGAAATTTTTTTGGGGAAGGGTCGGCTAAATAGAATTAAGCAAGCGAAGTATTGAAAAGTATCTAATTTTAAAAGAATATAAAGAATATTACGCTTTACTCTTTTTACGAAAGCCGCATTATTTCAGCGCCGAATAACGAATCTATTATATTGAAATTTCGGTGGGAGTAGCTTTAATGACCATTAGTTGAGTTTCTTTTTCTAGCCCTACGTCAATAAGTAACCTTACGCTAGCTGCTTGAGTGTTTGGATCAGATTGTTAGGGAGTGAGCAGCTAAATATATTTTGATCTATTTTGGAATATATCTTAAAAACTTTCAAAGCTTTTAATGATGCGTATGCGACTTCGAGAGCAGCGTTGAATATGAGGGCTGTGTTGAAGGGGGAGGGCAACGTATATATATACTAGCTGAACCATTTCTTCTCTTATTCGCCTTTTTCTTCATGCCGTTACGTCAAATTCCTCCCCTTCTCTCCTTTTCTCTTTTCTTTCCTTCTCTTATAATAGATCATCGTCTTTAAATTCCATTCATTACCTTTCCATTCTTTCACACATATTTACTATATCATCCTCCCTAGAGATTCTTTCCTCTCATCAATCAGCGAATCAATCGAGCAGCGATCCCATTGTAATACCACGGTGGAACATCAGTCCAAAATCTTCACAACCGAGCGCCAAAACTCCAAAGATATAACACCAAGCTCAGTAAATTTCATTCCTCTCCACCCACCCCTAAAATAAACAAAAGATATGCATACTATGTCCACGTGCCATCAAAAAGGACGCATGCACGAATTCGCCATGGTTTTCATCAAACGCCCACAATGCCCTCTCCACTTCAAAAACATACAAGCCTTACGTCCCAGCTTCTGTATCAGGTTCATCTTCCACAGAAACAGCTTTTGCTTTCCCCTTATCCCTTTTAACTTCCCCCTCTCCTTCTTCCAGCCTCGTCGCAGTCTGCTCGTTAGAACTACTCGAAGGTCCCGCAATAGACGTATTCTGACCTTCGGGAATAGAAGGAGGAATAGAGAAATTTCCACCATCAGTACCCGTGAATAAATTTGGTGGGAATCCCCAATTCGGTAGTGTTGATAGATTCGCCGTTGTATTTGATGATGAAGACGGGATAGAAGTTGTCGGGACAGTAGAGCCTGTGGCATCAGGGACTGCTGACTGATCGGCGGTTCCCGAAGCGGGCGTATGAATATTATGTGCGTCAGACGAATCAGAAGTCTGTGATCGATTGTCGGGATTTAAATTTGTTGGTTGGGTGGAAATATTATTAGAACCTCCAACCGTAGGGCTGACGTCAGTTTGAGTGGTGGCTGTGGGAGTTGGTTCAACATTTTCTGCTGCAGGGCCAGGAGTAACTCTTGCACCGTCTAGTCTCTCTAGTGGCAGAAGCGACCAACCCTCTGGAATTGCTACTCCTGGTGGCAGGTCCGCACTGCCTGAAGGAATGGCGGATGTAGGAGAGCGAATTCCATGTCTTTGTATCTGAGCTGGTGCGTGAGCGAATGCCCTGGGCATCTGTGCTATTCCTGGAATTTGAAAATTCGCGACTAAACCATCTTGTGCACCATTCTGCAAGAGTCTGAGCCTCACCAGTTCTGCCTCTAACAGTCGTACACTATGCAACTCCTGTTGACTTATATGAAGGTTTCGAGCCTCCTGTAAAAGATGCTGTTCTATTTGCAGCAGATGTGCCGACAAATCCTCATTGTTGATTTGCAGGTTTTGATTCGTTGTATCTGGACGCCGAGCTGGAAATCCCAACTCTAAGCCATACACTCTCGGTCCATTCGGAGCATTCGGCTGACCAGCTTGAGGTCCGAAGCCTTGCACCACATCTTGGAGGTTGGCTTGTCCGAATCCGACCCTCAGAGGTCCGAGATTCAACATGCGCATTCCGCGTGCCCGACCATTAGCTGGTAGTGGTCGCGGAGCAGCTCCATCTTGTTGACCGGCCACCGGTGGTTGAGCTCCTGGGGCAGCAGCTGGATTAGCAGCATTACCCACTCCTGCTGGCGCATTTCTAGTCGGTACTACTGGACGGCGACATGTCGGACATACTTGTTGACGTTCAAGCCAGCTCTTTAAACAGCCAAGGTGAAGAATATGTCCACAAGGCAATTTCTTTGGCCTTGAGCGTTCATTAACAGGTCCGGCAGGTCGAGCTGGAGCTGGCGGGATAGCTCCAGGTGCAGCCGCTGGCGCTTGAGGATTTGTCACAGACCAAGGTCTCATCTCCTCTCGACAGATGATGCAAGTATCCTCCCTCTGGATATCCTCTACAGTGGCATCTTCATATCTTGTGTTCATATCGTGCGTTGCTCGTCTGTAACGAAGGAATGCTGTAAGACGTTTTACAAACGATCTTGCTGTTATGAAGAGATCCCGCATAATGTGAATTGGCAAGCCGTAGAATGCGAAGAGAATGAAAAAGAATAAGAGGTAAATGCAGAGTTTGACAAAGTCTGCTCGAGTTAGTTGAGGTGAAGAATTAGAAATTTCAGCACTCACCTGTGATCAAATCGAGCGTCAAAACCCATTGACCCTTGGCCTCCCATCCTGGGACTTCAATATCCATCTCATCCACATCATTTTCATCAGGAAGAGGTGCAGTAGCTGCTTCTGCAGTCAATTCTGTTCCTTCTGCTGCTGCTGCTTCTCGTTGCCGTATCATTTCCGCCCTTTCTTCTCTTACCTCTCTCCTCCGCTCTATCAGTCTGTCACTTGTCTGTTTCTTCACCACACTTGCTTCAATCAGGGAAATACAATATCTGAATCCTGTCGAAAGAGACGAAGTCGTTAAAACCGCGAATTCGAAAAGAAACATAACCATCATATTAGGTTTCGCCTGCTGAATCACCGTATTAATTGTATAACTTATCAGCCAAGCATCGTAAAGGACCGATATTCCTAGGGAAACGGAAAGTCGGATATGAAAGAGCCTAGGATTCGCAGGTGGCTGTTGTTCCAGAACTTCCACTCTCCCATCACCAATCCATCCCCAAACTTTTCCTGTCAACAGCGCAACGAACATGACCAAAAACCAGGCCCCAACCTCTTCTCTGAAAATGGTCATGGCTAAACATGTTTCTGTGATCGCAAACCATGCTTTCTCGTATAGTTGTTCGATTTCGATGGGTCGCAGAGGTCCATAGCAGAGGCGTTGGAGACCATACATGAAGGCGCCATAGATGAATAAGATGAGGTTGATCAGAATCTGGGGATGGTTAGCTTCTAATGTGCAAAGAATGGTTTTGGGACAAACCATCAAACAGAGATTACTCTGCGCCAAATAGACGCATGCCGAATAAAAGTTTGCTCTCTGATGAAACGCAGATACGATGACTCCTCCTGCCAAAGCCACAGAGACCTGTTAATTGTCAGCTTGTTTTCCATAGCTATGTTGTTTGAATGGAATAGCTTACCCCCGCGTACCATGCCAATCTTCCCATCTTGTCGGTGCTCTCAGCTCAGGTTCGAATAGAATATCCTCGCTGTATTCCCGGAATGGCTACGTGCCCATATTTGTATTCGCAGGTGCGTTTGTAGAGCTGAAGGGCGAGGGTATTTTGATAACACGTTGTCACTATCTATCCGTTTGATGCTCAGAAGCTTTGGTCGGATAATGGTTCCACCGATCCGTGTGACAGGGATCAGTCTTTCATATGATGTTTCGATGCCAGAAACGCCAATCTACAAGCAAAGATCACTCCGAAGGAGAAAAAAAGAATGGAAGTCGAAGTCATAATTCAAAGCCATAAGCAGATATTCATACACGATTTGAGAGTAATAAGCTCTTAATTTAGTAATTAATTTTAGTATACTAACACATCCTCCGATAATTCTAGACACACTCTCAATAATCAGGACCAGCCAAATCATTATAAGCACAGAAAGAAATATAAGTAACGCTCATAACAAAGCTTCTGATGCATACATGCGATAATGATAATGCTTTTATCTTGTCGGGTATCCGTTCCATTATTTCCCAAAGCGCCAGAAAAATCAAATATAAGCTTAGTACCTCGTGGGTCCAGAATAAAAGCTATCTTCATCACACATGAAATCGTAAATAGAATCATTCTTCTCGCTTCATCAACTTTTCCAAGTCGATACCAGTGAGGTCATCTGAAATCCAGGGTCCTTTCTCTTCCACGGTTGCGTTGTGGAAAGCCTCAGCTCGTCGCATGGTTTGGATATCCAAATCGGTGACATAGGCTTTATCGTCACCCAGCTTGATCCTAACCTCGTAGTCCGTATCAAGCATCATGTCATCTTTCCAAAGCCGTCTGGCACCGTCAAATACGGTGAGAACTCTTTTCTTCATCTTCATTTGTTGGGGAGCTATTCCCCATGATGAAGGGTAGTCCTTTCTCTTCTTGCGCCCGTTCTTGTTGTTCAAGGTTACCCCCCCTTTCGAGTGGGTCATACCTCGAGATTTCTGGACTCCATTGACTGGATTCCGGTTGCCTCTGTTTTTTCGAGATGACTTGACACGCAAAGAGAAATTATCATCGTTATCATCGTCTGCTTCTTCCTCCTCTTCTTCCTCGTCCGCCGAATAGGTAGTATTTGTGGCGACCGAAAGGGCGTTGTTCCGGAGCGTGTCATGGACATTTTGATCTTGCTCAACCTCTTGAAGCCGACGAGCGTTAATAGCTTCAGAAGGCTCTTCTTGTTGAACAATGCGCAAAACACAATCGTCAAGATGCTCATAAAAGTCCTGAGCATTGCTGAACGTTTGCGAGCACGTGGAGCATTTTCCAGTTGCATCCGGTGCATAACCAGAAAGCTTCTTACCGCTATTCACATTTGATGTCTTCTTCCGACTATTCGGTGGTGTCTGTTCGACTCCATGGACCGAAGTCAGATGTCTCTTGAACACATCTGCGCGGTTGAACGACTTCTCGGCCGCAGATCCAGAGCCGGGGCAGAAACCACACACCATTGTTCCCTTGTAGTGCGTCAAGGTGTGGCGGTTTTTGTCGTATTTTCGAGCGAAGCCCTTGACGTGGTAGTCGCATGTCGCGATTGGACATTTCTCTGGTCGCTCATTTTGATGTGTCAACATGTGAGCCTTTAAATCCTTGAAGATTTTGCCGCAATCCGGATACGTGCAACGACCCTTTTCCAGCGACTCTTCACTACTGAAATTTTCCTGGCTGGAGTAAGATTGGTGAGATATTGTGAGGGAGGGTCTTCGGTTGATGTTTGGAGGTGGTGGATACGTGTAAAGATATGGCGATTCACTCTCCCCTCGAATAGGTCTAGGACTTCTTGCTGACATTTGCGAGAGAGCTGGCGAAGCAGGATACATCGTTGGTTGATATGGCGATACATCCGCTTGAGTCGTGGGTGGACGGGCGGTGTAGAGGATCGAAGGATCTGTTATTCAAAATGTTAATGGTGGTATTCCTTGCAATTGCCCAAAACCAAAAAAAAACAAAAAAGCTTGCGTGATTGAGGAAACCGACAAGAAGATTCAAGAGGAGGCACAAAATTGCCACTGGATTGAGAAAAGAAAGGAGATTGGTGATAATTCGAATATTTTGACGCGGATTCGGATGCGAATGGACACGAGACGGGGGAAACAGGAGAGAATTGCGGATCTTGATTCCTGCTACAGGTGCTCGAAGAGGCGGACATAGGAGCGGTTGATGCTTGTGAGGTTCGCCGGGAAAGAGATCTTGGAAAAGCAGAGACAATAGGAGATTTAAACATAGCATCTAAACCCCTTCTGGCTGCACTAATCGGCGTTGTCGGCGAAGCCATTGATCCCGATGCTTCCATAGGAGAAGTAAAAAATGTAGTAGACATAGAAGAAATAGACTCGCAATTGGATGAGGGCTGACGTGGTCTAGAGACTGTTTGACACTCACCAACAAAGCCTGGTTTGGGTTGATTGAAATCTAGAGCAAATTCTTCCATACCTGCATTAAAGTGATGGTAATCAGTACTCTTCCCGAGATTGTCGTAATTCATAATGCTCGGATTCGGAGCAAAATTTTGCGACCATTCTGGAACTACGTGGCCATGCATCGACTTGGGCGAGCCCATGGCTGAAGATGCTGCCGAGGGTCCTGAAGCCGTGGAGTATGTAGAAGTCGCAGTTCGAAGCTCTGGCGATTCATGGGGGTATTGAGGAGCCTCTGTGTACATCGGTGCAGACTCGAACCCCGTAGTTACAGGGTAGATGTTATGCGTTCTCGGATATGAATATGCTGAATTGGGCTCCATTTGGAAGTTTTGGTTGCCGTACGCGAAGGAGGGGGAATATATTGGAGGCTCTGGGTAGAGCGGGAAGTCGCAACCCTCGTGATCGTTGCCCATATGGCGTGAAAGTATGTCGAAGGGATGATTCTCTATGGAAACCATATTTTATATATCGTGTGTAGGTGATGAAGGCTAGCTGTTGTCTTAGGCGGAAGCCACTGTCGCCCACTATTTTGCCAATCAGTACACGCTTCAGCGCAAAGCCTCACGATGCTGCGACACGTACCTTGATAATGTGAAGGACTCCAAGATGCAATTCTCTTGCGCGCAAAAGGCTTGCAGACCAAAACTGGGTGAGGCTGAGATGCTGATTTGGGTGTGGGATATAAGGAAGGAAGAACGACTGAATGGGAGAGTGGATTAAGGCTGTTGTATTGTAGGCTGATGATCAGATATGATCTGAGATAGGAGAGAGATGTATGGATAAGGCGAGGTACGGGAAATATATATATGTATCAAGTATGGGGGGGTGGAGTCGGCGCAAAAAAGGTAAGGTTTTAGCGATTGAGGAGGGAGTAAGCAAGACGAGGTATAATAATGCCTAGGTAGTAGGTCAGGGGTGGTGATCGATGCTTGTTCTTGTTGTTGAGATAGAACGGGAAAGATTTTGTTTGGATGAAGAACGGGAAGATGAAGATATGCTTTGGAGGAAGATTGGGGGCATCTCAAGGATTATAATATTGGCTTCGTAGAGTAGTAAAGTACCCAGGAAATGCTAAGCCCGGAGCAAGGGCCAGGGGGCCACAAGCCGACAGGCATCATGATGTGAATGCTTGTCAGCCCAGAATGACCCTAGGAGAGGAGGGGGTGGCCTGGTGAGAGAGAGAGAAGTGCTGGGCGGAGGGGTGGATTTGGAGAGCAGCAAAACAGCAGCACACCACATAGCACGGTGGACGGTGGACTGTGGCTGCCTGCCCGGCCACAATTACTCACCGCAGCCTATGCAAGCTTCATGCAACAAAACACAGGCACGAAAAGGACACAGCCTTACCCGCTTAGGATGTACGTCTAGCAATGTTTGGCTGGGACGGCGACGGGGCTAAGGCAGCGCAGGGGTTGTGACTGGGGGGACTGTCGGTCAGGGAACAAAAGGAGAAGCGAGATGCCTTCGTAGCTTTGGCCAACCACAGCACCCGTAGCTTACGGTTGCTCTCCTCTCTCGAACAACGTGCCCACTCCTTGTATCCCCCGGGATTGAACTGGAGCCCTTTAGGAGCGAAGAGTCGGGGACCAGAAACGCTTGGTGCTCCTTGGTCTATCCGTGCAGATCCAACCCCCTCAATCAGGGAACGTGCGAGTGGGGAAAACCCTTTCCGGAGACCATCCCGCGTCTCGATTCGCTTGTCTACTCCGTTCTTAGACATTTCGCTGTGGCTTTCTTATCTATCGAGAGAGGGGGCAGGCTAAACCCCGTTCGCGGATTTCCCCGCCCAAGGACAAGAACAGTTACATCGTGGCCCAGATGGAGGCTCTCGGCGTCGACCTCGTCCTTCACCTTACCTCAACCTCGGTGCCAAAGGGTGTCCAACACGGGCAGTGCTTGCACAATTGGCTACGGCGCGACTCACCCTCGAATCTTGTGTTCTGGCTGCTGCCTACCAAGAATAGGGTGATAGATGGTCCGGAGCGTAGCCTGTGCAGCAGAAAGCGAGTTTGCATCAGCCACAGCTACCGACTCGCTGATTGGGGCATTTACGAGAAAAGGTGGGTCCGCCCAAAATAGAACACTGCGGACGTGGCTGTGTGCAACCAAACCATCGTCATTTATCCTTTTTTTGGGGCAGCCAATATACTGTCCAGGACCGTCCAGGACTGTCCACCTTCTCAACTTCTCCACAATTTATTTTTTCGCGTCCACCGCAGTTACTCCCTCACCGACTCACAGTGACCTGCGTTATGACGATCGATTCTGCGATACTAACATCATCGTAGTCATCGCAAAGCATCCCAAGGCATCCCCTGTTCATGCAGATCCAAGCGGGACCGACCTTTCTCCATTTAGGGAGGCAGACTTTTGGCTGTCTTAGATGCTTGCGGGTAAATGGAATTGTCTGTTTAGTAACCCGCAAATTCTCGCAATCCAAACGTCCGCCTGCCGAAGCACTCCCCCTGATTTTGGAACTTGGGAATTTCTGGGCTTGCAGGAGATCGATCTCTCCACATCCTTCTTTTGACCTTTTGGATCGTGTTACAAAAGGACCCGTCGTCCTTGAACCTCGTCACTTGACCTAATGTGGGAACCCGATATCCCTGGATTTGCGAATATTTCGGTGGTCGAATGGACTCCAGAAAGGGCATCATACTGTAATACAGTAGGATCATAATTCTGATGAGATCACTAGATGCAATCCATGCCACCTCCACCTCCGTAAATTCTGGAAAATCTCCCAGACAGGATTGACATGGGGCCCTAGTCCAAACGAAGACGTGCGGGTTCTCGGAATCAGCCCTATAAAAAAATATAGGAAATTAGCTCTTGATGATTGGCGGATGGTCCTTGTTTAATGATCTTGGCGTTAGAAGATCGATAGGATCTGAGTAGGCTGAATGGCTCTTCCCAGGCTATCGACGTTGCTCTTATCAAACATACATATCTATTAGCGAAATGACCCTCGCTTTGTAACAATATCCTCCCCTTTGTTTACGAGGCCGTCTCGAATTTCCTCCATTTCAGAAGCCACATGGTTCGATGCGTGCAACCAAGTTCACTGATCTGGAACGCATAAAACAACACATCCATCCGTTGAATAAGGTAAGCCCTAAGCTCAAGGGAAAGGAACGTCGGTATGAAGACCCAACCAAGCACTGATTATCAAATCCAGAATTTGTAAGAATTAGGCGGCATAGGGTAGTTCGCATTGCTGCGACATGTCATGGGTGAGTCGACAGAGCCCGGACAATGGTAGGGCTGACGAGAGACCAATCATTGGAAAGCTTCGGTCTTCGCCGCACCTTGGCAATTCGCCAAGGCTTGTGATCGTAGGTACGTGCATCCTCAAGGAGGCGGTGGAAGACTTTTAGCGACGATGACTGCAGATGAATGTCGCCGTTCCGCCAATGCAGTTGGTGTTTTCTGGCCGATAAGGTAACAACCAACGGCTTGGTTTAACGTATGAGAGGTTCTGATATGCGCTATGCAGTGAGCGCCAGCTTGCCATCCATCGGCAGATGGCAACGTTTCAGTGCAAACTGATTCCTCAGCTTCCACATTGTGCTTGGCGGGGACGTTTGATGCTCACCGAGTATTCAGTCCACATTCCGAATCGCAAGGAAATGGCAGGAATGATGAGCAGAGTTTAGTCCTGAGAAGGTTGATATCTCGCTGAGTAAGAACATTATGCTATTTTCCACCGGAGAGAGCGACGTAGACTGTGCACATCGGTCGTCGAGCATCTATTTTTAAAGAAGTGAGTCGATTGGGGATGAGGAGGGTCAGTGATGAATCGACGGTGCAGTCGAGATTGAAATTTGGTCCCGCTTGCGGAAGTCCAAGCTCTTTCCGAGCAACTATTCGGAAACTAGTATGTAGCAGTGAAGAAAGCTCGCAAGATTGGTCTCGGCAGTGAAGTCCTGCATGACATTTTCGCCTTTGATTTTTGGGGACTGAGGATAAAAATACTCTCTTTGTACTTCGTACTGTACAACGAGGACTCATCCTGCATAATGATGCTCTGATTTGATTTCAAGCCCGACATGGGTAAGTGACTTTGCTACTTGTGTCAGTGTTCATAATCAGATTCGACTAGGTATGTTACCAGGAGACGTTTAAAGGAGTACCCCGAAGTCCACGCGGCAAATGAAGAGTTTGGGTCCTTCGAGGCCCTGTCAATATTGTTGTTCCCCATGCTGTCTATACAGTAGAACTTATTTTTGGCATCGGGGGGTTCTGTCAGAAGTAGACTTGTCGCTCCTGATTTCGTACCGCCATCCAATCGAAGGAAGCACTCGACCTTTCAAGCTTTGTCGTGACTTTAGTGCACGCATTCCATCCTTGGACCGATCATCTCAACCACGTCTTTGGGTCGGGTAGAAGATTGCCATTACGCCACACCCCTTGGAGCAATACTCCGTATGTAGTAGATGCAAACGATGACTGTGACCCTGGCAAGAATGTCGAGGTCCGTCGAGCTTTTAGATTAATTGATTCCATGTATAGCCACGTGAGTCTGGAGACGATCCACTCCTAGGTATATGGTGGGGCTTGATGCGATGCTTTGGAGGAGAGCCAGGGATCAAGTCGCCGACTAGAACTTGTCGACCTCGTAAATGCACCCCCCCTTTTGCGCGAACTTGCATCTCCATCAGACGAATTAGCTCATGGTCGCTTTTCTGCAGCATCCCGAGCACCCGCGTTGCCACAGGTGGCATCGATGGCTCTCCTCGTCCTAGAGTCCCATGGTTCTCATAGTCCCATCGAGCAGTAAAGCCCCCAGAAGTTGTTCGCCTATTTCTTCTCGATTCTCGATGGTCTACATGTAACCCTGATGCAACCCCTCCTTTCGATCTTGCAAAAAACGTGGCACGCTGGCACTTTTGCACCAATGGAAGTACAACATTTCCGATATCTTTTGGCTTGTCCTTGTGCGCCAGTCGCACGCATAGCGGAGAAGCAATATGAGCCTGATCTATGTCTCGGAGTCGTATAGGATCAAATTTGAGAACAGACTTCGAACCGAGAACGTGGGGCCGGGAAGACCCTCCCTCGATAGAGAAATGCCGTTTGCTAAGTATAGAGCGAGGTTGCATGGTGGCTTTCCGTATGACCCGATGAAGGGTCCTGAACCTCTCAATTGACAATAGGCAGCAGCATTCGAACAACACTCATTCGAGATGGCCAGGAAAAACTCAGAATCCTTCGATCGCAATTTCAAGCAGCATCGACAACCAGTCCAGCCAATCAATGATTTGATATTGATATTTGATTTAATATCCGAAAAAGGAAGCAAGTGCGAAGATCGGTAAGATGGGTGGAAGATCGTCGTGAGACGGGATCAACATATCAATCACATAGCTGAGGCGCATTCCATTTCGGGATACGGACGAGCGAGCATCTGGGCATCGTGAGTCTTGGGGGAAACGGGAACGATATTGGGGAAATCGTTTCGAAAAGCGAATGGTGTGGGGGGATGACAGGACGTATTGTATGTACAAGACTACTGCTCCGTGCAGGTACATGAAAAGGGGGGAAAGGAAAAAAGAAATGTCTGAAACTTCCAAATCAGATTAGGTATGGGTTGGGGGTGGGAGTGTGGTTTGCTCGGAAAAAAAGAAAAGCAGGCGAAGAGAGCCAAATCAGGGGTATCTTTCAAACTGGCGGCTTACAACAACATCTCAAAGCTATTTTGCAACGTCCCTCTCCATTTCTATGTTCAGTTAATCCTAAGTTACCTTACCCACCCATGACCTGCAACTAAGTCGGAAACAGGAGCATGGCTTTCAGGATTTGCAAACGCATTAACGTGACCAATATCAATTCCAAAGTCAGCATGTTCCACATGGGTATCAAGGTTTATGTGGTGGCAGGGTAGCAGATCCATCTTCATAAGTTTCTGTCAAACTTGAAATAGCCTTTGCATCTATCTTACTACAGTTGGGGGCCGGGAGGCGCTTGAATCAATCTTCGTCACGGCAACTCTCATGACATTGGACAAGACTCCTGGAAAGTCAGGAAAGCAGACGGCATGACGAATCCTTTGATTCAAAGTGGAAGTTTCTATGCGATGGTGCCACTACCCATTTTCTGACATTTCCTCTGGATGTTGTTTAAAATGCCCTTCCAAATACACACAGGTGTGAAGTCTTCAATGCCACATTCAAATCAACACCGTCATGGATTCTCCAAAGCCAATGTATAGCCTTTTGTTGCTAAAATTGTATCAAAAATTGATCAGTAGAATTATGGACGGGTAATGCCAAGCTGGTTGACCGTGTGGACATGCTTCAGCTCTTTGTATGAACTATTTCCGGGATCGTGGATGTGTTTCGAGGAGAGAGGTCTTGATCCTGGGTCTTGGAGACTTGAGCGAGACTGGAGAATGGTAGAACATCTTTTTAATAGTTCCCAGTGTAGTATCCCTCTATGTGTACACATGTCACCCTCAACTTCGAGATCCTTTAGATCAATAGTTTCTCAATTGCACAGCCAAAACAGTCCCCCTCCCCGCATTTTCAAACCAGGTTGAAATCTTACAATGGCTTTGCATCACCCCTTTCCTTGCTATCCAACGAGAGGCTCCACGCACCAGTGTCTCGTCTCAAAGTCAGCACCAAGAATATCTATCTTCTAGGAGCCCGGCCGAAAAGGCGTAAACATATCAAGCGTCTGCTGGTGCGAAGCTCAAGAACTCTTTCAAGTTGAATTCCTCGATTGGACTCCCTAATCGGTCTCCTATTTCACCAGATGAGTCTTCCCGCACCCCTTTATCTCAAAATGAGCATTTCGCGCACACCTTCGACAGACGTGGCAGATTTCTTTCTTCTGTGGTAGTCCATACCTCATGGCAGACTCCGTTATACTAGGCACGTTTCAATTTCAAGCCAATATTGTCCAAAATTCTCCTCCTGAAAAACCCGCTCCAGACCAATTCCTTCCATACGAGGACTGGTGGAATGATAGAAATTCAATCAAAATCAAGGTGGGCCTTCATTCCTTTTTCTCAAGTCATCAATACTTTTCTTCCTAGCTTCGCATACTCAACACGCATTCATTATTCCCAAAATCATTCCTGACTCTCTGTATAGAACACACTCAACCCAGTCTCCCCGCAGCATAGTGCTAAAGCTACCAAACATTTCAACAATGCTCCCCACTTCGACCCTTAGAAATTAAACTGAGCTCCTCCCGCATACTCTCTAGCTATCTAGTACCAAGCCTACATTCTCTTCCTCAAAATACGATGCCCGAGCACACTTCTCGAGCCACAGACAGTACAGGATTATTGCAGAACGGGGAAGGAATTCAAAACTTTCTTGCTTTACAAAATCTCTTACATCGAAATCGCTTTAAATTAAGAAAGAAAAAAATATATATGTAATCTTCCATCATGCCTTCTTATAGTCTAGCATAAGCCAATTCACAATTAAGTGTTTCTACAAAGTGACGTCTTTCACTCACATAGGTTTCAAATATGAATAGCAGTCCTTTCTTTCATTCTTAGTCCAATCAATCGTAGATCTAGCTAGCAGTCATTACAAGTCCTAAATTTTGTGTAGCTATGAAAGTGAATTCAAGGATTATCTCTCAGAATTGGTGCCATACCAATGACAATGATCTAGAACCACACTATCATCCAGCCTAACCTCAGAAAATTCCTAAACCCTTCAAAGCATAACAGAGATTCAAACGTTAATTTTCAGACTGAAACTGAGCAGGCTTGCTACCTATAAGATGTGAGGGTGATCAGAAAGTGAGGTGATTATTAGGAAGGGGAAAAGTATACAGATACTTCAATTATCATCCTTTTGATTATTCCAACCGTGGAACAAGGACAATAATGGATTCATGCTTGGATTGATTCAGTCTTTCTTACAGCTTCTATATAAAAATGATATAAGACATTACTTTCCTAGCCTTCAGATTGTAAAGCCAGAGATATTGAAGTCTGATATTTCTTTCAATCTTCCCCAATTAGATTCCCTAGGACAATGGTCGCATAACTCTTCCTACCAGTCCTGTATTTGATTCTTTGATTCTTTCAGAACCCATCCCCCCACCCTCTATTTTCCCTAACCTCTTTATTGCTCCAAAAACTCTCCCTTAAAATATTAAGTGTTCCAAGATGCAAAGTGGAACAAGCTATTTTGCTGCACAGGGAAATTTTAGGACTTTAACCTCAATATATCAGACTCTGTGGCTAGATTATATCCCGCTTTAAAATAACTTTTGTCAGTTTATAGTGCTTTCATTTTCTTTCATATCTAAGGCTGTAGGCTTTACCTACATTAAGAAAAAAAATTATGTTCACATAAAATCATGAGAAGTAGCCCCCTTTTTTTTTTGGCAAAGCGACTTCATGCCCCCTCTTCAGCATCCTTTGAAGTTGAGAAAGAGAAGGAGAGCTATAAAGTCCGAATGAATGGAGCAGGATTAATCGACGCTATAGAGCACTACCCATCTTCGCAGGCTATGATGGCAAATTCAGGGTTAACCAAGAAAATGATCTTTCAAGAGAACTGAGCTCGGTACAAAACAGAGTTACTCAAATAACCTTGAACATTGAAACCACGACTATACATGGAAAGGGATGAAGTATCATTGCTTTACAATATGATGTTATTGTCACCGTCTTCACCATCGAGATCTAGATAATTCGAAGTCATGAATTTTAATTAGAAGTAAGATCAGATGCCAACGCTATACGGGCTTATTGATGTTAGCCTAACATGACTTGGATGTATTTGTTGAATTGCTATATTGGATGTAAGAGAGATAGTCGTTTGGAAGTCTTTCGGGCGAGTTATCCTGCGAATCCGGAGCAGCTACATCGCCCCTTTCAGAGACGCCGGAGGTCACATCAATCGTGAAGGCTAGGAACACAAAAGGTTGATCATCATTTATTAGACTTGAAATGAAAGTAATTACTACTTCCAAAAGACCTCACTATCATTCGTAAAACCTCTTGTAGGCTAATTCCATCTACTGAGACGATATGTCAAAAGAGAAATCTTGATAGGAATATCTTTCTAGACCTTTGCCCATGAACCCAAACCGCCTTGAATGCTCTTTTGATCTTGTAGAACTGTCAACCTTCGAGCAATCTCGCGGAATTCAGCAAGAGGATTCGCTAGTAGATCATTCCTCAAACCGACAGAAAGCTCAAATAGTTGGAATGAAGCAGCATTTGGTATTCTAGAAGTCCTCAAACTTTTGCATACACGCGACAGAAAAGTGAATTTGGCGGCATGTTTCTCGATTATTTCGAACTTAATTCTTGTTATTTCTAGATCCAGCCAAAGGACAATGTGTCTCAGCTGAGTGGCTTTTTGGAAGCATGGTTATGGAAGCTTGAGCATCGAGGGATAAGTGAGAAAACTGGAGTGAGGTTCATGGATGGGGGCGAAAAGAGGAGAGGGTAATAGAGCTATTTTGAGTCAGGACTTGGGGCTTGATTGCTTGGTGGCTGCAGGAGATATGCATATCTCTGGAATCGCCGTAATATAAACATGAGGCTTCTTAGAAGCCAGTACTACAAGAGCTGGTGCTTCAGAGTCTGATCCCGAGCCTGAGCAACGTAATCGAACCTCGTCTGAAAGTTTTTAATATGGATTCAGCCGGATAACATTAGCAAGATCTTCCAATAGGATGTCGCAACAAAGCTCACGCTTGGAAGTTAGATGCAAAGATTGAAATATATGATCAGAGAGGAGTGATTGATATAATAGCTCGGGATATAAGGAATAGGATGCGTATGATTGCTATGAACGAGGCTGTAAAAGCACTATTTAAAACTATGACCTAGGGACTAAGTAGCGTAGTGCACAACCTAGTGAGATATAGCCAGAAAGAAGCTAAGTAACAGGCAACTACACCTAGTGAAGAACAACATATATTAGGAAAAGAGATCGTCCTCAAAAGCTTAGGGTAGCCACTAGGTAGTTGACGGCTGATTTGCAGTATGGGAAAATGTTCTCCACAACAAATTGCAGTTTTTTCCTGCATGAATTAATGAATCCAAGAGCTGATTAGAAGAAAGGTCCAGAATTGGACTGTGTCTGATGAGTGGCATCGTTGTCGTTTTAGAAACGCAGAGGATATTACCAAAGGTAGAAAGGCCAAGGCAATATGCTCAATATTCTACCCCACCATTGCCCCTCTATCTAACAACCCCTCACTCTAGGTCTTTCTTTCGCAACCAAGTACATCAACAACCCCAAAATGCTAACTAACAAAATCCGGCTTAGCGGTCCAGAAACCAACGAGCCAGAAGATTATATCTCTTCCTCACTCGGTGTAATCTTCAACGATATCACAAACCGTAAGGTTACCTAAGCTTCCCCTTCCTCCCTCCCTAAACCAAGCTCCTTAATAGCTAACATCCTATATCTAGAACACGGCGACGAAACCCACTCCGTAATCTACCTCTCCCCCACCCTCGGCTCTCTCTCCTTATCCCTCTCATCCCCCTCTGGCGAAACCTCTCGCCGGCTATTCTCCCATTTCCTCTGGAACGCGTCTCTCCAACTAGCAACCTTCATTGAAGAAGGCGATTCTTCCTCCCCCGACACCTCAAAATGGGAAGTAACCAACGAAAGCATTTTAGAACTCGGTGCCGGCACAGGATTAGCAGGAATAGTCGCCGCATTAATGGGAGCACGAGAAGTAGTTCTTAGTGATTATCCTGCTGCAGAAGTATTGGACAACTTGCGGGAGAATGTGAAGAGGAATGTGCCGGAAGATGGGTGGGGAGATGTGCGGGTTGAGGGACATAAATGGGGGGAGGTGGGAGGGGAGGGGAATGATGGGTTTGAGAAGGGGAATAAAGAGAAGTTTACGAGGATTCTGGTGGCGGATTGTTTGTGGATGCCTGAACAGCATGGGAATCTTTTGAAGAGTATTAGGTGGTTTATGGCTGAGGATGGGAGGGCGTGGGTTATAGCTGGATTTCATACGGGGAGGGAGAAGATGAGTGGGTTTTATGAGGAAGGGAAGTTGAAGGAGGCAGGGTTGGAAGTAGAGAGGATTTATGAGAGAGATGTGGAGGGGAATGAGAGAGAATGGGTTACTGATAGGGGGACGGAGGATATCACGGAGAGGAAACGGTGGCTTGTAATTGGTATATTGAAAAGAAGAGTGCAATAATAGCTTTCTGTGACTATTGATCTTGCTGAAATCAGCTGTAGATACAAATTGCCTTCTGGTGACTATCGAGCTACATACAGCTAACAGGAAACCTAGGAGGTAATCATCCCAAAGCCCTACAAGAGGGATGTTTGCCGTGACTGTGCCTTTTTTGACGATTCACACAATAATCTCTCACAATTTCTTCTCCACCTCGACCATAATCTTTAACTCCCCATCCATCCAGTCGTTCTCTTTGATACCAGTAATAACCTTCGCCCAAGCTTCTGGCGTACCTACTCCTACCAAGCCACTTGCCCCTAGCATCTTGATCGAGACAACTTCCATCTCACTGCCCATAGCACCATGAATGTGTTGCATTAGATTCGGGAACGCTGGGCAAGTGGACTCATTCAAAGTGATTCGAGGTTGCATTCGTCGACCCTCTTGAAGAAGATTGAGATAATAAGTCAGCGCTCCCTCGGCCTTGATTTCTGGACTGGAGGTGCGAGTTTGGGCTTTTGCTGTATTTAACCCAATTGTCGGAATTTCTGAATCGATGGATTTGTCTTGATCTAGTTGTGGATCGATCAGAAGGGCTGTTGATAAAGATGTTTTCCTATCTTTTTGAGGTGTACTAGATGCCTCTCGCTTCCGCTTGCCTTTCTCAAGAATGGCAACTAATTCAGCCTCAATCCCTTTCGGTCCCTTCTTCTCCTTATCTCTCCTAGACTCCATAGCATAACGTCTTTGTCTTTCATTAGTTACCATGCGGCGCAAGAGAGGAGTGACGAGCGAAATGAGCCTAGTAAAATTAGGATTATTTATTAAAACTTGGGATAGATCACTTACTTGTTCTTCATTTGAGGCCACTTCAATTTTCTAGTTTCAGCTCCAGGAGCATTAACCCCAAAGCATCGATCGCCCCAACCTTCATCTTGAAGAAAAGCCTCGACACAGCCAAAGAGTTTCAACTTGGTCATAGTAGTATCTGCCTTACCCTTATTACCTACGCAATCGCTTCTCTCAGGGTGGTCTTTATCCAGCATGTAGGATTTGGCGCCGGATTGCAGATGAAGGAATTGTTCAGGAGTCAATTCTAAAGACGTGAAGAGTTTATGCATAGGGGGTCCTATATGATATCAGCTTGAGTCTGGAATTAGAGGGGGGAAATAACTTGCTGGTATATTTCTTAGATGCTGCAGACGGTTGTCTAAACAATGCTGCAGCGGAGTGTACACCCACTGCTCGAGCTTCTCCTGCAGCGGTCGGATTGTTCTGATAATCGACTGTGGATTCATCTTCAATTTCTTCAGAACCCCACATCTCACGCTCTCTGGCTTGCTCTGCTTCTCCATCCTTTATCTCAGCAGCAGTTTTCCGACGTTTATTAGTTTTTCTTGAGAGAACAAAGCCAATTGTAGAATGCTCTTCATCATCGGCCTCATCAGATGGCCGACGTTTCCGCTTTGCTTGACCAATCGCAGGTGGAGATGGGGAGTGATGTAATTGTTCGGACGCTTGCGCGGATATTTGGGATGGTCTTTCGTTGGTATGTTCTCGAGATTGTCTCGCGACTGAAGGTTCTTGAAATTGCCGTCCATCTGTATGGCTTTGAGCTGGACTGGTCCCCGCGCTTTGGTGCCGCAAAGATTCTTGATATAATTGCTCGGAGACTTGTCTCTCGTCGATATGGTCTTGAGCTCGAATTATTTGCGCACCTTCGTTTGATCCAGCAGTTGCAACGGCCTGCAAGAGGCTTGCGAAGTGGTCATTGGAGGAAGGAATTTGACCTTGAAAGCCTGCTGATGAGTGTGAATCGAAATGGGCGAGACTTTCGAGTAGAGCAGCAGAATCTACATCGTCTAAGGCATTTGACATTCCTGTCATTGGGTAAGCTTGATTCTTAAAGAAATCGATGCCAGTAGTCACCATTCCCATTTGGTTGTAGAGATCCATCAGCTCCATATCCATAGGGATTTGGATTGGGCTCAGATGCTCCATTTTCTCGAGGATCTCGAGGAGATGTTGATGATTGTGCTTGAGCTTGAGGGGGAAGCATATTTTTGAATAGGCAGAAGTTCAAACATTGTTTGTCGAAATAGCAAACGGTCAATGGTCGGCGTCGGCTCTTGAGAACTTAAAATAAAATAAGCGAGTCTTTGTGACCACATCAATGGCTAGAACCGTACAATAGCAAGGATTGAACTTTGGCAGCTGCACAAAGTGCGTTAAAGCCACGCCTTCACCTTACACCCGTTCCATTCTACCGCATCCAACTCTCGTTATGAATGATAAAATCACATCCTCCCTTCGCCATGGCAGAGATAGCAGCAAACACTTCCCCGATCGGATCAGAGATCTTTTCTTTGATCGCATTGCCTATTCTCTCTATTGTAGTACTTTTGATCTTAAGATATTACCTTCCACTTCGGACAACACCGGCATACCTCCTCGTCCCTATATTCTTTGCGATTTTCCTACCAGCCTCTATAATACTACTAGTACCCATAGATCTTGCCTCGAGTGCAAGGGATGAAGATGTTGGAAACAGAGGAATATGGCTTCCAGATCGAGCTCTATTAGTGGGCTGGCGCATCGCATACTGGCTTACGTTTGCCTTAACTTGGTTCATCCTCCCTATACTCGCAGAATATGCCGATGCTGGGTATCGAGATGCAAAGGGAAGGCTGATGTTCTCACTACGAGCAAATGCGCAATATCAGGCTCTCCTGTTCGGTTCGGGGTTCATTGCCATGATATACTTCTTTATCATACGAGGGGCATCATTCAACTCGTTGAAGGGGGTAATTATGGCTCTGGCATACTGCTGGGGGCTTATGCTCGCCGTTTATTTGATGGGACATGGATTAGTTGCGATTCCTCGAAGCTTCTTTAGGAATGCCAGCTTAAGTGAAAGACTAAAGAGAATACACGCTCGAGCACCCAAAGTCCACGAAAAGATGGAGGAAGCAATCCAAAATTTAGAAGATTTGGAAGCACAAGTTGCAGAGTTGAGTAAACGGAAGACTGGCTCTGCAATGCAATTTAAGGACTGGATCGATGAACTAGTTGACGAATCCCATATCCCTGAGTCTCAACCTCGAACTCTTTCAAGACGAATGTCTGCACCTACGGTTAATGTACCGAATGTTATAACTGAACGATACCTCGCCGACCTAAGTCGAAGACTCACAAGAGCACGACATAGTCGAACAAGATACTTGGATGAATGGGACATTCTTCTTCATCAGGCTGTAGGGACGCAGGCTATTCTCAATTCAGCAGCTTCAAAGCGTATTGAGATTGGTCAAGTCTCTCTACACTCCTCAATGGTCGATAGGATTACAGTACTTACACCGTACACACGGCACCTATACAAATACTACTTTATACCTTATTTGGGGATATTCTTCGGAGCTTTCCTCACTCTGGCTTCATTTTGTATTATTTGGTCTGAAGTTATCAAATCCGTCAACCCTCTCTTCTCGATCGTCGCTGTTACTGTTGTTCATCATCGAGACAGTGATCGCGGTCAAATTGGATTTGCTGGGCAAGTGATTGCATCTTGCTGGATATTTTATATGTGTGCAGCTGCTTTCACTTCCTTGACTGAAGTAAAAGTGTGGAGGGGACGAGCCCTGGTGAGGAGAAATACCCATGGAGAAAGTGCTATGTGGTACGCCATGCAACTGGCAAAGCTTTCTGTACCTTTGTCTTTCAATTTCTTGACATTCCTACCCCCAGATGTGGTCATAGAGACTCAGTTCTTCAGATTTCTGGGGCAGTACATCCAATTAAGTCCCTTGGGAGAGTGGTTTGATTGGTTATTCCCAATATTCATACTGGTACCCGTTTCAGCAACCCTTTTCAATCTTTATGGAAAGATCAAGAGCTGTGTAGGATACGGAGGTGTCATTGAAGGTGACGACGAGGAAGAGAATGATAATGGTTATGGGACTGGCTCTTGGCGTGAGGGACGAGACTTGATTGAACGTGAATTGCATGGACATTCGGGTCTTGGTAGACTAGGAGAAGGAACGACAGACCGTCGACATGTGCTGGATAATCCGAATAGCCGGACGGCTCCTACGATTTCTGACCCTGTAGAGAGGTACCGGGCATTAGGGCCTGCTCCGAGGCCTACAACAAGGCAAGCTGTTGATACCCAACCACAAGCTAGTGACCCCGAAGAAGAAAATTTCTTTGAAGCCTTTGGGCACAGGGTCAAGAATACACTGGATACTTTCCAAACTCCACAATTTTTTGAGGGCATCAAAAGGCCGAAATGGATGGGAGGAAACAATAATGGGGAGTCCAGCAGCAGTGCGCCTGATTTTATTCGTTGGTTTGGTGGAGGCGGTACTCATCAGGATGGGCGGGTTAGATTGTAAATAGTCTTTGCCGGTCCAAAGCATAGCGGATGGAGTTTGTATAGAAAGGGTTGGATTATACCGCGTAGTCACGCACTAATTTTCATAGAATAATAATTGGTCTGAATGATCTTGTGGAAAGAGAGGTGTATTGAGCTATCTTATCCTAGAAATCGAGATATAGGAGAATTGGAGCCTAAAGTCCTATCGAAAGCTGGAGATCGCCGTCAAACAAAAGTGGCCAAGCCAATTCAGTCCTCGCGCATTAGGTTCCAATCAGAACCCAGGGTATTGTCGCTTCTGCATACTTTTGTACAACAGTGCGGATACTCTCCAACCTCCGCATTTTCACGAATCCTTTGAAATAAAGTACCGTATGCAAAGAGCCCCACACGACTCGGATGGCGGTGGATCTGAAGTATAGGATTCTGTTGGTTCAATCCGTTGGTTGAGCGCTTGGCCGAATGTGTTGCTTACTTTCACCTTCAAACGACGCTTCTTTTTTTGCTTCCTTACTTCCCCTATTGTTTGTATATATATAATTTGAATCGAGAAGTTTCGAATTGAGAGTGGGAATGTTAAGCGATTAGATCGAAGGCCCAAAGAAAGGAAAGGGAAGGACAATGGATGATTATTTATTTGATTCCTATGTCAATTCGGCCAAAGTAGTGGTAGAACCTACTACTTTCTTGGAGATTTACTCTTACTCGGTGAGTGTTTTAACGCCTGTTGATCGATGATGAGTGAGATGAGCGAAGTGAGATCGGAATGAAACTGACTGAGAGTAGGATCCATCATACAATTCTGTAGAGGAACATTCATTGACTGCAGATGAGTTCCAGAATTTCTTACATCGGGAGGTGAGTTCAGCCTTACCTTGAGATGAGATGAGATTGAAATGAGGTAACCAATTGTTCAGGGTGCTTTTACTCCAAGACAAGTCCCAAATCATGTTGTTCTGCTGGCTACTCTTCGTATGATGTGAGTTCTCAGACAATATGAATGAGATTGGGGGCTAAAATTGACAATCTGTATACAGACTTCAAAAAGAAGCGAAACATGCAGACACTTTTGCCCCTAAATCCATCAGTTTCACACCCAGAGAATATAAATCTATGGTGAAGAAAATGCACTTGCCATATAGAGGGATAGAAAGCAGTTCTGTTGTAGGACCTTTCTTCTGGTGCGCTTTCGACCAGGATGAAGAAAACCCTCATCTCCGTATGTCTTCCGTCTCCCAACCTCAACCACAAACGCCAAACTAACATCTCGCCCCAGAGATGATCTTCCGCAAAAGCGACGTCAAGAAAAAAGGCATGACCCGCGGTTGGGAACTAATGCTTTCTCACGATATCAAAAATGGCATCACCACGGGATTCTCCAAAGGCACCCCTTCCTCAGACATCGTAGCATCGATCGGGCACCTCAAAGCCTGCGCTTCAGAAATAGGCCACCCAATGCTCCTCCCAACTATAATCTTCTCACACGACATCTCCTTCAAAACCGACATCAAGCAACGAGACGCGAGAGATTGGCTGCGTCGCCTAGAACACGGAATTTCTATGCGTACCGATATCGAAGAGAAAGATGGCTACGTGAACGATGACGGCACGATGGATTTTGATGCTGTGAATAGGGATTTGGTGGAATGTCATAGTCAAGTATTGTGGAAGCGACCATTGGCTTATATGCGGATTATTGATGCGTTTGAGAGTGCAATGAGGCTTTTTGATGAGGGTCTGCCGGAATATAGGAGGGCGAAGAGAATTAGGGCTACGCACTTGAATATAGCGGCTCGAATGGATTTTTATAGGATTCAGTTGCAGGGGTTAGAGAGTTATGCTTATACGACTTTGCAGCGGTTGGAGGTGCAGAGGAGTGCTGTGAGTTTTCCTTTTTCTTCTCTCTTTACTGTCTGATGGTAATGACGATGATGATGGAGATAAGGCGAAAGAAAATGCTGATAAAAACGGAATAGTTATACAACATCATCGCACAAAAAGAATCCAAACTAAACTTCCAAATGGCCGGAGAACAACGCAAACTAGCACACGCCTCCAAACGAGATTCCGAAGCCATGAAAACGATATCTCTTCTAGGCGCTATCTTCTTCCCCGGCGCTTATCTCGCTTCAGTCTTCTCTATGACGTTTTTTAATTTTCAGAATGGTGGCGGGAGTTCGAGTGTGAGTGATCAGTTTTGGATTTATTGGGTGGTGACGGTACCCGTGACGGTGGTCGCGGTGTTGGGTTGGTATGTGTGGGAGAAGAGGAGAGAGGCTATTTATGAGAAGCAGGATAGGGACTTGGAGAAGGGGAGTGAGGATATGGAGAAGGATATTATGGCTATGATGAGGAAGAGGACTATGAGTAAGGTTAGTACGTGGGATCCGAGGACGAAGAAGGAGAGGTGAGGGGGGAAATGAAGTGGGGAAGTGAAGGGGAATGTAGGCATATATGGGGAAAGATAAGAAGGGAAGAGGCGAGAGGGAAATGGCAGTATTGTGAGATTTTATGATTCATGATGAATGAGCTTACGAGGGAAAAAAAAGGGTATATAGGTTAATACAAAAGCAATTTTGAAGACGAGGGATATGATTGGAGGTGGAGGTAAGAACTATGATTGAGTACTAGGTATAATCCTTTTTATTTCAGCTACCAACGTGTCTACTAAATGGTAATTTTATTTAAGTGATTTAGGACTTAGGCTAAATGTAGTGGAATTTAGCACCGTAGCTTTTCAACGTTCTAGGTAGCCTTTTCTTTAGCTCTACGTAATAGCTTAGCCTCCTGTAAACGACTAAATCTAAGTAGCCTAGTAGGTCCTTTAGCTACATTATTTACTAGTTGCAGTCTATATTGTATGTTTGAGAAAAATCCGTGATGTAAAGCAGGAAACATAGCCCAAGTCAAATATTTCATTACTTCTAATCAAATCCTATTCCTTGACAACCTCTCATTTTATCATACACACTTACTCCTCACTACTACTACTACCCCTTTCTCCCTTCCCATCACCATTGGAGCCTCCAGCAACACTAGCCACAAACTCCTGGTACTTGAAGACCTCTCCTCTCCTGCTCATTCCCCCACCCGTCTGTTTCCCAAACGCTCTCCTGCCTGCAAATCCACTCATCACCCTATCTACTTCTCTCTCAGTCAAAGGTTTAACCCCCGGATCGGGTGCTGTATGCAATAAAGCATCTCTTAACTCCGCAAGATCAACCTGTCCACTATCATCTTCATCGAATGCCGAAAAGGCCGATAAGAGTTCCGAGAGGGGAGATAGCGCAGTGAGCAGCGTAGCGATCGAGTTGAGAAAGGAGGGGAGAGTGACGGTTTGTGGAGTTGAGGGTGGGAAGAATGAAGCGATTTCAGATGGTGTTGCAGATAGTCCTGTGTTCAGTCAACACATAGTTGTTGAAGAATTATGAAGCAGTACCTACCCAATTGAGTCAACATATCAGCTATATCCTCTCTTCCAACAATCCCATCGCTATCCCGATCAAGAATTTGGAATCCCTCTCTCAATTCCCTAACTTGCACAGGTTGTAGTTTCGAAAGCGCATTACTATCATTCGTATTCGAAGCCGCCCTCAACATCCCCCCAAAACCTGGACTCGCAGTTGATCCACGAGTAGGAGACATCTCTATTTCTCTCTGGGTCGCACCTCGAGGTGTCCAAGAAGAAGTTGTTTCTTGAGTCGGTGTTGAACTGTTTGCGAGTCGGGAGGGAGTGGTCACTGTTGTTTTGGTCGGAGAGGGATTCGGGGTAGATTGTCTGAGAGGAGACGGAGAAGCTGGGGATTCTGGCCTTCGGAAGGGAGATGTGCGAGGAGAACCAAAGGATAGAGGGGAGGGTTTGTATGAAGTAGACATTGACTGGATTGAAAGTAAAGTTAGCTGTTTGAAGGAGGAAGTCGCCATGAATTGTGGGGTACTTGCCATGGTTGATGTGTGTTGTTTTCCCGTAAATTCGTATCTTATTCCAATATTTTTGCAAACGGAGCAATTTCTATCAGAAATGAATGCCGCAGCAATGGCAAGTAGAAGGTCAGAGGTCGTTGGGAAAAGGCTGAACAATTCAAGCCGTTGCTCGTCAATAAACGGCCAAAAGTAAACAAAACTTAGCCTGATGGCTCCTCGATCCAGCCTCGCATGGCCCCGGCAACAGAGGAAAGCCAACAGCCCCTGAAAGCCTTCACTCACTCACACCTGCATTTAGACCACAACCATGTCGCCCCCTTTTCACACTGCATATCATCCCTCATCATATCATCCCATCTTATCAACACCTGCCACGGTAACAATATGAGCTCCCTGCGACTTGTATAGGCAATTGAAGCAATCCTTGACTTTTCAGGAATAACCGCTTTACATTCCCCTCGCCAAAGCCAACGGGAAAATCCTCTAAACTCTACTCTACTCTACTTAGAGCACGGACAAGATCCAGGCTTCATGCCTATTCAAAACCTTGTCTCATAGAGTGGAACTTTTGCCGCAGATACGTTGCGCCTATGTGCCTCAGAAGGTCCGTTCTTGAAGGCACAGCATGGCTTCCGAACTTCCTTATGCGCCTCTTTATCACAGGACGAAAGTAGCAGAAATGCAACAACCCCGTCCCACCAGAGGTGAGACTGCAACTAGCATGACTAGCACAACTGCAAGTTCTAATGGCAGTGCCCTCAATCGAAGGACATCTCTTTCGTCGTTTCCACCTTCTAGATCACCGTCAGAAATGTCGCAACGTCGACCTTCGAGGAGCCCAGCTCCCCCTCCACCGATAGATACCAACCGAAGGTCTGATCCCAGCACCAATTCAGAGACTCCTTCCGGTGGTGAGTCCTCCCAACATTCGTCTCTATCTGCTCGTCGGAAATACAATCCAGATGCACACCCCAGGAAGAAACTACGGTCACAATACCCTCGAGATGATACCGAGAATCATGTCGAGTATATACTAGTGGCATCTTTTGATATCGACAAGGGTCCGATCATGGAGCACCAGTATCCAGTTGCGATTACAGGAGACGAGCACATGTTGGCAGAACTGATGTTGCCCGATCAAGCGCATGTACGAAATCAGGACTGGACTATATTTTTCCTACATAAAGATACAAGTCAAGAGGAGGAGGAAGCAGAGGCAAAAGAGGAGAGGCGGAGGTCACGGCAGATGAGGAGGGATAGGGCTGCCGGTCTTGTTGACCTAGAGGATTCGGAATCCATTCTTGACGATAGCGAGGTCAAGGACGACATAGATGAATCGGAAGACAGTGAGCCCGAAGGAGGTGAGGGGCCTCCTCTAATCTATGTACTGAATCTTGTCAATACGAAGCAAGACAAGACTGCAAAACGAGGAGCGGTAGTCAAGGCTATGGCGATTTGTACACGCCATCCATTTTTGCATATATACAAGGTCAGTGATGAAATTCTCGGTCTCTACTGTTGTATTAATTCTAGATAGCCATTGCTGTTATTGGCTCTTGAGGAATATTTCAAAGCCCCACGTCTGGAGACGCTGGCGTCACTTTATGAAGCGGTCAACACCATGGATTTATCACTGATGCCGAGGCTAAGCCTCCTAGAAAGATACCTTTTACAAGCCAGCGACAATAAAGATCTTTTTGTCGAGAAGTTTGAGCAGATGATTCAAATGCGCATGGCAGAGGAAAGAGGAGAAGTACTGGACATTACAGCGCTGGACGATAGCCCCAAAAGACGAGTGGACCTAACACGAAATGGGACAAAAGCGCATGTCCAGGCGCACTCAACATATTCCGTACCTCGAGATACACACGAATTCGAGACCAAAGTTGTATATAATGGTGTTCCAATACCCGTTAAGGTTCCGGTAGCCATATCCCCGGAAACTGTTGGCGATTTCTCCCTCATCAAACTCATTACAACTTATAACGATCCTCACGCGAAATCTCCTCAACCATTCGCTTTACATCCACATCTCACTACAGGCGGCGCTTATACTCATCCTATAATCGTTTTAGCCAATGCAATGCTCACCCAGAAGCGTGTCATCTTCCTCGGCCATAATCGCCCATCAGGAGAGGTCGCTGAAGCAGTTCTCGCGGCTTGCGCATTGGCATCAGGAGGTATTCTCCGTGGATTCACGCGCCATGCTTTTCCCTACACGGACCTGAGCAAGATCGACGATCTCCTCAAGGTGCCTGGTTTCATCGCAGGCGTAACGAACCCCACTTTTGAAAATCATCCAGAGTGGTGGGATCTTTTGTGTGATTTGCCTACCGGCCGCATGAAGATCAGTAACAGAATTGAGCTGGCTCCTATTACAGAGGGTCTGATCAACTTTCAACAGCAAAATCCTGGCCATACTGCGGTCTCGCTATCCTCAGATCCAACTGGCGATGCAGCCTTCATGAACGATGTCCTTCGAAGTATCAATGCTCGGCATGGTGAGGGAGTTATTCGAGCAAAATGGCGGGACTGGGTTGAAAAGTTCACACGAATTTCTGCGTCTTTCGAAGAGAGTGTATATGGAGCTAGTGCTCTGTATATTGGAGTAGAGGAGACAGATTTCGGAACTGGGAATATCAGTGGGCACGGGTATGTCTGGCCTGATGAAGTGTCAAAAATCCGTGAACTTGCAGGAGGCGTGCAAAGGATCGAGGGTTGGAGAAATACTCGAAGTTATTACAGCTTCAAGCAGGTACATTAAGCTCTCTTGGCTGTCTTAGAGTTATTGACCTTAAATAGGACCTTGCTCAATTGTATACGTTCAGACCCCTAAAGTCACTTGACCTTCATCATTTACACGATCGTCTCCGAATGACAAAACTTACACCTGTTGTAAGTCGAGAAATCTATCTCGGTCTCGCAAAATATACGCATTCCTATGACGAGATCTGTCAATTACTCACCGTGGCCCCTGAATCTCATGCAGGACTGTTTTACATAGCCCTTGGTCTTTTCCACAAAGATAAGGACGTGCGATTGAAAGTAGTTGAGTTATTAGAGAGGATAAGTGAGCACGAAGCAGGAAGACACTGGTGGAAAGCATTAAGTCGATTCGAGAAGCTGGCATTCATCCGAATCAAGAGAGAAGCGGAAGCAGAGATGAAAGCGAAATTGGGAGAAAAGGATAGTCATAGGGAAGGACTGCTTATGGAAAGAAGGATTAGCTGAGCTAGGTTAGGCTAGGCTAGGCTTTGGAGACGACTGGTTACGAAATTACGAGGTCATGATATGAAGTTTTGGAGGAGCAAGGTAAGAGATACCCTTTCAGGAGAAATTTTCATAATCACAGCCAGGGATTTAAGCACATTGGGAAGGGAAGCTGTATTTGCATAGGCTAAGCTACTTAGTTGTATTCCACCCTTTGGCATTACTTTGTCTATAACTTTTGTTTCTCCAATGAAGTATTGCTTCCATAAACATAAGCTATAGATAGTGGGTAAAAGAGGTTAATAAACATACTATGCGAATAAGTATTTCGCAGCATGATTGATATGATCTGTTGCAAATGTTGAGATGAAGTAGTAAGAGTGATCATATCCCTTTCATAATCAATCAGCATCTTGAATAGTCTTCTCCGTGTGTGAGAGAGAACTCACCTCTTGATATCTCAAAGTCAACTCTTTTTCACGTCCTGCAGCTTTCATAGCCTCAGCGAAATTCTCAGGAAGCAATTGTTTTTGTTTATAGAAATTATCTCCCGTTCCCTGAGGCATTTCATTAGCAGTTTTTATTCCTATTCTCCATTACCGATCCCCCTTCTGCTGTAAGGGAGAAGAAGAAAGAAGAAGAAAGAAGAAAGAAGCTCACCACATCAATCAAAATATCCAACTCCCCTCCCTTCCAATCCTTTACTAACTCTGTTGCATCACTTTTCCTCCAACTCTCCTTTTCTTCACCCCCCTCTCCAAGATACCCCTTAAAAGCCTTTTCACCCCACGGACAATTGGTCGGATTACAAATCGGTGCAAACGCACTCACACTCTTATACATCCCTGGATTCTTCAAATATAATGTGAGGGCTCCGTGGCCGCCCATACTATGGCCTGTTATAGAGACACGGGAGGAATCGAGGGCGGGGAAAGAGGAGAAGAGGGAAGAAGGTAATTCGTGGGTGAGATAGCTGTGCATTTTGTAATTGGAAGAGTAGGGGGGGAGGGTTGCATCGATGTAGAAAGAAGCGCCGGAGCCGAAATCGTACGAGGTGTCCTCGCCAGGGATATTTAAGCCTCCTAGCAGCCATATTGCACATTAGCAATCCCTTCTCTTTCTCTTCCTCTATCTGATGCACTAGGAATGGGGGAGAAATGGGGGAAGAGGGGAGACGAACGAGGAGAAGTGTCGGGATATACAATCGCGATTCCGTTCTGACTAGCTCCATATTGAAAGAATCCCTTCTCGGCACCGTTGTCCCCTGTACAGGTTAAGCCCGCTAGGTAGAATAGCACGGGGACTTTTTTGGAGGAAGAGGTGGCTTGAGGGGGGAGATACAGGTTTAATGCCATGTCGCAGCCGACGGTGGAGGAGGAGTGGGTTAGTTTTAAAAGGGTGCCTCCGAAAGAGGAGATTGTTGCTGTGGTTGTGAACGCCATTTTGGATGAGATTTGAGAGAGAGAGAGAGACTGAAGAGAGAGAGGCTTTGGCTTATTATGGGATGCTTATTGTGAGATGGGATGGAGACAGAGGGAGAGATTCAATTAACCCCTCATTGAACTGAAGGCTCGGGTGTAAGTACCCCACTACTACGGGATTTGCTCGGTGTTGAGGATGAATTGGACTGAAATAGGTAATTTCTTCCTTGTCCAATAGACTAGACAGGACGGTTTTTGATGTTGTGCTTAGGCCTATGGATTTTGGTACCAGCATTTTGCTGATGTGGATATTTCCACCCCTTGTTCAAAGAGCCTTCAGATAATAACTCTCGAAGTGACCATTCCATAGCCACGTTCTAGGCTAGGTATGAAGATCCTCTTATGTCTACTTCATCTTTGATGCACTTTGATCAAAAGTAGAAGGATGAAAATCGCTTCATTCGAATTCAGAATACACAGCCTGCCTAAGTGGCTTTGGCAAAACGCCTTTAATACGCCATCCAACTCCATGGCATGCAGAATCACTAGATATCATAAACTCAAGAACCACCTTCAATCTTCAACCTCAACCCCCTTACTGCAGAAGCTCCTCACAGGTCCAATCTTCGTAGCTATACAAACATCATTATGCTTCGTCTCCATAATTTAGCTTAGGTCAGTAACTTACAATCCATCAGGCATGTATCGACGAACGATCAAAGGAATCTTCTTGTCCCTCAACTCTTTAATCGCAATTTGAAGCGGATCGGTCTCCCCTTCTTGATCAACTAGAATCGGCGCATTCATACTATATTGAAACCATCAGTCCTCACTCTTCCACTCTCTCCACAGAAGCAACGAACCTAATCTGCAAAGCCCTTGTGCCCAAAATTCTCGCCCTCTCGTACTTCGTCATATAAGGCGTAGTCGTCCTATCTTCCTTCTTGATCTTCTTGTCTTTCGGTGCCTTATCACCTTTATTTCGACTCGCTGCAGCTGTATCTCCAGAAGGGATGATTCCCGGATCGCCGTCGACCTCGTGCTGGTTTGTGCCGTTCACGTCAAGAGCATCGGCATCGCCACTAGTCATATGCTCGTCATCACCTGGGTCCATAGGCTCGTAGTCATCGAAGTTATCGTCGTCATACGGGGGGGAAAATCTATTCAAGAGTCAGAAAAGGCCTTGAAAAGGAAGCTTAAAGAGTTCGCCGTACCCTCCCTGGTTTCCTCCTTCATCGTCAGACATTTTGAAGATATATCTGGAAGATCCGTGATGAGTTTGAAAAATTTATTGTTGTTCTACGAGGGTGTTGCAAATGGGCTATCCAACGGGGGGGAGAAAAAGTGTTCAACCTCATTGAAATAAAATAAATTGATCTTGCTCTTGATTCTGCGCTGGGATCTAATTAGGTTTAGCGTTGCCGAGATTTCTTTCCCACCGCCAAAATAAATTTGTAAAATTGAAGTTCTTTCCATTCCCAAGTCCTAATTAACATCAATTGAGCTACAATGGCTGCCACTACAAAGAGGCAGGCCGAAGGGTCACTGAGTGAACCAAATAAAAGAATGCGGATTGAAACTTCTAATACCCAAGGTAAGTCATTGCTCGAAAAGCTCTAATTTACAAATTACTAATGTCAAACGCTAGAAACTCTGGAAGAATCAGAAGACGAGGAAGCTTTCGAAAAGGAAGAAGATGATTCGTCTGACGATGATGGAGGTCAAGGAATAGACACACCAACAACGCCCTTCTCTCCCGGACCTCGAAACAAGTTCCCTTCCGAATACAAAACCATCATATGTACTTGGGAAGGATGTACCAAAACCTTCAACCGTCCCGCAAGATTGGAAGCACACTTCAGATCACATACGAATGAACGACCATATAAATGTACCTATGATGGATGCGACAAGTCATACATGCAAGAGAAGCACCTCACGCAACACATTAAGGGCTCTCACAAGCATGAACGCTCCTACACCTGCGATTACCTCAACTGCACGAAAAGCTTCTTGACAGCTACACGATTGAAACGTCACAAAGCAGCCCACGAAGGCCATGAAAGATTCCGCTGCACCGCCTACCCACCCTGCAACCAAACTTTCCGCAAACACCAAACTCTCCAACGACACATCCGCTCCGACCACCTCGAACTCGCTCCCTATCCATGCACCATGCTCGATCCCATCACCAGTACGATCTGCCAAGCGGGATTCGACGGTCCTGGCGGGCTAAAGAAACATGTCGAGCGAGTTCACAGCATCAAACCTCTCTTCTATTGTGATGAGTGCTTCGTTCCCGATCAATATAATGCTGACGGCTTACCAGTCCAGCTCGGCTTCCCAACACAAGCCAAGCTTAAAACTCACATCAAGAAAGAACACGCTCATTGTCCTTTCTGCGACCGACAATTCACTTCTTCTCGTGAGATTCAAACACACATTGAAGGCCAACATTCAGCGGTCCCTTTAGAAACACGAAAAAACGTTGTTTGCACTTTCCCCGGCTGTCCTAAAACGTTCACTAAGAAGTCGAACCTTACCGTCCATATCAAAACTGCTCATAATGGAGAACGTTATATTTGCGGTACTTACGAAGTATCTTCTACTTCTGATTTAGTTGATTTCGATCCAGAAGCTGAAGGATGTGGGAAAGATTTTGTGTCGAAAGCTAATCTAGAAGATCATGTCCGGACGGCTCATTGCGGTCTTCCTAGTCTCATAAATGCTAATCGCAAGAACAAAAAACTTACCGCTTCGGTAACTCGATTCATCACCGACGACGATGACAATCATCTTAGCGATGGTAACTATCAAGCACCTCGTACCCGTAGTACTATCTCAAAGAAACAAAAACCCTCCGTGGTCGGTCAACTCACTGGACTGGATGCCCGACGAACAATCCCTTGCGAAATGCCATTGTGTGATAAGACTTTCATTCGGGAGTATGATCGTCATGTCCATTTGAGAACTAAACACGGATTATCTGATCAGGAGATTGAGCATTTGCCGAAAGAGCTATTGCCTGATAATTTTGAGATTCCTGCTTTGCCTTCCAACCAAAATCACGGAGTTAGTGATTTTGGCGCTATGGAGCAAGGAATGGGAATAGGTACGCAAATGGGAGGAGGATCGATGGGTATGGCAAGACAAGGATTATTCGAAAATAGTGTAGACTGGGAACTCCAACGTCAAGCATTAGAAGATAGTCCGTTCTGGATTGGTGCTGATAACTATTCTCAACAACCACGGATGCAAATGCAAGAGGAGTGGACGCGGGATGAATTCGAGATGAGGATACTGATTGATGGGGATGAGGCTGGTTTTGGTGGGCAGTATTAAAAGTAAAACGGAAACGGAAATGAAAAGTTCAACTCAACTCAAGAGTCCGAGTCGGACTCGAGTCCATAGTAATAGTATACTCATAATAGTGTCATGCTGTCATAAGTAGTATATATAGGCATACATTTAATATTGGTATAATGAGTTCATGATGGTAGTCTTATATCAAAAGGGCGCTCGACAGAGTAGTTTCTATATTATAAATTAGATTAACATAAATTGCAATTTCACACTAAACATTGTCTACTAATACAACTGACATCCGACTTAACCCGCTAACAGAGACATCCAAGTCTTCTAATCCAATCAATGCCATGTCATGTCGTGCAATGCAGTAAATATTGAACTCTATTCTTCCATCTCAATGCAATGAATTTCCATGCTAATAATATCCATCCCACTTTTAGTGGTGATAAAAACTTTACAGCAACAAAAGTCGAGGTTTTCATGCAACTCTACTTCCTTTTCATCTTCTCCTAAAATTGAATGAAAAGACAATTTCGAAAGGCCATAAATTGATCTTTAACCCTGTTGCATCAAACGTAACAACCTATCAGCAGCTCGTCCCTTAGCTACACTACTCGTCAAATCCGCACCATCGTCCCAACTCGAACCATCTTACCTAGGTGAATTCCTTAATCCTTCCCTCTGTCGAGGTAATACCGAAGTAGAAACCGTTTCACATTCTGGTTCCTCCATTTCACGCTGAGAAGACACAGGAGAATAATAAGGCCGTGGCGGCGAAGAAGAAATCCTCGGAGTAAGTTTTACACATCTAGAAGGTCGTTGAAGATAAGAATTCGGAACTGTAGACGCTATTGGAAGTGGTGTTCGTCGAGGAGTCGTGCTTGCTGCTCTGAGACGGGATAATGATAGTAGTTTAGGTGAGATGGAGCGAATTTGGAGACGTGCCATGGGAGTGTCGATTTGATTTGTTCGGACTTTGTAGTTTGCGAGGCTGAGGCGCAGTTTCATGGCATGAGCTTTCTGTAGGATGTTCTGTTAGTATAAGGAAATGGTCGGATAGAAAGGATACTTGCTCGTCTGAGTTCGTCTCGTGGAAGTTGGGACGAGTTTGACTGGGAGGTGGCGAATGAGATTTGGTTGATAGAATTGGCAGTGAGATCTGGCATCGTAAGCACCGTGTCTGTTTGGAAGTTAGCAGATTCATAATTGGGATTTCAGGGAGCAGGGAGAGAAGAACAAGTTTCCATACAGAGGTTTTGCAAAACCTCTCGCCAAGCCCTATTCACAACTATGACGGTCAAAAAAAAAAAAAAAAAAAAAAAAAAAAAGAGATGCAAATACTAACCTTCAGACGCGTATGAGTCTTCTTGAGAATTTTGCGAGTATTGAGAGAAATGTTCCTCTTCAAGGCTCGAAGAAATCGATAACGCTGGCGATGATCGCCTTTGGGGAGATCCTTGAGCACTTCTAAAACCGATCTATCCAAGACATCAGCCCAAATTCATCTCAACACCACACTAGATGGAAAAGCCTACTTGAGAGTCGGATGGTGACTCTCCTTTGTCCACATGAACTGTTCTTCCATGTGCTTCATCACTCTGCATGACCTTTTCGATCCCTGAGCCAGCCATCCGATTATGATTTTCCTCACGGTACTCTGTATGGACAACCTGTCTTTCGATACGAGCCATCGGTCCTTCCAAACACTGTCTTTGATAAATTCTTTCAGAAAAAGAGACATCCAATTCTGCCCTTCGTTTGCTACCAGATACTCGAGTTTGGCCAGGAGAGTTTGATTCTTTCGCAGACGTCGACATTGGTAAACATAGTGGTTGTAATGCTTCTGACACTACTCGCGGGACTTTCTCAGGCAGAGAGGTGGCTTTGGGGCTTCGTCCTCTGGCGCTGAGAAGGGGCGTGTTCGCATCTTTTTCCCCAAGCACCACGCGTCGACCGTTGATATATAAAGTTTGAGATGCCATTATGAGGATTGGTGCACAAGGCGTTTGTATTTGAAAGTGGAAAGTCTAATTGCTGAGAGGTGAATTGGGAAGGCGCGTTGATATCCTGTAAGTAATTGTTAGTCTCATCCCTCTTTCAGTCTTCATAGCAAGGTCGAAGAGGAGATTTCGTACCGACTGCGAGGGAAAGAGGAAGGCAATAGACTGTTTATTGGGTTGGTTTAATAGGATATATATTGAATTCCGAATGCAGTCGCAATTGCATGCATTTGTTTTCTTCTAGTGTGACTTTAAGTAAGTTGTTCTGAGTCGCGTGCATGAGTGAAGTTCGCGTGAAGCTGTTATCTTTATAAATATTAAACAATATTCTGCCAGTTGACCGCCGCCAAGATAGGAAATATAAAGCCTTTGGAGCGGGAGCGGGGTTCGCTAAAGCCAGGGGAAATCCTGCGCTGCGGCTGGCAAGGAACAAGGTTATGTATTTGGTCGAGATCAAGTAGGGGAGGAGGAAAGGATAAGCATACCAAAAGCAAAAGACTTGTCAATATTCAAAGAATGTTCGTATTCGCTAAGTAATAAGCATCTCATCTAACAACTGATGATAATAATATCCTATAACAGTATACAGTTGTCTGAAAATAATTACCTCGCAGCAAACGCCTTGCTACTCCAAAAATACAGAACATAGGTCTGTCCTTCCTGGACGCCATGCTTTTCCAATGGTATATCCTTTCGTGTCCTCAATATTCACCCATCCACTTTTCCCTCCCGTCCACAAACGCCCGATGAAACCCAAGATAATAAAGCCTAATTGGCATCCAAAGAATACATGGAAGTATCAAAAGAAAAAGGTTTATCAAAACCCGATTGGTCAGCTATATCATCCCACGAGTTCAAATTATAACTCGGCTGCTCTTCATCAAACATAATTAAATCTTCCTCTCCATGGACATTAAAATTGTTCATGTCCATACTCATGTCAAATATAGCTTCTGCGTCACTCGGACCAAACGGTTGCCACTTGTCGTCGAAAATGTCAAGGCTAATATCCAATTCGACACCTTCGGATATATCACTGTTGGGCTCTGATGCTTCGTCTTTGCTTGATTCAGGCGTGTCATTCGGAGTGATGGAGCGATAAACGCTCATATCAGAGATTGCACCACCAGCCCCACTCTCAAATCCTTGGAAACCTTGGAAAAGGTTATGAGGATCGATAATAGCAGAGGCCCGAGGATCCATAACAGCTTCTTGTGCTGATAAACTCGATCCCTGTCCGTTGGCATCTTTTTGGTTTGCTTGGTTTTGCGAGGTGGATTCTTGTGCAGGCTCGGACTTGAGCTTTCCCTTTGCTGGAGTACCAGTTCTTCCCCCCGCCGTGCTCCCTTGCCGATTCATGGACGCTTGACGCATCATTGGTGTAGAAGCCGTTCCAGACGGAGTAGAGACTTCGGCCTTTATATTTGGAGTATTGCCTTGCTTAGAGCCGCTGTTTGTCATTTTCATAGCAATTGGTGTTGCACCACTGTCGTTTGAGGATGGAACAGGTGCTTTCTTTGATCGTCCGTGCTCATCTAGCCCTAGCGTTAAAATCAAGTTCTCCTGGACATATTTGAGAGGATTTTCAAGTGGTTTGACGTGCTCTTCTTGTGTATGTCGTCTTAACCCCTCCTCACTATCAAATCCAATGTTGTGATACTCGCATTCAGGATCAGGGCAAGAAAGCGATGGCTTTGGTTGTTGTTTCATTTCCAGAACCGGCTGCCTCTTAATCTCGGGGGAGGTTGCTTTGGTAACTTGAGGTGAAGCTAGTGAACCAGGAGTGCCTTGACCTGTAACGGGTGTATTATGCTTTTGCTTCTTGCGTGCAGGGATGTGGAGAGCGTCATGCGACATTTGAGGTGTTTTCACATAGTATATAGGCTGGCCATGAGGAGATAGAGCACCAAAGGCAAACGGTGGCTGAGAAGATGTTGGTGCCGCAGGGGCCTGGGAACTTCGGCTATTTGATCTTTGATGTATCTTGTTCAGTTGCTGCTGCTGCTGCTGTAGATTTGCGGCATTCAAAGGTACAGATGTCCCGGGAGGTTGGCTAACTTGGGGAGGAGGTTGTGACGTAGCAGATTGAGCTTGGGTTGGATCAGGCTTCTTCATTGTGGGAAATCTGTCGCTGAGGTCCTTAATCATCCCATTAAATAGAGCTCGGGCCTGATCAATTTCGGAAGCTGTCGTTGAGAATGAATCTTTGATTTGAGTTAAAGCTTGATCATGAAATTGCTTAGTTAATCGGTAGCGCTAGATTTTGTCAGTACTCGCACCATTTCAAAAGTCTTTTTGAGAACTCACAGTACGGAAAAACGCTCTAGCACGCGCTTCATCGTGAGTGATTGCAAACCATCTCCCAATAGCTTTGCTCAGATTTGCAAGAGGTTGTGCGTTTTCTCGTAGCTTAGCGGCTATGATGCGCTTTGCGTCCATATCCATAGGTATATCTAACAAAGGCTGGAACCTTGAAGCTTCATCCTGCATTATCTCTCTCAATTTTGCAGTATCGTTTGCATTTGCTTGCAAGGCTTGCCGTTGAGCATAATATAAGCGCATGTTGGTCTCATACTTCTTTAGCCCTTCAGGTGAAAGATTAGCGATTTGTTGGGGGGTGAGACGAGGCGGTTGGGAAGTTTGAGCATGAACTTGAGCTTGAGCCTGAGCTTGAGCTTGAGCTTGAGCCTGAGCCTGAGCTTGAGTCTGCTGGGGTGTGGGCCGAGAAGGTTGCTGTGCATTAGGATTTGGGACTTCAACGACATCATCACTGCTAGCACGCTTTAGTGTTTTAGCAGGTTGAGCAGGTGACGGATTTTGGGCAGATGTACGATTATTTGATTGTGGCCGAGGACGGTTAGCAGTGGTTGGCGTAGGAACAGTCTGCTCCGAAGGCGCTGAAATTTGTGATTTTGTTTGTGGCATTTGGGCAGGCACATGCTGTTGTGACGGTCCGACGGGAGTTTCATTCTGTTGGCCTGGTAGTACACCTTGACGCTGTTGCTGGGGAATAGCGTTCATGTGACCTGCTTGTTGCTGGTTCACCTGGCTTTGCCTTTGCTGTTGTTGTTGTACCATCTGATTGCTATGTCTGAAAAGTACGGCCCTAATTTGATCGTCCGTAGCACCAGCAAATTTAGGGTGGTTCCGTCGAGCATTTTGTATCTCGGCCTGCGATGGACGAGTTCCCATTTTTATACCATTAGGAACCAGCATTTGGTTTTGACCCATCGGAGCAACTGGAGCAGACATTCCCGGAGGAACCAGTGGGGGCACGCTTTGGGGTCCGGGTGCACCCGGCGGAAAGCCTGTCGGTTGCCCTGGCTGTTGATTTCTGTTTCGTGATGTCAAAAGTGATTGGTAGTGCATCTTTTGCATATTTCTCATGAGTTCTCCCATTTCTGGAGATATTCCAGGATTGCCGCTTGCCCATTGTTTCAATTGCCCCCATTTCTTGGCTTCTGGGGGTATTCCCCGCGGCATACTGGGATTGTTCAAGATAACTGGTGGGACATCCATATTATCCATCTGCTGCATCAACATCTGTCGTTGATCCGCTGAGGTAAGATTTTGTCGAGGATTTCGCTGTTGCATCTGACTGTGGTTTTGATTCTGGGTTTGAGAGAGATGTTGTTGAAGTAAAAATTGTTGTTGCGGAGTCATACCAGCCATCATCGTAGAGGGGGGTCGCTGACCGGGATTTGCAAGCATGAACTGGTTCACGAGGTTTTGTTGTTGATTAAACTGACCTGGCTGAGGTCCCGGTTGCCCAGGTCGGACCTGATTATTTGTCTGCATCGGTTGCCTTCCCGCTTGATTATTCGCCGCACTCCATTTAGCCATGACTTCGTTCAACTTATCTTGAGGGAGAGTCTGTAATCGCTGTTGTTGCTCCGGTTGCATATTATTAAACATGGCTGAATTAATGCCAGGATTCATGTTATTCCCTGAGGCCATCTGCCTCGGATTTCCTTGCATAAAACGATGGTCCAAAGGTTGTCCAAACTGTGTATTCTGGATCATTTGTGGTGCTTCGGTTGGGTTCATCTGTTGAGATGGTGGTCTTAGGGGAGTATTGAGAGTACCCATCGCAGGGCTCTGTTGTGGAGGCATCGGACCAGAACCCATTCCTCCAGGCTGACCCTGAAGAGCCATCTGTTGCGCCTGAGCTTGAGCATGAGCCTGAGCATTCGCTCGAGCTTGGGCTTGTTGTGACTGTTGTACCGCTTGCTGCATTCGATTTTGGGTTTGCTGTGCGTTAAGCATCTGCTGAGCCTGTTGCACTTGTTGAGCTCTAGCACTAGGATTGGCACCCTGTCTTGGATCGTTCATATTAATAGAGGGTTGCCCAGGCATAAGAACATTGGGTTGTGGAGTTGGGTTCCTTGGAGCACTGCTCGCAGGTACAACCACCTGACCTGCCTCTTGAGCCATCACTCCCGCTTGCTGTTGCTGGCCAATCAATTCCATGTTATTTGAGAACTTAAAGGCTTCTGAAGTGCCTATGGACGTTGGAGGTTGTGCCTGTCCATTCATATTCACCGATCTTTGCGGCTGCATAGGTGGTGCACCACCAGGCATATTTAGCGACTGCTGAGCCACCTGTGCTTGAGGCTGGCCTTGTCCCTGCATCATACCCTGAGCTTTTTGTTGACGAATTTGGATTTGAGCCTGGTTACGAAAGAATAACATGACCGGATCCCCAACTTGCAATTGGAATTTTTGAATTGTCTGTGGGTCCAGTTTCTCAATAGTGAGCGCCCGTATACGGTTCTTGTATTCCTGTGTTGATTCATTATACAACTTTTGAGCTAGTTGATTGACCATCTGATTGTCATTTGCACTCAACGGCTGGCCATTAGGTTGCCGTTTGGGTGCGTTTGGGTGCTGCTGCTGCGGTTGCATACCATTCATGTTAAATTGTGCCTGTTGATTCTGTTGCATGGCTCCATTAGGTATACCGGGGGGCATCTGTTGGGGTTGTTGACCGGGAAGTGGAGATGCTTGCATCTGACGTTGAAGATGTTGAAACCCTTGCTGAGGTTGCTGCTGTTGAAGCACGCCATTAGGACCTTGCCCTTGGATGTTGTTCTGATTCATCATCATCTGCCGTTGTGCTTGCGCCTGTTGTGCCTGAGCCTGCGCCTGCGCCTGCGCCTGAGCCTGCGCTTGAACGGACTGTTGAAGGCCCGCAGCATTATCGTTACGCTTCTTCATCAGTTGCCCTAACTTGGCACTGACATCGCGTTTGTACATAGCCTACAATAATTAGCGATCTGTCGCAAATTTTGCCATTCATGCTCCGCACATTATCGTTAGACTTATCTAAAGTCTCCTTCTCGAACCTCATCGCTATCTCGACTAATTTAAGTAGCCCTGGGAAGTTTGGCTGATCTTGACTGGCCAGGCGCAAACTGTTGACACTATATGAAGTTAGTTAAGATCATGATTTGATGCCACTGAAAAGGGCATCAGAAAGCACCGCAAAGTAACTCACAGATTGACGATACTCGTCATGCGATCCTGGAGCACCAAATCGGTCCGCCATCCAGTGGGTGGCGGCTGGGACGCAATCTGCGCGCTCAGTTGTTGATAGATGAGTTGATAAGCCTGCTGAGGTATGTGCCTCTGCTGCTGCTGCATCTGCATTTGCTGTGGCATCATGCCAGCACCGCCCATATGTTGTCCAAAATTATTTGATGCCATACTGGGAATCGGTGTGGCGCCCACGCCCCTACACAAGGGAGTGTCCGACTCTTTGATTCAAGCCAACGATCGTAAATGACGTATATTTTGGGTCCACAGTATGCTGAGATGAGGTACGGAAGTGAAAAGGGTGGTGAAGTTTATGCTGAGAGCACGGCAGGGGGAACGTCTTGAGTGTGCTGACAAGGTGACAAGCCGGACTATAGAGTGGATGTGATGCAGGCTCCCTTTGATTAGATGCACATTAAGCTAGACCTTGTGCTGCGTGAGGTCTTCTTATTGGAGATAGTGTACTCGTTTGCGACACACTTTGAGGTGTATGAAACGATTGGAGCGAGTGTAACTTTTGCTAGGTGGGAGGATGAGGCTGTAATCGAAGGAACGATAGTATCGAGGTTGACTGTCGGTGCCCGGACAGCACAGCACAGCACATCCGGTGACTGTGACTGGGAGGAAGGAGGGGGAAAGAGACGGAGATCTGATCTATCTGGAGAGGGTAGAGGCGAAGAGATGAAGGGTGATACACAATAGACTATGTGTTGCTGGGATGGACGAAGGATGCTTGGATCGTTTGACCGGGGGGTTTCCTGACAAGAACGGGGTGGAGGAAAAGGTCAAGTTCGAGATAGAGAGTAAAAGATGGACTTGGACGATTGTTCCTCTCTGGGTAATTAGTTCATCGTCTTCGGTGTGATCGAGACCAAATGGTTCACCGCCGTCGTCAGAAGTTTGTTGTTGTTCATGAAGCGTTGGATTTCGCTGGTGATGGAGTAATGATTTGAGTGATTGCCTCGCGCAGCTTTAGACTGCCGCTAACAATGTGGGGAGGTAGATAGTTCACTAGTAGGAGTGACTCCATCAACCTCAATCTGCAGTGTTTATATTAATATTTGGATGGTTTTGCATGTGTATGTGAGCCAAATAGTCGAATATCAGTGATAAGTAGTTCTATTCAAGCAAGTCGCTTCTCTTTGTTGCCCGCGCGGGGGGTGGAAATGACTCGGAATCGACTGTGAGGCCGCCCCTTGTCATATACTTCGTCTGCGTATTTATTTTGCATGCTGAAAATCTGCAATCATTCAGCCCTGATCAGACCGTCATCTCCCAATCAAGGATGACTACCAAAGCAAGCTGTCAATCCAGGTGCGGATGGCCCCATCAGGATGAAAGTCATGAGCGTCATGAGACTTGTTCATTGGTTACACGTTCTGAGGCTGTCGAGAAAGCTTTCCTTGGAGCCTAATCAGACTGGCCCTGTACAATCGTTGGTAATATTCTCTGGCAGATTGAGAGACCTTGAGACCTCGAGACCTCGAGACCTTACCCTCCCCTCCCCTCCCTGCCGCCCTTCTCGGTTTTCATTTCGCCATCTTTAAAATTGTAAATGTACAATCACGACGCATCGTCGCCCGCATTGATCGCGGTCCAGGGCGGGTTGCAGGGGTTGGGATCAGGATCAGGATCAGGGTCAGGGTATATCATCTTGTCCTCATGGGTGAAGCGCAGATCTTCCTGTCGAGGATGAGATCTTTTGTTGCCTCGTGAATATACACTCAGAGTATGTGACCTATTATCGAGCAAATGATACTGAATAGACTTAGCTGGAAGGAGTCATATCATTGAACTGTCAAGATTTCACAAGCAGCAGATTAATCAAAACAAACAATATTTAATTCCTCTTTTGGGTGGGGGAGAATGGGGAGCTTTCGGATTTGGATGGAGATGTAACGGATCATGAAAGATGGCGTTTAGGTCGAGCCACAAAAAGATTTGACCAGGGGCTGTACCGTACTGTATTGAATTTTCCTTGACCGACAGATCCTGATCGTCCTCCTCTCACTTGTTGACATGTGTTTTCGGGAGTTTTAGGACTGACGGTATTGTGTTGAGAAAAGGACTTCAGTCTTGACTTCATTCTTGTCTTTCAACCCCCCAGCTTAGACTATAAGCCCAGTGGAACGTCTGCGACGTTGCCATAATATGGCGCGCATTTGTGGAAGAGCAACGGCTTCCTGAAACAAGGACCTCTATTAATAGGTGCTGTGTACAAAGCTTCATACTTAAAAGGCCGGCTACCAATCACTTCGGCGAGCTGGAACATTTATAGATGATAGATGGATGGATAGATGGACGGATAGATGGATAGATAGACCCAGACTGCTGAGAATGTTCCAATAAAATTGACTTACTCTTCATCTCCAAGGGGATGTTGCGATGCATAGGGAGGTACATATCTGCAACATCTTAATATGGTAATATGGTAGCGCGGGACACATCGCCAATTTACCTTTCCCCTCGATCCCACTTATTAGAGGAATAGTTACAATCTAGAGAGATTGCTTGCTTGGATTGTCCGATGTAGAGAATGTCTAGAAATCGGAGAGAACATCACAGAGCAATGTTCAAAGATGAGAAGTAGGAGAATGATCAGAAGTGCTAAGAATATACACCTACTTCGACTTGGATAGAACTACCTAGTAACCAATTAACCTGTAGGAATACTTTCATTTTAATATCAAAATTTGAAGCTGTATCCGATCATTTCATTGAATCAACTGCCACGTGCTCGTGTGCTCGTGCTCGTGCTCGTGCTCCAAAAAGATGCCGAGACTCTAAATTGTCTCCATAAACTCAACACCAAGTCGACTTGCCATTTCAAGCCAATTGACCTGCGTCAGGAGCAGTAAATGTAGGCAAAGATAATGCCACCTCAAATTATTGCCTTTGCTTCAATTTCCCGTACTACTTGTGCTAAATTCCCTACCGTCTTCTTCAGATCCTACTACAAAGCTAAACCATACAAAATGTCAACGAAGCAAATATCAGCCGCCATGGCAACAGCGAATGACTTCCTCGATTTCGTCAATGCCTCTCCAACTCGTGTGTAAAGCTCTCTTGGATGTATACTAGAAGACCTCACTTATCCTTCAATAGCATATCATGCCGTCCATTCCGCAGTTCAACGGCTCGCAAAAGCCGGATTCCAAGAGATCAAAGAACGGGAAAGCTGGGCTGGTCTACAACCTGGCGGAAAATACTACTTGACCCGAAATGGCTCTTCAATTGTTGCCTTTGCTATTGGAAGGAAGTGGCAGTCTGGCAACCCGATTGCCATGATAGGAGCTCACACAGATTCGCCGGCTCTCCGGGTGAAGCCGGTCAGCAAGAAGTCAAACAATGGGTTTCTCCAAGTGGGCGTGGAAACATACGGAGGTGGACAATTTCGCACATGGTTTGATCGAGATCTAAGCATTGCTGGAAGAGCAATGTGTAAAGACGGAGAAGGAAATTTCGTACAAAAGCTAGTGAAGGTTGATCGACCTATCCTCAACATCCCTTCTCTGGCAATCCATCTCGACCGAAATCCAATCTTTGATTTCAACAAGGAGACTGAGCTTTTTCCAATTGCGGGTCTAGCTGCAGCTGAGCTCAATCGTATAGGAGCAAAGCCTGGAGTTCAAAGGGAGGGGGACCAAGCTTTTCAACCATTGACAGCCTTAACGGAGCGCCACCATTTATATATTGTTGAAATCATCGCAGAACATGCAGGGGTCAAAGTCGAAGACGTAGTAGATTTCGAAATGATTTTATACGATACACAAAAGGGAAGCATTGGAGGGATCAATAACGAGTTGATCTACTCGGGTAGGCTTGACAATCTGGAGATGACCTATTGCAGTATCCAGGGATTGATCGAGTCTTTGATGGTTTCGTCGGCATTGGATCAGGAATCTTCTATTCGACTGGTCTCTTGTTTCGATCATGAGGAAACTGGGTCCACTTCTGCGTAAGTGATTAATTTCTTAGTATTTCTCCTCTCTAAATTGTAATACTGACTCCAAAACTCTGGTACACAGACACGGCGCAGCATCCAACCTCCTGCCTGGAGTCCTTCGACGTCTCTCGGTGCTCCCTAGTTCTTGCAATTCTACCTCAGCTGCTTCAGATACTTCCTATGAGATGGTGTATCGTGATGCGGATATTGATGTCTCAACAGCCTACGAGCAAACCCTCGCTTCTTCGTTCTTGATATCTGCCGACATGGCTCACTCTGTACATCCAAACTATGCCCAAAAATACGAATCAGATCATCGCCCAGAAATGAACAAGGGTACAGTTATCAAGATCAATGCCAATCAACGATATGCAACAAATTCTCCTGGCATCGTCCTTTTGCAAGAAGTTGCTCGGAGAGCAAAGCCAAGCCAGGATTCTATATCTGCTATCAGTGTACCACTGCAGCTATTTGTCATTCGTAACGATTCGTCTTGTGGAAGCACAATCGGTCCATTGCTCTCTGCTGCTCTTGGCACGCGTACACTTGATCTGGGCAATCCCCAGCTGGCAATGCATAGTATTCGAGAAACTGGGGGAGTATATGAGTAAGTTCACTTAATCACTCCTATCCTTAGACAATTCGTGCATAAAATTCTCAATAGGGTATATTCCGTAAAAGTTATCACAAGTTATCCTAACAACATCCTAGCATTGAATACGCAGTCCGCCTTTTTGACTCCTATTTCTCCCATTTCTCAGAATTAGAGTCACGAATTAGAGTCGACTAAATCCCCAAGATAGTCCAAACACACGATCTTTTTCGGTGTCACGATGTTAGATCTATCATTCCCAAAATATCGCCTACCTTGCCTCCCTTTCGTCCCCAAATAATGTTTCCATGTCTGTAACTCCTCCCCAACGAGTAGCAATCTTCATACTCTCTTACCACATTTCAAGACAATATTTCTTGCCGTCCTTTAAAGATCACGACCTACTATAACCCCTCAAAGTTAGTTTTGGTTTGGTAGAAAGACAGGGGGTGGGGGCGTTAGGGCGAGTAAGTGTAAATATACAATGCAACCTCATAATTTTCTCCAAATACCCGAATAACTCCTTCAACTCTCTATTATCCTCCTCCGTGAACCATCCTTCCTTTATCTCTGCCAGCCCCACCACCCACCAACCACACATCTTACGAGCCATACTCTTCTTCCTATACATAGAACACCACTCCCCTACTGGCCTCTTAACATCCTCCATCAACCCCAACATCTTCTGCGCCTCCAGCAGGTCAACCAGCGGCGGATTACCAATCTACATATCTCCTTCATTCTCCCTCCTCTCCAAAAGCTCATTGCAAAACTCCCCTTTTTGGAGACATAATTATGTCTCATCGATTTCTTCGTCTTTTTTTGCGTTGGAATTTGGATTATCAAGGATTTTCTCAATGATTTCATAATTCCATAGACCAGTTTCTAAGGGATATTCGTAGGTAGTAGGCTGCTTGGTCGGATTTATAGTCATCGGCGATCTTTTCCGGGGTGGTGGTTGAGTCCGTGTAGACTGTGAAGGGAGGCTGGAGTCGGTTTTTGTGGATGTGGTTGTGGATGTAGATGGGAATATGGATGATTGTGAAGGGGTGAAGAATGGTGTGCTGCGTTTTTGGGGAGGCATTTTCTATCGTTAAGTAAGATAATCAAAGCCGGAGACCTTTTTGTTTTTCTCATGTTAGCTACTTTCTTATTTCCTCTTCTCTTTCTCTTCCTTTCTAATTTTTTTCGCTTGTTCGTTTGTTCATGAGTAATCCGAGGAAGTGGACCTATTTATTCAGATAAAGTTCTTTTCAAACCCCATTTGCAATTATAATGTGTAGGTGGCTCTTGTTCTGGAGATGAAGATGGAGGGGGCATTGCTGTTTGGAGTGGGTGGGAGGTGCTCATGCATGGATGCATGGGAATGAGAGAAGGGAGGGAAGGGAAGACATACAGAGTAATTGAGATATCTCTGTCAGGCGTTATGAGAGAGGGAGCTCCTCGAAATAATGGCACCATGGTCTTTTTGATCTTGCTTTCTTTCTCTTTTAAGTATTAGAGTTCTCGAACGCCTGTAAAAACGATTGTGGATTTGCGGACGAGATTCCTGGGGAAGGGTGTCTTGGAAGACTAGTTTGATGTGCCATCTTGACCTGCTGGTAGAGGAGACAATTCTGCGAGCGGACAGGTGGCTCGGGATCCGAATATACAAGAAAGAACTCATCTTCCCAGCAGCTTCTTGAAAGAAACTCTACATCAGATGCCGCCGTCATGTGCTGCCCCTAAGAGCTACAAGAACAAGACGATAGGAGTTGGATGCGTGGATCAGGGGATATGGATGTGTGATTGGTGAATGTGCTGGTGGGATTGTAAACCTAATATTTGGGGCTAGTTTTACTCTATACTCAACTCAACGGAGATTCCTTTATAACACCTACTTTGAACTTGTAATTAATAGTATGTCTGTCTCGGCCAAGTTCCTGGCCTTCAACGTGTTATAGCTCTAAATATTAGGGCCACTTAACTTTGTACCGTAATTATTTTTATATAAGCAGTAAATAATACCCTGTAGATCTCCCTATTTTCTGTATAGGCTTGAAAGAATCGCGCATTTTTATATATATTAGCTTCCTGGCGTTCGAGAGGTCTATTTAGCATGATAGCACGTTCTTGCCTGTTGAGGGTGCCATAATTATCAATTAAGAGATCGTGTTATTTCCGAGGAACTTTTTAATCTACGGCTCTAATCCCCAATACAAGACCTATAGCACTTATAGCACTTATAGCACTTGTAGCACTATTGAACCCGTACAAGTAATATTCCAGCAACTAACCAGACTACGGTGCATTCGGCCAAGAAGCATCGTACAGTACGACAGCCTCGCTTGATCAAACGGTGATATACTCAAGAGATACGAATCTAATGATGTTACATACGAGTTCACCGCTACAACGTTCAAGAAAATCACACGCCTTCCCAAGCTTATGGAAAGGTTGAACGGCACCCCGTTTATATGGAAGATCATGGTAAGATCTAATCATTTATCTTATCTGAGGATCGTGAGGAGTACTATAGCCTCTAGACCCAACTATCGGGTTTCCTTTCTGTAATGCTAACCGTTGATGGTACTGAACAGGAATCATGAGCGCATCACTAATGAAGTTAATACCTTACAGCTAGTTTCCCAGCAGACGACAATTCCTGTCCCAAGACTAATCGACTATGCAAATTATTCGGACGGCACACGACGGAGCGTATTAACGGTATCTGCCTAGATGAAGTGTTCTATACGGAATGCCCGCTACTTGAGGGGAAGAGGCACATAGTTGAGAAACCGTGCAAAACTTGTGTAGACAAAGCCTACTCGAACGCACTCGAGTTCATACAAGGCACTGTATTGCCCCAGCTGACGAACATGAAATCAAAGAGAGGGATATTCGCGGATTCGCCATGCCTCCTCGCTGGCTACCTATCGATGTTGATCCTCCATGGAGGAGAAAGGATCTTGGAAGACTCTCCGGCCAGAGGAGACTAAGTACGTGTTCCAACACGGTGATATCGCGGCTCACAACATCCTTATCGATCGCCAAACCTTCCAAGTCAAGGCTTTGATCGATTGGGAGTGTGCCGGTTACTTTCCGCCGGGGATGGAAGATGGCCTGGGATATTGGATGAAGACGCAAATATTCGCAGTGGATACGATGTAGTAGATGCGATCGCCAAAGTTCGTGCCTGAAGAGTATTAGAATGACAAGGCGCAACTTGCCTTGTTAGAAACTTCCGGATCCTGAGCAGCCAAGCCAGGAATCAATATATGTATAATCTAAAGGAAGCCTGTAAAGACCCATGCGGATATTCCAGCAAACTTGGTACTAGGCTCTAAGGTGAGAGAAGGAGGATATTTCTGCAAATGCCATCATCTACGAAAAGGGTTGTGACGCACTGACGGCGCAGAACTATTACAAGTTGAGCGGGAGGGAGGGAAAGAAGGGCAGAATAGGAACGGCAAGAAGCGATGACATTGACAAGACCTTTGTAGCTATAACTCCCAGTACTAGGGAAGTCACCTTGTTGCGTTAAGACCATCTCAACTATGAGACTTTGTCACCTTCAATTAAGGAACACGAATAGAACAAAGTTTGCATGATAAAAGTCCCTTTTACTCCAACCTGTCCTGCTACTTGAATCATCAATGAATGTTGAAAATTAAAGCAGTGTCTAAGAGTCAAAAGCTAGCAAAAGCTAGCAAAAAGCTAGCAAAAGCTCGCAAAAAGCCTTGGTATAAATGGGGAAGGTGCGAGATTTGGCAATGGCGTTTTAAGGAGAGAGTAGCTCCAGAGAAGAAAAGAGATTGATGCAGAACTGACCATAAGCCTGAACTGTTCAAAGCCTCGATTACTGGTGTTATTGAGGTTACAGCGGAAAGCCGAGCAAGGTCCGACCATGTAAGGTTATGCGCTCTCCTCTCAGCTAAGCAAGCAGCAAAGACGAATACGACTCCGCATCTCAGCCCTTGTTTTTCCTCTTCCTCTTCTCACGTCAGATATTTGTGTAACGCACTTCCATGCGGTCTAATACGAAATACTTGATGCAAGCTTTTGGGGCCATCTTGAATGCGTGCACATCGCTTGGATCTTAATGAATTGTCACGAGGAACAGGATGGGAACAGGAATAGAGACGACGGAAAGGGAAGGTGTATGAGGATGGTGATGGTGATGGTGGTGGTGGTGGTGATGGTGGTCTGTTGTTAGTCAGCACGCAAGGCAGCTAAGGCACACATGCAGATGTGGAGCATGGGCTTGATTTTCGCTGATCAGACCAATCACCATTTCTGATATGTAAAAGCAACTCCGGAAGTCGGTCAATGCCGTACAGTTACCCATGGATTCAGAATTGAGAATTGTCCCACAGTCCTCGGTTGACTTGACTTTGAATGCAACATATAACAAAATCTATTCCCTCTCCGCTCCCTCGGTTTTGAGTTTTGACTTCAATTCACCCTCCCCCTCACCAGGTTCCTTGTTCGGAGGGATACCACAAGCCTTTGTTCAATATAATCGAATACAAACCCAAACCCAAAACTAAAACAAAAAGTACCAAGTACAAACATCCCCCATAATCATGGAAGCAATCCTCAAAGGACGGGCCGTGTGCCCATTCCTCAAGAAGACCTCCACAGCGACTCTTCGATCCCTCTCGACCACCACTCGTCCCAATGCCTCTCCAGGCGGTGGCAGCATGTCCAATCTGCAGACCATTGCTCGTCGTTGCCCCGTCATGGGCAAGGCTCTTGCCGTCCAGACCGCAAAGTCCGGCAAGATGGGTCTTAGTGGCGTTGCTGCCATGAGATCCATCCGAGCATTCTCTGGCAAAGCAGGCACTGGTAAAGCCAAGATTCACACCACTCGTCCTCTGGAAGCCAGACCCATCGAGGATACCTTGTTTGATCGCGAAAATGGTATTTCGCTTTGACCCCGCTTCTCCTCCCAAAAAGAAAAATCGGCTCACCATCATTATTAGTCCTCCATCAACATGTCAAGCCCAATCGCCAAACCATTCATGCTACGGCCCGTCATGATGCATTCAAGGTGGTCAAATTCGACTACGAGGCGTTTTACAATGCTGAATTGGAGAAGAAGCACAAGGACAAATCTTACCGCTACTTCAATAACATCAATCGTCTGGCTAAGGAATTTCCCCGCGCTCATATGTCCAACAAGAATGAGCGAGTCACTGTTTGGTGTTCCAATGACTACCTTGGTATGGGCCGCAACCCTCATGTCTTGAAGACGATGCACGAAACCCTCGAGGAATACGGAGCAGGCGCAGGTGGAACCCGAAATATCTCCGGCCACAATCTTCATGCTGTTGGATTGGAAGCTACTCTTGCTAAGCTTCATGCCAAAGATGCTGCATTGGTTTTCACTTCTTGTTATGTTGCAAACGATGCTACTCTTGCAACTCTTGGCAGTAAATTGCCGAATTGTGTCATTCTATCTGACAGTTTGAATCACGCTTCGATGATCCAGGGTATTAGGCATTCTGGAGCAAAAAAGATTGTTTTCAAGCACAATGATCTGGAAGATCTTGAAGCCAAGTTGGCTTCTCTTCCAAGCGATGTTCCGAAAATTATCGCTTTTGAATCTGTCTACAGCATGTGTGGTTCAATTGGACCCATTGAAGGAATTTGTGATTTGGCCGAGAAATACGGCGCCATCACCTTTCTCGATGAAGTCCATGCCGTAGGCATGTATGGACCACACGGAGCCGGCGTAGCAGAACATCTCGACTATGAAGCTCATCTCGCCGGCCGTCCCCAAGGAACCATCATGGATCGTATCGACATCATCACCGGAACGCTCGGGAAAGCCTACGGCTGCGTAGGCGGCTATATCGCCGGCTCTACCCAAATGGTTGACACAATCCGCTCCCTCGCTCCCGGATTCATCTTTACCACTTCACTCCCACCCGCCACTATGGCTGGTGCCCGCACCGCTATCGAATACCAGATGGAGTACCAAGGCGATCGTCGCCTTCAACAACTCCATACACGCGCTGTCAAAGACTCACTCTCCGAGCGCGACATCCCGGTTATTCCAAACCCATCCCACATCATCCCCGTGCTAGTAGGAAATGCCGAGCTCGCCAAAAAGGCATCCGACATGCTTCTCGAAACCCATGGAATCTACGTCCAATCTATCAACTACCCTACTGTTCCCGTCGGCCAAGAACGTCTCCGTATCACTCCTACTCCTGGTCATGTCTATGAATACCGCAAAGAACTTGTGGCAGCTATCGATTCAGTATTCACTGAATTAGGTATCAAACGCACTTCTGAATGGGCTGCCGAAGGAGGTTTCATCGGTGTAGGTGAGCAGGGAGCGAAGGATCCAGAACCGCTTTGGACGGATCAGCAATTGGGTGTAGATAAGGTTGTCCAGGAGATGAAGGAAGCGGGTCCAGTGGGACTCATGGAGGCGCTTCTTGAGCGGGAGACGGAGACAGCTAGGGCTTTTATTGCGGCGGCTGCTTGATCCTGAATCCACCTGGTTCCTCTTCTTCGGTATTTACTGTTTTCTTTCGAAGAATGTGGTTTATTGTCGAAAAAAAGGTCCTCGGAAGACGCGAGAGAAGAAAAGAGAAAGGCTCATCGGACCCAAAACCACATTCTTTGGAGCGAGAGAAAGCGGATTTGAATTTGAAATTTTACGCAAAAAGCAAGTCTTTTCGACTTCTTTTTAGCAAGCTAGCTAGTTGTTTGTTAGATGGAGATATTAGCTTTGGTGAGTATCTTCATTGAAATAAAATGCAATACTATGCTATACTACGCAATGATTTAAATGGCCATCTAATTGATCCTTCTTTATAAATTTTTAACGCTTTCCATGAATGTGAAGCGTAAAGTGTGAAGTATATGAGAAAAGACTTTACATTAACACATTCAACAGTAAGACAGGATTTTGTAAAGGGAAGAAAAAAGAGAGAACGTCTTTCTAGAGCTTTACCAATTCTAAAATATAAAAAAAACCTCGACTTCTTAGCCGCTTAATCTCATTAAAGTAAAATACCTTGTATTTGGATAAGAAGCCCGCCTGTATTAAAGAAAAACACCTCCCTCACACCTCACTAGACACTTACTCTCACCTATCATTCGCACACACCCAAGAAAGTATCTTAAAAAAGAATATATAATATTGAATAATGGTCCATCAGGACCAAGGCCATCCAAAAGTACATAAGTATAAAAGTAATACCTTTCTCTTGGGGTATCTAACCATTTATCCAAAAGTCTTCTGTCTGTCATGAAGTGGCCAAAAAGCTATGCTATGCAGGCTGTCATATCGTGCCTCCTAATAAACAATGATCCATCCCAAGAACCCAATTATCCCTTCAATGAATATCCATAAACGCCAGGGGGTATAGTTTCTTTCCACTTCTACGCTTTTCTTTTCTTTCCTTCTTTCTCATGTAAGCTGTATGCCAATTTCCTTAATAGTTACATTTGTCTCCTGCCTGGAAATGATATATCAACCAACCAAGCATGCTCACTTACTCCCTCCTATTAGTCTGTGATTGACGCTTCAACCACATCTCAAATCCCTGAGTTGTACATAAATCCAACGCTCCTTCAACCGCTTCCTCCACGCCCAACACCCTCTCTTTCAGTCCTTTGTTCTCCGCTCTCAACAACCCCACCGTATCCCACGCCACAGTACTATCCTTCCCCATACAGTTACTACATCCGCTCTCTAGTCCAACTCCTCCCATATCTTCCTTTCTCGGACTAGCTTCCTTAGAATTTGACCCCATCCCTTTCATTATTCTTTGGAAAGTGGTCGTTTGTTGCTGAGCTCCTTTATTCGGTTGCAGTCCAGCGTCTTTTTGTAAAGTAACAATACGGCCAAATGCGGCTTGGCCAATTTCAGGGGTAGAATCTCTCGTCATGATTGTAGGACTCCTACTCCTCGAAAAAACACTATCGCTCTTCCCACTTGCTGCATCATCATCGCTTTCTCCTCCCGCACTGTAATCGGCCGAGCCATTGCTATTCCTCCATTTCTTTGGCGCAGTCGATATCCCCAGATCTTCTTCATAACCAGATGCTTGACTATGTTCTTCCGCACGTTGTTTAATGAGAGCAACTGATTTCTCCCTCTGTTCTTTCTCTTCTGCCCTCGCAAGCTTTTCTGCAGCGAGTTGGTGAACTAATTCCTCCATTGCTTTATCTTGCTCCGTTACCCGTTTCGCCATATCCTCCAACTGCAGCTTCAAATGTTTTACCCTTGTTTCCGCTTCATCAAATTCTTCCTTTTGCGCTTCTTTCTCGGAAGCGAGTTCGTGTAGAGACAAAGTTCGGATTTTGTAAGCGGTCTGCAGTCTTAAGAGGAGGCCTTCGGCGTTTAGGAGGAGGTTTTTGAAGGCTGAAGGAGAGAAAGGGTCGGATTCAGAGGGGGGGCCAGAGGGGAAGAGCGCGGATGTTATATCGAGGGTAAGAAATTCGTCTGAATTAAGGTCGGCAGGAAGTTGGATGGTTTTAGTAGGAGTCTTGGGGGAGGAGAAGAAATTGAAGCGGGATATGGTTGGTGCTTTTGCTGGTGTACTTGTATTGGAGTCGACTGGAGGAAGGGTATTTTTCTTGAGAAGTTTCGTCGGCGTCCGTTCAGGGGAAGTAGATCGGATGGAAGATGTTGGAGAAGGCATCTCTGTTGGGGGTACAGAGAGACCAACTTGTACTGGAGCTGAATATCCGGAAAACCAACCACTTATTCCTCCCTTGGCTCTATCAACAAACTTTGTTTGACCGTCTTCTTTATCGCCCGTAAATGTAGGCATGAATTCGTAGTCCAGACTCTCCTTCTGCGGAGATCGGACTGGTGACCTTTGTGGACTCTGCGAGGTCGTGCGAGTGTTACTTCGGAATGGTAATAGTGCGGTCAGTGATCGTTGATGTTGTCGTGGTTGTCTTGGAAAACAGGATTCCCCTTCTAAGAAAGGGATGCTTCTTGGGTATTCCCTTTCAGTGAGTGTCGCTGGTGGGGGACGTAAGGGAATGGTATTGTCGAACGTATTTTGAATTCCGCGTCCAAAAGCATCATAGGAATCCGCACAATAGTCCTCTGGCCATGATGAATGGCGGCTGGATGCTTCTGGTGTAGTCGCTTTGGATGAAAGGGTGCGTCTATGAGGAGGCGGCATTGAACCTAGATAGGAATCAAGGTCGAACTAACTCAGCCCACTATTCGACGGTTGCAGGATCGTCTCGTTCGCTCTTGTTCTCTCGGCGGGATTCGCCCAGGAGAAAGCTATAGCTCTTCCGCTATCAGCTTTAATCTCAGGGGGTTTGCTCCTTTTTCATGCGTAGAATATTATGCTGGTAGATTCTAGGTCTGCGAGGCACATGGACGAATCCGAGTGGGTGTCGCACGACTGTAGCAGGTCGATCGATATCGATGTTAAGCCGGAAAAGGTCGGGGATCTGTCCTGGATAGAGTTCGAATATGACGATAAAAAGGACGGGGCACAAGAGTCGAGTCAATTTGGTCGACTTGGCTTTTTATAAGTCGAAGATCAAATTGTGTGTATCTGCTGGTGACAGCGGGATTGTCGTATTGTTCCAGTCCAGTGTCCCTGAATGGAAAATGTGGGGTCGTGCGATAAGAGCTGGATAAGGGATGTCAAATATAATTGATCTCGAAGTTATATTTGGTGTAGCAGTACAAGCGATAATATGGGATTTTGATGTTGTGTATTGTTTATTGTTTTTCCAAGGACATGTGTCATGCACTGGTGTTGTTTTGTTTTGTTTTGTTAGTCTACATAGTGCTCGTACTCGCTCTTTCGAAAACGGAGAAGTATTGCGAGAGGTTGGTTGTTGGCATTCTTTGATCCACCTTGCACCGCCCATTTCTCCATTCCAAGTATAATAAATCGTGAGGCTGGAAAATCCCCACGTACCAAGAGAAATCGAATTCATTAAAAAACAAGACAAACTGACATCATTCTTGCATTCTTAACTATTGTAATTTCAGTTCAATCGTTCATCAAAAAATCATTCAAAGTTTCACATCACATTGCCACTTTCATAGCTCATAAAAGGCTCATAAAAGGAGGCCATACATACATCTCTCCGTCCGATCCGATCCGCTCCGCCCCACCGGCTCTTGTTACTTCCACCCAACCTCAAAAGGAGGATAAAAGGGTCACCCCTCTTTAGACGTGCAACAAAATATACTTTAATGGGAACACGTACGGGGTACCTTGCAAGAGGGGATATATTCAAATCGCCCCCAATGCAGAGCGATGCGGGATAAAGGTACATAACCTTCCTTTAGACGTGCAACAAAAATATTTTTAGCCAGAACACTTACGGGGAATACTTTGCAGTTCGCCATACCTTGATGCTCTCCCGCGACGAACAATGGACGAGTCTTTGTCGTCAAGATATCTATGGATTAGATTAGACTAGATCACTCAAAAACTTGTGTCGACTAGATCGAATCGAGGCTAAAAATGGTAAGGTTAGATATCCGTCTACTGAGAACACTGGCCCGGACGAATGCGCCAGAAATCCTCCACATGTCATATACTCCGACTCGGCTAAAGAGGAGGTAAGAGGTTTGATATTTAAAGGTGAGGAGGATAAGAATGTTCCAATCCGAGGTTCGCCCGCACTTGGGGTTCCACGCCGGCTGCAGAGCTCTCGCATGGGACGATTTGAGCTCCAGTTCAGCCCGGATCCCGGTGATGGTGATCCTCATCAAATAGAATATTCAACGAGAAAGGGCTAGCCTGAGCTTTCAGGAGGTGTACGGGAACTTAGGACATGGTTAAAGACTCGACAAGCAGCCACGTAATCTTTGTTGCATACGGAGCCAGCATGTCCCTATAAGCTGCCTTTGAGGCCGGCTTGGTTCGCGGTGTTCTCATCATGCCGGAGGAGGACGACCTAGTAGTCGATGAGGTTCCAATTGCTTATGTCGCTATCCAAAGCCCCACAAGCATTGCTTGTAAATGACATGATCCTAGCTTCACATTGGCCAACTTGCCCTCTGTTTGTACTCAGTTAGTGCAAGATATCTGCCAGTTATTTGGAGACTTTGGGCTAATGTTACTGCGGAACCGACAGGGCCAATAGTTCGTCAAAATAGCCGTCCAGACAGATAGCCCATGAACATGGACGCGTTGTCCAAATTGCCACTATATCCAAAGGACGTCGGGACTGGCATCGTTGTCTTTTGTTGAAGCAATTGCATGGTAGCCACTTCACTCTGCAGTTGGAATTGCAGCTTCGTCGGATGCTTCTGTTGCACGCAAAACGGGTACGATTGAGATGGGAGGGCGTGTGCGTTTCTCTGAAACGATACCGTCCACCGCTTTGGTACAGAAGTATTCCCAATCTGAAGTGTTGGCGGCTTTGCCCTCATCCATAGCCGCCTCCCACGACACCCGCTCTTCCTTTCGCGTTCGCGCTCTGTGTCGGCTTCAATTTCAATTTCGCCTTCGATTTCAGCTGCCTTCCCAAACTCAAAGTAGGTATTATTAGAATATCCCCCCCGAACCCTGACTCTTCTTTAATGATAACAATTTCCTCTGCTTCAATAGGCCACCAGCTAGAGTACAAGTCTTTAGACTTCGTGGGGGCGGCCTGGTAGTACAGAAATATTGACGGGTTCATGAGCATGGGATCACTACTTGCGCATAAAATGATTCTTCCTGCTGATCAACCAAAACTCCATTCCAAAGAGAACTCTAAGTTGGAGACCTGAACTGACATCAAAGCTAGCCCTAATTACTTCTGTATTAAGAATACTTTTTTTTTTTTCAAACTCAAATTCCATATTTTCATCGTCTATTCCATCTATTCCATCTTATATCACACACAATAATCCCCTTAACTACCAAATCCATGCACCTTTTAGCGAACAGGGTTATTAGCCAATTAAAGTAGTTTCTTACCTTTGTATTACTTCTGAATACGCGATTTTATAGACTATTTAGACCATTATTCGCGTGAAGCTTTTGATGTTCTCCACCCCTGTTTTAATTACATAAAGATGCAAGATAACAATAAACCAAAAAGTGATACCCCGGACCCCCACACTTTCTTTTGACTCCGTACTACCACACTCCACACATCTCTTCATACATGGACTTCATATGGATATAAAAGCTTGATTCATGCTTAGTGCACCATCAAGATGTGTTATACTCGTGCGGGTATGGGGTGATATCTGCATACAGGGCTATGTTTCTTCGAAAGGAATTCCTAGGCTGCAGAAGTAGTACGATTCGCAACCTCCGAGAAAGTTGTGTGTGTGTGTGTATATACGTATATGTAGAAAGAATTTGAAACTTGAAATTTAACAATAACTCATTTTGTATTACATGAGTACAGGAACTAGTAGCAGAAATCCCATTCATTTTTATATAAAAAGATTTAAAAAAAAAATTTAAAAAAAAAATTTAAAAAAAATGTTAAAAAAAAATAAAAAATGCCCTTGCCAATATTTGAGAAGAAAGCCTTTATTACACCTTCATTTCTAGTAGATGCTGGCTCTCCTCATTAGCCATCACCGTTCTCTTGTTGTTGCAAATGTTCCTGTGCCGTTGACAACCACTGGCGAATCCATCTTCTTCTCCTCTTTCTCCTTCTTTAGCACTACCACTTTTTGTAACGCCACCTTGGAGGAGCTTTTTGAATCCTTTCCTCTTCCACGACCCTCATAACCCCTATTTGACCTACCACTCCTTGACTGGCTGGACATTGTAATCGGCGGCTCAAGCTGACGAGATGGTTCAGGTAGAGGTGACATCAAATAAGACTCCGTTCTGACTTCCTGCTGCTGCTGCTGCTGCTGCTGCTGCTGTTGTCTGTGATTTCTAGGAGAAGATTCTGCGCCTTCCTTTGCAAGTTTAGCCTTCAACCCTCGTCCTTGGAATGAATGGCCGTCAAGGTATTCTACGATAGCTTTGGCCATCTTGTAGGTTGGGAATATGATAAAGGCGTGCGATTTCCGGTTTCCATATGGGTGCTTCTCGATTTGAAGAGTTTGGAGGGATTGATATAGATCTCTGGCTGAGAAATCAAGACGTAGGTCATAAATGGCTGTCCGTATTAAGTCTCCGAGGTCAAATAGTGATGCTGAATGGGGGATTTGCGTTATAATAACTTTACTTTTGAGGTTCGTCACTAGCATCGCTACTGGAGTCTGCTGTTGAGGCTGTTGCTGTTGAGGCTGTTGCTGCTGAGGTTGTTGCTGCTGCTGTTGCAAGTTTGGTGAAGTTACTGGCTGTGTATACATCACTGGTACTACGTACTGATACTGCGGTGGATGGACAAAAATGGGTGTTGTCGGTGCCATATTCCCAGCGTAGACAATGCCGCTGGGAGGGGGTGGCGACATACCGTAGTTGTATTGTGACTCTACGAATGATTGATTTTGATTTTCGTAGACTGGTAGGGATTGAGGGGTATAGGGTGATGTTGAAAAGGTCGTCGATATTGGAGAAGAAGGAAGATAATTAGGAATCCACTGGTACATCGTAAGTATCATGTGAAGAAGGATGAAGGATCGAACTCACTTGCGGGGGAGAACTGTCACTCCCTGCATAAGCAGGTATCGACACAGAAGCCTGACGCTGGTGAAATTGCGTTGTGATTGTCGGCTGAAACGACTCATTCGGTAGTGAGGTACTGCTACTGTTTCGACTAAGGGAGGGCATATTGGTCGGATCTCGAAGAATTATAGGCTCCGTTTCATTTCGACCATCTGCAATGAGAGACCGATTTTCCATGATACCACCATTCAGGTGCTCTATGGATCCGTTATTAGACTTTGTAACTATGAAGGAGGGCTCTACTTACTCATTGCTTTCTGGAAGTCAGACTTCCCTCTAATTCTCACCCAGCCGCACGCAGAGCTTGAGAAGACTTCTGCATGATCGACGTCGATGCAGTTACCGTTACAATCCTGATTACGGGCAAAGTCTTTCAACTTCTGCCACGAACAGGACCATGGCAAGTTACCGATGGTGATATGATAAACACCGGTTTCATCTCCTGGAGGTACACGCATTTCTAACTTAGGCAAGGAAGAAGTGATACTCGGATGGATTTTTTTGGTTCTGAAAAGGCCCAGAAACACAGATCTTTATCTATGAGGACTTCTTGCTGTCAGGGACTAGCTCTGGCTGTCTAGCTTAGAATCTTCAGGATGTTGCATGCACACTTAATGGCACTGGATTATTACATGTGAAATGCAGGAAAGTCAGGTTCAATTTTATGACAGAAATGGGAGGAGGTAGAAGTCCTAAGAGCAGCATGTTGGACTTTGCAAGGTGTATGTTGTAGAAGCGATCGAGTAACGAGGAGGTTAGAGGAAAGTCACCAACTCGTGGCTGCAGGAAGAGAATCATATAAGTCAACTAACGAATGAACGCTCTTCAGGAAATCCCTCCGCTAGGATAGGCAATTTGTATTGAAATCTCTTCGCCTGGACAAGAACTCCCATCTGTTGGAAATTTCGATTAAGCATGCATGGCGCGGGTGGATTCATGCGTGAGGAAGAGCGGCAGAGACGTCTCCAGGGGTTGAAAGCAAAGGAGATTCCAAAGCATGAGAACCCCACACATGTCCTCTGCATTTTCCCCGCCACATAATTTGAAAAAAGCAAATAATGGGATCGGAGGCAAGACCCTTAATGTTGTGTAACCGTCGACGAGAGGGGTCAAAAGATATTGGATCTCCGAGCCAACTTGCATTTATCGGGACGAAAGATAAGCCAGCGTAGCCATTATCACATGTTAGTTAGGCTGCTCTCGAGTTGAGATCAAGCAAACATGAAGGGATGCATCGATGTGGAAGGAGCAGATGTCCAAGTGACTCGATTCCCATCTGCTGTTTAGTGTGGCAGGCCTCAAAGAGTTCTTGTCTATGAGTTGAATTTAGACTCTAGATGCCTACAAAGGTCACAAAAAGCAATATGCTTTATGGCTTGCATAGAAACGCCATTGGTATAGAAAGGCTAGTCATAATTGGATACTGCTTATGCGGGAGGAGTGTTCAAACATCCCGGAATTCTAGAGGCGGGAATTAAAGGAAATGTTTACCTAGATGGGACCTTCGTACAGCATATCGTATCGTCAACCTACAAGGTAGAGATCATAGGGATGAAATGTGTGGACGTCTTTGCACAACTATGATTCGAGGTTGGACGCTGGGCAGCAAGATCAGGGCAGATGGTAATATCCGGAGATCCAAATCTTAGATGGACCGGCCCGCATATTTACAATATCAGGTCAGAATATCAAAATTGAAAATCCGTAAGACTTATTCTAGAAAGTTGAATCTAGACCATCGGCATGTATTGTGCGGTGTGGTTGAAAAGAGCAAGCCGTTTGGTGGTTTCGGCTGGAATATCTGGCTCAAGCCAAGCCTCCACATCCCGGGTAATGCAAGGCATGCACTCGATCGGACCGCATTCATCCAATGGACGGATATTTGAACAAACAAGAGCGAAGCATCCAGAAATTGGGCTGAAGAAGTCCTAGAAGGTATATCATTCATATGATTTATATAATTAAGTGAGTGCAGCCAAGGACCGTCCATTCCTTCAATAATTCTATTCATCCCATCACCATCCCGGCATTGCTGTTAAACCAGCAAGACTTTCTTCTTGCTCTCAAATTCTGCTCGTACCCTTCCGAAGAGTCATATCTTTAGCGAACCCGGTAGGTGGATTCAAGATGCACGAAACCGTTACACTCACGGAATTGCACGATGGATGCCACGTGGAAAGCTGCTTGAAAGCAACTGATGTCGTACTACTCATAGCGGAAGAATGCTCACTTCCCCGTGGCCCCCTGGGGGTGCCATGTTGGCCAAGTTTCGATCAAGTTTTGGGGGGTGATGGTCCCGTGGTATCCGTTACCAATGCAATGTATGTATGATAGGTTAACCAGGTTTTCAAACCGGTCCCTGATCCCTGCTAGAGTTGTTGGATATTCAGATCCCGTGCTAATGGGCTATTTCCGTGCCTGTTACATCTCAATAGACTCCAGAGGTGTGATGCTCGGTTGGAATTAAAGTATCCTGTTCCTAAACAAAGAGGAGTCAGAATCTGGTGTAAGGATAATCACTTGCAGTCCTTAGCCACAGCTAGGCTTGAAAGAAACGATACCGCAAGCATAGTGCTTCATTGTGCTGGGACATTTGGTAAGGACCGTGATTGGGAGGAAGTTGCCGGTACTTCGGAAGTATAAATCACTGAGGACAAAGTTTTGGTGGTTCAAAAATGCCGGGCCATCCTTGCAACAGCATAGGGCCTTTAAAGATATTTTCACTTTTCAAGAACGAGAAGTTAGGAAGGTGATATGAACGTCATCGAAATGAGCTCGCTTGAGTATAAGCGGTTAAGTAACAGATGGCCCTCCAACCTAACCTAATTCAGTAATATACATAAAACGATTGTCCGCATGCGTTTTTCATCGCTGAGCTCGATCACGATGTTGGGTTAAGCGTAAGGAACCCCCTGCTAGTGCTATTACTTTACTAAACCGCTGTACGTAATATGGGAAGTTAGTATCTATGTAAATTATAAGGGGCATTTTCGGCAATAAGCGAGAACTTCGGACGAAGGAGTTGGAGTGATGACGAGCGGCCTTTCAATTAAATTACTTACTATTTTATCACCATCTTTCAAACCAAACTTTTTGAACAGATGAGAAGAAACTAGGATGTAAATAGATTTGGGTTTGATATATTGACCTAGCTAGTGCATTGCTAGATATGGCATGAAGTCATCCTTAAAGCCTCAAGTAGTAATCGTCTAAGCATGCCAACTGGTTCATCTGAAGCCAAGATCGGACGAACCTCAAACCCCTAAAATCCTAAGGAACCATATATAAGGGTCAAGAGCGTGGTTCTGACACCAGCAACAATAGTATTGTAATCTTCCATGTGTAACACATGAACTTTCAATTTGAGGCGCCCTCTACCCATGTGCCAGATTTACCGCCTTCCTTTCGAACAACTCGAAGTCCCTCAATACGCATACCCTTGTCCACAGCCTTACACATATCGTATACAGTCAACGCAGCGGTCGAAGCCGCCGTAAGCGCCTCCATTTCGACACCTGTCTTCCCATCACACGAGACCGTAGCACTAATGTTGACGCTCCCATACTCCCCCAAGAGTTTGTTGGAAGATGCTGAACCGGCCCATTTATAGGCATTTTCTCGCCCAATCCCCACCCACGGGGAAGAAACTCGTTGTGAAGATGTATTGTTGTCGATGCTGTCTGAAGTTTCGAGCTGAACACTGACGTGAGTGATAGCAATGGGATGGCACAAAGGGATTAAAATGGCAGTTCTCTTTGCGGCCATAATTCCTGCTATCTGAGCAACCCCTAGAACATCTCCTTTCTTGGATTGGTTCTCGCGGATGAGTTGTAAGGCCACAGGGTTAGAGAAATGAACGCTGCAGACAGCAGAAGCTGTTCGCTTTGTGGGCTCTTTGTCGGAAATTGATACCATCTGAGCATCGCCGGAAGGTGTAAAGTGACTCAATTTCGACTCCTCAGGCCTTGTTCCTTGAGAAGCAGTTTTTTCTTGATCGCCTGATGGATGCGACGCGCGTGTTGAATACAAACGGCGTGAAGTGGCAGAAGGCACTCTAGAGGCAGCAAGGAGGTGCAGAGGACTTAGTTGAGGACACAGTCTAGGTATGAAAGTTTGGTTATCTGCAAATAAATTAGCAAACCTTTTAATCATTTCGTAAAACATCATTCAATTTCTATCAGAGCTTATATACACAAATAGTATGTGCTAATGCGCCGCCGATGCAGGATATATTCATAAATGCCCCGAACTCATGAGATGAGACCTACCCACCTATCAAAATCATTGGTCTATTTTTCATGTTTTCCAACTCCCCCATACCCGCATGTTTCTCCTTCTTCCGACTGACTGCTAGTCCGATAACTTCTAACAACTCTCTCTCATTGGTAGCGCCTCCCAATGGTCCTTGAGAAATTGGTATGCCTTGCTTTCTGTCCATCTCAATTTGTTTCATTGCCTCAAAGGCTTGGTTATCAATCGGGTGACCGCCATTGGACTTTCTTAGAATATCCCTCAAAGAAACCTCAGCGTTGCCAAATAAGCATACTTTCAAGTTTCCATCGCTGGTAATGCGCAGCCTATTGCATGTTCCGCAGAAATTATAGGTCATACTTGTGATGAAGCCTATTTTGCCAACGAATCCTGGTACCTCGTAGGTTTTACTTGTATCGTTCTTGTGGTCTTTGACCTTTCTTAGGTCAGAATACTTCTCTCGTATCATCTCGAGCATTTCTTGGTAGCCCAGCATTTTTCCTTGGCTCCACTTATTGCCATCAAATGGCATGTATTCAATGAATCTGACTTCAAGATCCTTCTCTCGTCCAAGCTCCACAAAGGGTAGGATTTCCCTCTCGTTCACACCCCGCATCACTACGCAGTTGATCTTAAGTTTGATGCCAGCACCGAGCTTATTCATCTCCAATATTCTTTCCATACTTTTCATGACAGCATCGAAGCCTTTCCGCCTAGTCATAATTTGAAATTGCCAAGGATCTAGCGTATCCAAACTCAAGTTTACTCCCGTCAACCCAGCTTCCACCATGTCATTCAGTTTACGAAAGAGTGATATACCGTTTGTTGTAAGACAAAGCTCGCGTAGGCCTTGGGAACGCAAGGAACCAATCTGATGCATCAATGGAAGAATATCCCGACGTATGGTCGGTTCCCCGCCAGTGAGGCGGATTTTGGTGACACCTTGTGAGACGAATATGGAGGACAGGAGAAAAATTTCCGGCGTCGTGAGAAGGTTAGGCGGCGGGGAAAGAGCGACACCCTCTTCAGGCATGCAGTATAAACATCGCAGATTGCACTTCTCTGTTATAGATATTCGCAGATAATCGTGCTGCCGTTGAAAGGTGTCGGTAAGAAAGGAAGAGAATGGCTTCGCATTTTTGATAGCATCGAGCCGCTTTAGCTGTTGGATGGGGACCGGGGGAGCTTCTACAGGAGGCATTTCGGGACTAAAATCCTCTCGAACTGCCGGTGCAGCTGAAGCAATTGTCCTCCTTGTGAAATGCTTCATTGACTGCAGCTTGCCACCAACGCCTCCACACATGCGGATGATCCTGCTTGGAGAAGACATGCTTGAAAAAGGGTAGTTTTTTGAGACGACGCTCGTGAGCAAAGTTATATGTCAGGGAGGGTGTGGCATTCCATTGAGGGCCTGTGAGTGCATCCCGTCAAATCTCGAGAAGTATTTTTTAGAACTATGACGAGGGGCATCTCCGCGGCAACAGCGGGGCTTGGAGGTGCTGACTAATCTACTTGTGTTATCTTATCGGGATAAATGTCCCTGAAAATGCAAAAGCCAACATAGAGTCCATCCATGATGGATTCAACTGTAAAATTCTCTCGACCTTTGAAAGGTAAGTCATAATATATACTGCGTTGTGTTTAACATATTGACAATTACAGCTTCAACTCAATCCCTTCCAAGTCCTAATGGTGCATACATTGCTACCATATTCCCTTCAAAACTTAGCATCCGCGAGACGCGCTCTCTTGAGATAATACGCGTTATCACACTTCCTCCCGTACTCACAGCGTCTATAATTTGGTTTCTGTGGTCGTCTACATCGAATCGAGTACTTATAGCATCTCCAGACCTAATACGAGTTTACGCAGCGAATAATCCTCAATTCTCTGCCAATATCACAAATCCGACTTCCGGAACGACGAAGGTCACATTCGTAGCCTTTGGTTCATCTGATGACGAGATTTGTGTGTTTTCGGAATTTGGTCTGAAGCTGACAATATTCAATCTTATAACCTCAAAGGCAGTTGATATAATTTCGCCCAAATTTTACAATCCGGGGGTTGCTTGGAAGGGTTTCTCATATCGACCGCGAACCGCGAATCTTTCTCTTTTGTCAAGAAGTAGTGGAAAAGATGTGATAAGCGTTCATGCAGTAGGAAGCTTGGAGATTTTGAGGTCTTGGAACCCCGAAACTATTGATGCACAAGGCATTGCCTGGAGTCCGGATGGAAAGTGGATTGTTGTATGGGAATCTGCTGGACAAGGGCACAGATTAATAATGTATACATCAGCTGGTCATCTATATAAGGTATGGAACGGTCCTACACCAATATCGGACGAAGAGCCAGACATTGCATTAGGAGCTGGGATTAAGCTAGTGGAGTGGAGTCAATCAGGAACACACATGGCTATTGGCGATTACAGCAGAAGAGTTGTCTTACTTTCAGCGCCATCCTTCAATGAATCTATGACTTTACTCCACACAAACGCAATCAAGCCATCGCAGACCCTCCAAATATGGTGTGAACAAATCGTTCCATCACAGAGTAAGGGGTTTAAAAAGGAATTTATACTGGCCACACAAACGATATGCCCACCAACGTCTTTCATATCTCCAGCTGGAGACGCAAATGTCAAGACGGGGACAAATATCCTGGCTTTTGATAATTCAGGAACTCTTCTTGTCACGAAAATCGAAGATATGCCTACGACAGTTTGGATTTGGGATGTGGGAACGAGGATCCTGCGGGCGATCTTGATCTTGCATTCTCCTGTCGCAAAACTCACATGGCACCCTAGTATCAATGAGATTCTCATGATCAGATGCGAGGGCGAGAGTAGTAGAGGGCTTGTGCAGCTTTGGGACCCCTCTTGGGAAAGTCCAAAGATTATCGACTTCGGAACCCAACTCCCGGAGGGCAAAGTCATGGGAAAGTCTATTGTTCGATGGCTCAATGTTGACTTGCCAAATCCGGCAATCGTTTTTAGCGACTCACAAGATTGCATATTAGCGTCTATTTCGGAATCAAACGATGAAGCGAGCTTGCCGTGGGAGAGTACTGAATCAAGGGCCTTTGATATTTATGGTCAAAGGGAAGAATCACCTCTAAATCTGGTGGAAGTGGAGGAAAAGCGACCTTTTCAAAAAATCACAGTTGAATCTTCCGCAGATGAGGGTATTCTATGGGGAAACCTGAGTGGAGATAGCGATGAAGTCGATGACACTTTTCGATTTCGAAAATTCGTGGATCCTTGATGTCGAAAATGGATTAGTAGTTATTTCTAAGCGATGGTGTAGTGTTAGTTTACTACCCCTTAAGGGGTTATCTTCTCCATGGAGAACAAGGTGAAGCCAGAGACGCAAGCGCTCAACTTCTCCAAACATGCACATGTCTGATGAGGAAAACCGCTTTGTAGGTCCCTGCATGAACGAGGAGACCGAGGACGACGAGTGATCTCTGATCTTGCTTATATTATACAAAGGCTTGTTTATGTTTATATTTCGCTGCAAGGTTTCTGGACCCTCTTGCTTCATCATCGCTTCTTCATTACCACAGGACTCTCTCTCCAACAGCCACTGATTGTTCGACCAGGAATAAAATCGATAAAATACCCATTTTATACCTCTATGACTTGCATCTTAATAATCTGGAAGTAGGGGTCCGATACGACGTCACTCTCTCAATGATAGATACCTGGTACATCTTCTATATTAGCAATACGAGCGATATCTAATACAAATATCAAGAGGAGAAAGCAAGCTGTAGAACGAAATCTCCATGCCTCTAATGATTAACTGGACTGACACAATTTGAATGAGGCCCCCACGCTCTTGGTTGTAGAATGCATATGGATTGTTCTTAGCATACATGAAGAACACTTTGTCAATAAACTTCTTAGAGTGGTATATACAAACAAAGTTCTTTGTATGTCGTTCCAAGGTCGGGTAGGGATCCCACTTCCGATCAAATCAGGGAACAGATCCTGGCAGTTGGCAAGACTCACTCTCTAGTGCATCAGCAAACAACTCCTAGATGAGACTTCACTACTGCTGTACAACACCTGATGAGCATTGTCTCATATGATGCAGTGATATCGGTATCGACCCTCTTCACAATTGATATCATCGTCGTATTTCTTCAGAAACAAACCAGATAGTCTGTTTCATCCTATCGATTAGATACGTCCATTCATCCTGGTTCCTTAAAGCTCTAATTATAGCAGATATCCCAGCCGCCCCATCTTCCAAAGTAAACATTGAAGCGCAGCATATCAACAAATGAAGGATGAACCTGCATTGTTGTGCTTATTATTTACATTGATCCCGGAAAAGCCCCGTCTCACTCACACTTCACACTTCGCCTCAGACAATATTCAATTGATTGGTATGCATTGGTTTCTTTGAAAGGCTTTTTACCTTAGTTGCCCCGCCAGCCTTGCCGTCCTTCCAGACCTTGATATCCAAGCTCTCTTTCAAACACGATTGGATATCTAACGGGACTGGACAAGAGATATATCCCAAAAGAGAGCCTCAATTCAATGCAGAACTCATGCGTATCATACGAAGTACGTTGGCGGCGCTGATCATAAAGGTTGAGGAGTTGTCTTAACAGTAGGTAAATAGCACGCACTTCTCTGTAATACCTAAACATTGTCCAGTCTTTGCGCAACACATTGACCATGCGAAAGAAAGACAGCTAACAATGTCACACATCCAAGGCCATGCCTTCCACAGACACTACAGACGAGGAAATAAAACCTACCGAAGCCAATAACCCAACGACTCCTCGACAGGTATCAGCAGTGAAAAGAACTCCCAATGGCACCCCATACCGAAAAACGTCGGCCACGAAGCCGCGCACACCTGCCAGCGCACCTATTCGAAATAGGCCCCCGTCGAAGAAGGCTGAGCCGACTCTGCTTTCCGATTTTCTACTCGGTCGACCGTCGCCTAGTCGAACGCGCAGGAAAAGCATTGATGTTGTAAAGGCAGAAATGAGGGAGAACTTGATCAACAAAGTTCAACCGCCGGGAGGTGTCAAGGAGAGGGTTAAGCAATGGCAAAAAGCTAATGCAGCAGCAGCTATTGTTGATCCTGATGCTGCGACGAGTGAGCCGGATGAAATATTGGTTCAAGTTGAGGAGAGCAGCGTTGATGAAGAAGATCGTCAGCGGATAAAGTTCAGTCAAACAAGGCCGGGAAGACGGAAAAACAGGGAGAGCCTAAATGGAGCCACAACGAAACCAAGGAGCAAAAGGGCGCCGAGGAAGAGGGTCATAAGTGATGACCATTGGATGCTGAAAAAGAAGAAATCCCCTCCAAGGAAGAGTCCTTCTGGAGGTGCCCCGATCCCCAAGAACTTTCTGGTGGCTACTGCTGTTAATCCGCCGGTGGAGAAGAAGATTGAGGATTGGGTCAAACGAATAGATACATCCAGTCCAAAGCTTGAAGTTAAGCCACAGACGAGGAAGATCTCAAAAAAAGAATTGACGCCCGAGCCCCCAAGCGACAGTGTTGTGGTACTTCCATCCAGGACAACTTTAATTGATGATGGAATTCAAATAAAGCCTGCCCTAGATGATGGGGTCAGGATAAAGCCTTCTCGGGAGAGCTTACTGGATGGCAATATTCGTGTGAGAAAGGAGAACAGTAAAAGACAGATCAGGGAAAACACTTCAGAGGAACAGCAAACCCCAAGGAAGAAATCAGAACAGTTCTTGAAGCCGCCAAAGAAAAACGAGCACAGGCGTCCTAGTGATAATTTGAATACTGGGAGCTATGTCGCCAAAGACGAATGTGCTACAATGAAGAAGACCCAAAGTCCAACCGAAGCCCCCAAAAGGTGCCAGCAAAAGCCAGCCACACCCCCCGAATCTGTTGCCAATGTTTCTTCTGGGAATTCTGTATTCAGTGCTCTTGACTTGCCTGTTGGGGCTGAAGCAGGTAATATGAGAAATTCCAAGCCTCAAAGGAATCCTAGCCTTTCTGTACCTAAGGTCCTGAAGAGAGTGTATAATGAGGGGTTAAAGATTGTACACGACACAGCCGAGCCATCAAGAGGTGGAGTGAACCAGCCACCAAGCATCGAATCCTGGTTGAATAACACTACCGATCCGTTCGTTGATCATCCATCCGAGCTAGGCCTGACTCCAGATACTTCAAAGCCTAATAGGAGAAGAAGTAATGATGAGGGCGATCTCTTTGAACAAGACCTGACTGCAGCCCATAATGGACAGCGAAACCGAACTGCAAGTAAGCGTAAATCCAGTGGTCCTACCTTTGAAAAGCAAGATGAAGCCAAACCCATGGCCAAAGACTCCTCTGGGTCCCCACTTGAAAGTCATATGGAAAGTCCTAAAGCAAACAAGGCTGAAAGTGTGTCTCCTCAATCGACCCCAACTGGATTAAAAAGAAGACCTGCAACTCGTAACGCTTCTTCACCTGTCAAGACAGCCAGAAAGCTTCCCTTTAAAGATGTTTTGTTTGATGCATTCCATGGCGAATCATCCGTAGAGCGTCCGAAAAGAGCTTCAGGTCCCCCTCAAGATATTTCTGGTTTGCGAGAAAGAGATATGAACCGCTCTCCAGGGGACTGTAGGCTTGAGGACCGTGACTCTGGACCAGCTTTCTTAAATCCTACTCTCAAACAGGGTTTCCGCACGCCAGATGATTTGAAGTTTGAAGAGCCTAACCATCTACGATCAAGTTCGATGGGCAAACGACAGGCTCCAGCTACTGGCAGATACCGATTGTCAACTATTGCATCTGTAGAGACCTTTAGTACATCATCGTCAGCAACAAAAACAATTTCCGATTTATCTAGGACGACTCTCACACAAGCCACAAGTCACAGTAGACCCTCAGCATCCAATCTCTCCCGTTCAAGAGTTTCACGCAAAGACAGCAAGCAAGGGTTGAAGAGACGACTTACGAAGCATTCTGACCTGGTTTCCATGCTTTCCTTACCTGATACTGCACCACCTGGTAGATCCAAAAGTATCAGATCAGCCCGAAGCGTCCGCACAACAAGAACTCATCTTGATAATGCTACAGTTCAAGATCTTATGCGTGAACTGGCAGACGATGAGGTCAAATACATGAGAGAACTGAAAACTCTAGTTGATGGTGTAATTCCTGTTTTGTTGACCTCGGTTCTTTCAAAATCAGACTCAGTTATTACAGCAAGACTTCTCGACCAAAACTCAAGTGACCCGGCCGATACTAAACCGATTGTCGATATAGGTGTCAATCTTGAACGCCTCAAAAGTCTTCACAAACGCATGCCTCTTAACGATACTCAAGCTTTGGTATCTTGGTTTTACAGTGCCCACCATATTTACGAGGATTATATTCGAACTTGGCGGCTCGGTTTCCAAGACATTGTTGTCAATCTAACACCAGCTTCGCGCAGTGCTTCAGCAGAAGAAGTCACTCCTCTGGATGAGATACCACGAAATACACAAGGCGACGTTATTAACTCTAACGGCGAACGTGTGGATGTTGCTTACTTGCTTAAGAGACCTCTCGTCAGGATTAAGTATCTTCTTAAGATCATAAAGGTATGTGTTCACCTTGACGTTGTTCAGTTTGTACCCTTCTCTCTTCTATCGCAGTATTAACTTCCAGCAGGGACTTGAGAAGATCCTTGAGTCTGAATCGGCGAGGAATCTCTTGGCTGTTTATCAAGAGCTTCAGAACAAAACCTGGAGTCGTCTGAAGGAGGAAGCAGCTCGTTTCGAAGACAACATGGCCAACAACACAGATACAACAAAAGTTCGGAATATCCACACAATGGTTCTGATGGAAGAGATACAGATCGACCGCACTCGCCAAGTCTACGCAAAGGACTTCTTCTATTTTGAATTCAACCGGTCCAATGCGCAGCGATTCGAATGTAAGGTTGAAATGATCATTCGTGATAAACAGTCTAGCAAAGATGATCCTGGAGACATTCTCATCTGTGCCGTTGCTGGCTTGAAAACCTACCTCCTTTTTCCTCCTATCACACGTAACGATATATCAGCTCGATTGGGTGACAAAATGGGACAAGTTATTGTTATGGTTCGAAGTGCAAGTAGAGGCCCAGAGTTCGACGAAGTTTTCCTTCTGTCTACAGACAACAACGGAGTTGCGAAAGAGTGGGTGGACATGTTGACAGAAAAGACGAAGATGTTCCCGGTGGTAATACGATACAAATTACACGAGCACACATCTTCTCAATCTTCCCATCCAGTTGTCTCCATTACAAATAACAACTCCGACGCCGAAGTACCAATCGGTGAGAGCCGTTACAAAGAGTTACCTTCATCCTTGTCCCCGTCCCAAGCAAGACGAGCCAAAGCATTCTACGATTCAATCAAAGAGCCCGATGGCCCACCTATTCCCAAGCGCGCGAGAGCTTCTAGGTATCATTCTCAGAGCCAGCCTTCGTCGGTTGAATCAGAAATAGGGAATAAGGTTGATGAACCAGTCAATCGATTTCAAAAGGATGAGAGCAACGGCCGTGCTTTACTAGTTCCCAAGGCAGAGTTACCAGTTATTCCAAAGCTACGACCCTCAAGCGTACCCTCTACTCCAGATTCAGCTAAGGCCAGGGAGAATCTACAATACACTGGTGACATCTTCAAGAAACAGCACGCAACTCTGTCCGAAATCAAACCTCGAGATGACGGCGCTCCACCCCCGCCAATTCACCGTACCCCATCCCCAAAGATTTTAAAGAATGATGTTCTACTTGAGACACCTACCCCCAAGGCTCGACGGTCATCTTCACCTCTAAAGCACGAATATCACCCATCTGATGTGTCAGACGACTCTTCAACTGAACCATCTGATTCCGAATATGAATCCTCCGAATCTTCCGATGACGACCTCGAAACGGCCGATCTTCCTGAGTTGCAGGCAGGTATCAGCATAAATGGAAAGCCTGCATCAACAGATTACTCACTTAGCCCTTCTCAAGCGCCGTTAGATCGACCAGCTCTAGCTTTAAAGGCACAGCTTCGATCAATATCAGAGGGCAACACACTAGCAGTTATTCAGAAACTATCTGCTAAAATATCTTGCTGGAATGATAAAAAGGGTCGCTGGGATGACCTCCATCCTGATGCTTGTTCTATTGTAGTCAGCCCTGGCGTGGTGCATGTTTTTGAGATGACCGCTGCACACTCTGACAATTTTGCCAATGAATTAGCTCAAGACAGCGAGGATACGAACAAGCCACAACCTCTCATCGTTCAGGAATTGACTCCTCTTGTAGCCCTTCGGCAAAGTAACTTCATAGACATTGAAATTCCATCACAGCCAACTCTTGACTCACGATTGAAATCAACCAGAACTGTTCGATATCGATCGGCGAATATTCAGGAGTGCAGCAACCTGTACTCAGCAATTCATAAGGCCCGCATGCAGAATCAAAGATTTTTAGAACTAGAACAAAGACGTACTCTCGAGTCTTATGGTGGACATTCATATGAAGCTGCTGTTGCGAAAGGTCGACGCCGCAGCTTGTTTGGTAGACTGGGCGGATATCGTGCACCAAAGCGAGCAGAATCATTGAACGGGTCCCCGCCGGAAAGTAGCGCAGCTTCCTCTAGAGAATCAGCCTTCGCACGCCTCTCAAAAAGTCGTTTGTTCAACATCGGCAAATCAACAATAGAGAGTTCTACCAGGCCCGAGAGCTCGCTGGGCAGCACTTCTAGCTCTATCACTCCTCCTCAAACTCCTCCTAGTATGATGGGCACTACCGCATCAGATCAAATTATCCATTTCTCATCAGAAAACATCAGAGTTAGGCTGTATGTTCTTGAAACACGTTCTAACTGGATGGATCATGGGTATGCTAGCTTGACCGTCACGCAACCACCGCCGGGTATGAAATCAGCATCTTCTCTTTGGAACGGCATTGAAAAACGTGTCAAGGTCACACGCAATCCAATAGAAGAAAACAAGCCCGATGATAGTAAACCAAATCATGTCATCTTGGATTCGGTTTTAGGCAGTGGCTGTTTCTCTCGCATTGGAAGAACAGGTATCTGTGTCAATATTTGGGAGGAGATGAAGGGTGAAGATGGGGTAGTTGGAAGAGCTCCTGCTGTAGGAGGTGTCTCTGGTCGCACTAGAAAGTGGTGTTTTCAGTGCGGCAGTGGAGCTGAAGCTAACTGGGTTTTCAGCCTGTTAGCAGTAGGCAGATAAATTTATAGTGGAGATTTCTTCAGTAAGGATGAGAAATTTTAGGAGGGATATCAGCGGGTGGTGCGATTTTCATAGAGCAGGAGATGGTGACGAATCGGACGAGATATGATGAGATGAACAGAGATTTCCTTTTATGTACGAGTATACCCTTCTATAACTTCTTTTTGTAGATATATTTTCAGAGAGGGACATCGTTTTCAGGGCATTTATAGAGACAGGATGGATGGATGGACATAAACTGGCGGAGACTGGTGAAAGGTAAAAGGCTTTTCAGCGTCTTCATGACTTGTACCAAAGGCTGAGGACGAGATACATATTCACATAATGAGATTTAGTACTATGCAATTTTTTTTTCCTTCTTAATAACAATCTGCCTGAACGCCAGAACCTGAGTAATTACTCCGAGAAAAAAGCAGCCTTCCATAACCTAACAACAGAGGTAAAAAGAGAGAGAGACAAAGAGAAACCCAAACATAGCATTAGAACAATTCATTGTGCATTGTCCAAGTAAGAAAGACGAAACACATCACATCACAAGATCCCACATTCGACTTAATTAAGTGGCTCTAACGTAGCGTCCTGCAACAATACAATGATCTCTCTCGAAAGGTTCTGTTTTATAAATTAGCTAAACTTGAAGAGGGGGGTAGATAGATAGGTGGGATATTTACCAAGAGTTAATTGTTCCAAAGGCTTAATTCTCTCCTCTCTCAACTTAACAACCTCTCTTGCGAAGACTGCCTCAGGGGCGGCCGTACTATCAATACAATTTGCCTTGATAGAAATAACCACGCCACCGCCAACCTTCAAGAACATATGAGCATTCATACCCACAATACGAGCTTGGTCCGGTTGAGCAACATCGGCAAAAATAACGTCAACCATCGAAACCAACATTCTATATCTCATCGGGTGACGCGCATCCTCAATAATCGGAATGACATTCGTACGGTGCGTAGCCATATTAATCAAATCTCTACCGGAACGATGCGAGAACTCGACAGCGAAAACTCGGCCTTCAGGACCAACGATATCAGCGACGTGAGAAACAGATGTTCCTGATGCAGCGCCGAGATAGAGCACTTTGGCACCCGGTTTGATAAAGATATCGTCGAGACCACCGAGCACTCCAGCTGCCAACTTACTACGGAAGGGATTCCAGACTCGGTACTCGGTTTTGGTGGTATTCGGGGTTCCGTCTGCGTTAGGTGCGCCGCTGGATTCAACTGAGATGCGCTTTTCGCCATACACGGATTCGCCGGGTGAGAGATTCTTGGTGACGAGCATGTCTTCTTTTCCTCGGGCGACGAAGATTCCGCTGTGGCGATGGGGTTCCTTTTGAGATTTTGTTAATGAGAGTTCGAGTGCGGGGAGGGATGTGAAAAGAGGGGAATACTCACAACAATGGTCTTTGCTCCTCCTTTTGTGCCTGCTCCTCCACGTCCTCGTACTGCTCCTCGCCCTCCTCTAGCACCGCGTCCGCCTCCACGACCTCTATCTCCTCCACCACCTCGACCTCCTTACCCTCCGGTCAGCTACTTTTGTTCTGGTAATATGTGTTTATCGAGTTGGCGCAAAAGCCAATCCAATTTAAACCTTAAAGAAATAACTCTTTCCCAAGAAGATTTTGGCTATAAAATAGTAAGATTGTTCAAAACTGACCTCGAGCACCGCCTCTAGAAAAACCTCCTCGTCCTCCACGATCACCACCTCTTGAAAATCCACCGCGTCCGCCACGGTCTCCACCGCCGCGACCTCCTCTGGGTGTATATGCCATCTCAGCGCTGTTTGTTTCGGTAAAGAACGGAATTGGCGTAGAATTAATGTTTCGATTGGGGCTTGTTCAGGTTTTTTTTTTTAATTCTTGAAGTATTAAATTTTTCTATCGGCGAGTGGAGAGCTTAGGCCGTTTACTAGTCGATATTTAGTTTAGCGTGACTAATTTTAAGAGCCTCATATTTCAGGATTCGTTTCTAGAATTTCATCTTGTTTTTAATTTCTGGATAAAGTATATCCTCATACCGCTCCACTATACCTTGAATTGATGAGAATAACGTTCTATCTTTTCATAATGACATTCTCGTTTCCTTAATTTTACCAATGGTCCCATTCCCCTTTTACAATGACATTCTCAAGTGACGGGATGTCAGCCCTACGTTCATACTTCTCATCTCATGTTTCATTGTAACAGATTTGTAATGACATTGAGTCAAAGTCATCTGTCTTTCTTCATGGCGCTTATTGAGTTTCTGCTTGGGATTCCTAATCAGCCAAAAGGCTTACAAAGATTGTGAGCACGCTATTGTATCATTGGCTCGGCGTGACCTGACGCTTAGAAATTCCCTTTAACTGGAGAGAATGTTTATATATTGTTTGGTTTCAGCAGCATCTAAAGGCACAGAACAGTGGCCTGATTTTATCTCTAGCGTTTGAAAGCAGTTTGTGTCAATTCCTTCTAGCCGCCACTTGCAGAATACCCCGCAATGTCTACCGAAAAGGTTTGTGAAGAGCATTCCTAAAATCTCACATGATGTCACAACTGACAACAAATTATAATACAGCCTGCTTGGACAAAAGGAAAGTACGCTGATAGCGATGGGCAGTTTCGTCGCCCAGAGTCTTTATTCCGTGATGCAGTATTAGCGGACCCGAATGCGAAGTTCCCAGCTGAGGCTGGTCGATATGTCCTTTATGTGAACTATGGATGCCCTTGGGCCCACAGAACAATTATCGTCAGAGCTCTGAAAGGACTCGAGAATGTCATCGATCTCATTGAAGTCGATGGAATGACTGAAGGCAAAGGTTGGACTTTTACTGGACAGACTGGACCAGATAAAGATCCGCTATATGGCTTCAAGTATCTACGTCAGCTTTATGAGAAAGCTGCTCCAGGCTACCCTGGTAGAATCACTGTTCCAGTTTTATGGGACAAAACGAAGGGTGTGCAATATGTTCCAGACGGAGCTTCAAGCCACAAACTAATCAGCTTAAATAGAAACGATTGTTAACAACGAGAGTAGTGAGATAATCCGTTTTCTCTATAATGGATTTGATGCATTTCTTCCCGAGGACAAGAGAGAGGCGACGAAAGGAAAAGCTGGACTCTTCCCAGAACACCTTGGTCCAGAAATTGAAGCAATGAATGACTGGGTGTACAATACCGTCAACAACGGCGTTTACAAGACAGGATTTGCCTCATTGCAGCAAGCCTACGAAGACCATGTCTTTCCCCTATTTAAATCCTTGGATCGGTTAGAGGAGCATCTCGGTGATCCAAAACATCAGCCATATCTGTTTGGAGAAAGCATTACCGAGGCTGACATACGACTATTCACAACCTTGATCAGATTTGATGTCGCCTACTATCCCATCTTCAAGTGCAATTTGAAGATGATTCGACATGATTATCCTCGCCTCCACAAATGGCTCAAGACTCTGTACTGGGACGAGAGTGAGCGCACTCATGGTGCTTTCCATAACACTGTTAGATTTTCTGCTGTAAGTGAAGAAGACCTTCTGTCAAGAGAAGTAGTATGCTAATTTCACCTAGTATAAAGAGGGCTACTCCCGAGCAAAGGCTGCGGATATTGTGCCAGCAGGTCCTGTTCCAAATATCCTTCCGCTGTAGTTCACTGCGGTCAGCTTTTATGAGGATTCTATTCATCAGACTCTTTGGATTCAGAAACATTTCTCAAATTAGTAGTAGGATGACGTGGACGAGGAAGATACTGTTTTGAGTATTGAGTATTTTGCCGCACTCAAATCCTGAATGTCTTATGTTTCTTTGAGACATTTGCGAACCAAAGTCGTGAAGTTGACTAAGAACTGATTTGCTTGTGGTTCATGCAACAACGACATCGTTAGCTTAGGGATAATTATCAGGGGTGGAGTCGGGGGAGAAATGTCATCATGACGCCAAGCCGCTCGAGTTTTCATCCGGTCCATTTCACTCCGTGCGCACTTTTTTTCCTTTGTATTTTCGAGGAAATTCGTATGTGCACGACAATTTGTAAGATCTTTATCGTGGCTTAGCTGTGCTTCGGATGCCTGTTCATCGGGATCAGACCTTTAGAGAAACAGATATGATTTCTCTACGGTACTTGTGCGTACTAACCAAACGAACGATTTATTCCCTATCATATATGTCCGTGTAATATCGATTTCACCATGGGACTTATAGAGATGGTGCGGGGATCTCCATAAAACAGTTACTTGTTGGCATTCCAAGTTTCACAATTAACATCTTTTCAAAACTGAAGCGGTTTGGCCTCGTCAGGGGCAACTTTAGCGAGTCCAAATATGGACACATCACTTCAACAGAATGCTCCTCAATTGGTCAAATCTACTTTTTAGAAGGGTTCCTGTCATCCGGACTTTGGATATGGGATGGTGTCAGTGCATTATTCAGACGGGCGATCAAGCCAGGGAGTCTTGGCACTGCTCAGTGTAGATGCTCACGAGAGCTTTTAGCAGCTTATACTGTAGGCCACATCGACGAACACCCTCTGTTCGGCACAACCTTAACCCAATGCATTGAGTTTAGGTGTTCATGACCAGCTGCTGCACAGGGTTCCCATGAGCCTAATTCGATTAAGGATTGATTCACCTGGGGTGGATTTTCCGTGCGGGAATCTATGGATCCGGGCAGGGTGTTTTTTTCATGAGCTTGAGACTTTTTATAAAGTCTCATGGTTTGTCCTCAATATTGGAAAGTTCTCTCTTCAGCACCATTTTCAATCTTCAACCGTGTTCAACTCCTTTCTCATTCCTTTACGCGCCCCAGTGGCCGCTACAGTTCTTTTTTATCAACACTCTTTTAATACTATCACAAACTACTTTCAACGAGCTTCACCTCACATTATTCACCATGCTTTTCCCAATCACCCTAGCTACGTCATTACTGACATTTGCTGTTTGCGTCGCTGCTGGTTAGTACATCCAAAGAGTGTATATGGACAGCATTATCTAACTTGATATGTAGCACCCCGCGCTCAACCTTTACCAGTCCCGGAGACTGCTGAGTATGCGGCACGCGGCTTGGTCTATGCCCCTCAGTCACTCTCGAGACGAAGGAACAGCAGGAATAATAACCTTGTGATCACCACAACGGAAGAGACCCAATTAACGGAAATTGAACAAGGGACCGAAATCCAGCTCAGCCAAATTGTTGAGAAGAAGCTCGTCATTATCGACAGAACAAACGAAGCTCGAGACAATGTCCGCAAGAACCACTTCAGAAATGTGAACTCCAATCAGGTAGGCACTCTAAATCCCTTTACTAGAGGACTGTATCCTAACAAAATCTAGAACACCGTCATCATTGTTGTCACCGAGATCATTGATGAGCGCGACTTCTCAAACCAGAACACGCGCTATGCAACCCACCAAGTTTTCTCTGATAACTTCAATAGTGAAGAAGCGGTTTTCATTGTAGTTAGCCAAGCTGCGCAGATCACCGCCAGCTTGCCCACTGGAACCGGAAGCGCGAATCTAGCTCAATCAACCGGCTCTTCCTTCACTCCCAGTTTCGGATATTACAACTCTTCTGCGCCACCAACTCTGTCGAATAACACGCAAATCCTGCCAATTGGGGCCGAAGCCCCTTCTTTTGATAATGTCCAGGAGTTCGATGATCCTGCTATCATTATCGAGGAAAACCAGTCCGTTTTTGTCGAGTTTGTTAGTCAGTCCTAGACTACGCGAATTCGGTATGAGGGGTTGCGTAGGATGGGTCTTTTTCGTTTGTGGGGCTTTTAATAGATACCATAATATTGTGCAAGGGCGGGCTGTGGGCTGGATGAGGTGTGAAGGATAGAAAAGGGGTGATTTTCCTTTCTGTCGTCTGTCGATCAGAGGCATTTCTGTAGCATGCGTATGCTTGTGAGGACAGGAGCGAGGAATTGGGTCCTGGCTGATGTTTGGGAATGGAGTGTTCGTATTTCATAGCAAACTACAGTACTGGAGTGAAAGATTTGGTTAGAGGACTTTATATTACTTTGTTTTACCATCTCACTGTACTCTGGGAAATGTGATGTGATTAGATCTAGATGTGATGAGATGATGGAGAGTAATCCGGCTAGCCTTCGATCAGATCAGATCAGATCAGATCAGATCAAGGATTTGCCAACAAACTTTGCATTGAGCTTCTTCATGCGGAAGAGTGATGGGATGGGTTTTGGGACGTCGATGAGACGATGCCCAGATATGGCAATGTTTCGCCAAAATCGCCCGAGACATTCTGGTTAATACACACTTTCTTATGGTCTAATTTTAGTCACTGGTCCATAAGGTAGTCAACTGTTTGGAAACAAACGAAAGTTCCAAGCTCACCAGGGATCTAACAAAACAGCTAATGGTCGTGTAAGAATTGTCTACCATGGAATCTGAATAATTCAGTCCCACCGAGAAGTCCCCCTTACTCCCAATTATCCCTTGCATAGCATAGCCTATATTCCAAGACCACACTGCATCCTGCGAGCCTGCCGTATTGCTTTCTCAGTCCCTTCTGCTGCGAAAGATCTACTGTCTGGCTCTGTCGCGACCTCCCGAAAGAAACAAATCGAAGGGTCACATGGTAGACATATCCAACCACTGGGTCTTAGATTTGATGAGCTTAGGGACCTGACTCTGGATCGTCTCTGAGGTGAGACCTTCTAAGACAGGTTGTTTGGTACATCCTGGCTGGGCTTCAGTTTTTACGTGAGGAACATGTCACCCATACGGGTAAGTCAAAGCAATTCAATCCGAAATCAAATGATTAATAGGAAATAAGATCCTCAGCCGAACAATATGTTTGCAGCATTAATGACCCTTAATTTGCCAAGTTTGAAAAAGGCAAGGGAGAGAACCTCGCATAATATATGTGTGTCACGACTGATGCCGGTAACAAAAGGGGGTCTTCCTGCTCTGAATGACTTAAGCGAGGCTAGATTTGGGGATTCTGAGCAAAACTGACCTTATCATGCCAGATATTTATAGGCACCCGAAGTTGTTTTTAGATATCAGACATGCCTTAGAGTTACCAGTTGATATTAGACTCTTAGGATGGCAGTTAGTTAGTTATCCTATCCCCGTCCTGTTATTTTAGAGTGCTGGCAAAATATATACCTTAATCAGCTAACCTTGAAAAACAGACATGGGAATTGTTTGAGGGAAAACGGCTAACCTTATTCAGAGCGCTAAATTCTGGATGGAAAGTATAGCAAGCAATATCAACTTGCAAAGATGACAGCTATTCTGGGCCTGCCTCCTGTGGATTTCTTTCAAAGATCACAGAGGAGCGAAAAGTATTGGAGTCAAGAGGTATTCCTGAATTTCCAAGTTATTATTTTTGACTGGTGGCTAATAGATAAGCAGGAATATGGAAGGAATTAGTGCCAATTCCAGACATCAGCTTGGAAACTTCAGAGCATCGACTTGAGGACGAAGATCAAATACTTTTTCAAGCTTTGATGAGAAAGATGCTGCAATGGAAGCCTAGGGATAAAGGGGAGTGCAACAACGTTTTCTTTGATGAATGGCTTCTCTCGTGGATTCAATTGCTTCGGGAGAAGTTATACAAGAGGAATGATCACGGACTATACGCCACTAGATTTCTTATATTACCTTTTATATATGTACTATCCAACCTCCCCTTGCTTGACCTTCTAACATATAGCTGACTTTAGGTTATCTTTTCAGCTGCAGACTTGGCAACTACCCCGCCTGCAGTGCACCTCTCCCTTCCTTCAATTACTATCTATCATGACCTCGAGGGGATACCTAGGTATCTAGCAAGCATGTCCACGAAGGATAGATATGCACGCAAACGAAAACAAGCAGCTCACAAATACATAGTAGAGGGGTATATTAGTGAAGAGAAGACTGAATGAGAATGCTGATATTGCGTGGCAGTGGGAAGTTAGAAAATAAAGGGAAGAGTATTCAATTCTGAATGTTCCATAATTCTATAGACATCGAATCAAGAAGGAAAAAGGTGGCGAGGGCAAGTGCAAAGGAAAAGAGGGTGTTCGAGTGAGGTTGAAACATTCAACTGTGAATGTTCTACTGAACCCCTCGAGGACTCGAAAAACCAGCTATCTCCAAGTGAGTATAACTTTTGAACATTGGTTCTTCATTATACCTAAGTCTGGATATCCAAATTCATCTATGATACAATGCCAACCAATCCATAGACCTGCTCGCTCAATAGATATCTAGCTTCTCTCCCAAAAATCAATCAAATTTACTATACAATGCAAAAATGAGCGTCGACCGTGGTATCATCCAATTTTACGCCCATTAAATACTCTTCTTTCTTTCCTCCCACCAAATACTTCCTTTTCTCTAGAAATTCATGCTCATAGCCCCCCCCCTACTGTCCTCCCGACTTTTACCAAAGACCTCGTCTTCAAAATATCCCCTCTCCTCACTCGGCGTCTGGAAAATATCTTCTGGGCCGTCGTAAACACCTCCGCCTTCCTCATCACTATCATCTTGATCGAAAGTCGAAAAGGAAGCACTGTTTATAAGCTCTTCTCGTGTGAGAGGTTCTTCTGGTAGCAGATTTCGCGCGGGAAATCGTCCAGATATGGAACTCCGGAGGACTGTCTCGAGTTGGTTTTGTAGGCTTAGGACTACAGCCTCTAGACGTTGCCGCGCTGCTTGTTCAGCTGTAATCATATTGTTTAGAGTGGTGTAGTGTTCCATGGTGAGTGGACTCCCGGCTCTTGCCGTTGTTGGCGAACTTGGCAGACCCCTGATTGTTGTAGATGTAGAAAGAGGACGAGGGGTATTTTGAGGTGAAATGCGTGCGGATTGATCACCAGATGCAAGACTGCTGTGGTCAAAGTCTGGGTGGTACGAATTATGTGTAGACAGGGAAGGCCGGTGACCGTCATAGGATGTTGATCTGTTTTGACTATCGGTGAAGTTTTGCGATCGCTGTCGATGTCTCGGCTGCTTTGGCAGGGACATATCAGAGTGATCAGTACTTGGCCGAGAGATCGATAAACTACGATCTTTTCTGTTCTTAGGTGGATCTTGGAGAGTGATAGGATCTGCTGATATACGTCGTATCATCTGGGACATGCGCTTTTCCATTTCAGTCATTTGACATTCTAATCCTGAGACTCGTGTCTGAAGGCTCGCAGCTTGTGTGATCTTCATGCCTGCCATTTCCCCCAGTGGCCCAAAATCGAATGGTTGTGGCCGGTCCCGAGATGCTGTTTCTCGTGGCAGTTCTGGATCCTCTGCTATGGTCGTATCCTCAGCTTCTACTGCTTCCCCCCTTGAAGATAACGGAGAGAGGACTCCCACATCATAACTCTCCCGCCAATATCTGATTTCATCGCTACGCCGCCTGGGAACTGCATGGACTCTCGCTTCCTCCCGCAGTTGCCCAAGGCTACGTGATCGCCTGTGGGGATGACTTCCAGAGGTGACTGCTTGTCCGATTCCCTCAATAGGTCCAGCCTCTTCAAAAACCATGCTCTGTCTAGCATGGCTTGACGCAGGCCTAGGGGAAAGCCCGGTCCAATCCACATACCCAGGTGTTTTATTAGGTGTCCATAATCTGCTTGGAGTTGTAGCTCTCCGCGGTCGTGTCTGGCTTTGTACAGATTCGCGGTTCGTTTCTTGTGTAGATTCAGTTTGGGGAAATGCTTCCAGGACAGCAGAATGTGAACGTAAAGCCCGACTGAATTCGTTTATAGGCAAGGAGGCTGACCGTTTTTGAGGGTTTGCTATGCCCGGGGGGCTTCGGTTCAAGGCAGTTGGATCCTACAATGTATTAGCTAAAGATCAATGTCGTGTATAACAGATACCTTACACTTCGGTGCTGGCGATGTTGTGAAGCTCGCATAGATTCCAAAGCACTTTGCCTATTCGACTTCCTTTTGCCAAAAAGCTTTCCGAAAACGGACCGGAAGGTCGACTTCTTTCGTTGTGGCTTTCCATCGCTTGACTTTGAATGTACTATGCTTCCAGCTGAATTACGTAGAGGACTGGGCTTTCTTATCCGATGTGTGGGAGATTCATATGATGGCCGCGCAGAGGTCGGAGTAGAACGGGCTACCACAGGGTCAAAATCTGCCACCGCAACGCCTTCTGCTGGGTGGACTGGGCTGTTGCGTGCAAGTAGAGTAGATGCTCTTAATTGTCTTTCAATGCTTTCAGCCCCGATCGAAGTGGCTATCCCAGTGCCCGGTGTTCTGATGGGGAATTCATCGTCATCTGGAATTGGAATTGGTGCCGAGATTTTCCCCCTGATTGTAGAGCCCCCTGTGTTCGTTCGACTTGGACTCTCCAACGTCCACGTCCCTTGTTTTTTAAATTTACTCATCGTACTTTGGGCGAGGCGACTGTAACTCTGCTTGCTGCTCCAAGTGCATGAGGATGTTAGAAGCGAAATACTGCATTGGTTGAGCAGTTCTTAGGCATATCGCGGGGACTGTAGCGACTGTGGAATGGACGGTGCCAATTGCAATTGGGATGATATGGAGTTCACATACAAATGTGCTCCCTATACGAGGAAAATTCTCGGACCTGGCGCATCACGTATCATAAGCTCTGAAGCGGTCAACAAGGAGCATCTGTGAAACCCTTAAGATGGCAGCCATGTGCTACTAAAATAGAAAAGTGAAAGGACTGGAGATCAATCAAAAAGGCGCCGCCGGACCGCGGCGATAGCGCAATGACCCCTTTGTTTGGATAGCCGCATCGGTGGGTTACTGAATAGGAGTAAAGTAACTTATGGCAACCCCGCGAAGCCACACAACCGTAGCTTCTTTCATTCAGTCGCATGAGAGGACGTGCAAGCGTTCAAGGGTGGCGTCTAAGACCACTTTGAAGCACTTAAACGAAGCAACTTGAAAGGGGGGTTAGATATCCCCAATAAAGCTGTCCAAGCTAGGCCTGAAGCCTACCCTTAAGCCTACCCTTACGTCGGAAGGCTTTTATCAGTGTTATCCCTGAGATACATGACAAAGCCCTTGAAGAGCATCCTCTGGCAGAGAGGACTTCGGAATAGCAATTTAAATATATATAAAGCCCAGGGGCACCATTGTGACGCTTCTGAGGCCTGCTGCAGATAGAGGCGCCAAGTAGTACCAAAAACGCCTTTCACACGAGGTGCAGCATTGCATGAGAGGCGTGCGTCGTAGAACACGAGCCGGTTCCAAAAAGTGGGCGGAATTAGAACAGCGTACAAAAACAGCTCTCGTGGAATGGAAGGCTCCTCTTTTGGCGCCATCCAATATGCATGCATGTCGCCTACACTCCCCATGTGCGTGAAACAAGCTGGTTGAGCTGAGCACAAGAGCTTGGAAAGACTGTCAAAGCACATCGAAAGCTAGCTCAGCATTTCCGCTTGTGCTATGCCGTGTTCTCATATAATACCTAATCCTATATCCTCGTTCCTTCAATGCCTCCAAAAGACCCTCGCTGTTTCTTTTCCACAAGATGAAGATGATACCGGTGCAGGCCTCTTCGTTCTCCTCACATTCGGCTAGCAGTCCGTCCCGTCCTCCGCAGACTGAGCCGCTTGAAACAACCAAGAGGCCCTTGAGTTTCGTCATTCGTCTGATCTTGCCCTTCCCTTCTTTCCTTGTGCTCGCGGCATGACGGGGAAGCTTTCTCTGCTATAGCAAGCATCTTTTGATAATGCAATTCACGTAATGATTGTCAAGTGGGTGCGGCACGATCTTCCGAATACCTTTGATTTTCATGCATGTCATCCCTTGCCTAGGTATTCAAATCTGCCAGGGAGGGATATCGTAAATCTGCATTTTCTTCGAGAAATTCCATCCAACGTTTAAGGAATTTACTCCCTCTACATAGATCATACGCTAAATGTTAGAACTGATCATCTGTGCCATGACTGACAAAATCCATGGTCCGAACTCACCTCGAGACTGTTTCCGAGTCGCCGATTATCGTCAACGAACGCCTAGGCCTCGTCATAGCAACTGTTTGGTATTAGCAATCCGTATTTTCTTCAGCCTCAAATTGTGGAATCATACCATTGAGTCTGCGCTTTTCGCCTAAAAAGCCCACCTCGTGGTCCGGATTACTTCTTACGAGACTCACAATGATAGCCTCCTTTTCCCTTCCTTGAAATCCGTCAACACTACCCAGCTCAATGCCAGGAAATGCTTCTTTCATGGACCGGGATATCAAGGCAAGCTTCAAAAGAATTAGTGATTTCTCCTTCAGCGCTAAATCCAGATAAGTGGCGAACACCGAATTTCTTACCTGTGCATTGTACGGTGTGACCACTGCAATGTCCTCAGCTTTTACACCTGCATTGACAAGATTCTGAACTTGCTTTTTCACAAGTTCAGCCTCCATTTCGTTGCTTTTACTTTCTGCCATTAATCCCTTTCCAGGCTTTTTACCAATTTCTTCTTCCTCGCTCCTCTCGGGAAAGTCACCACCTTGGGTATCAAAAAAGATGAGAGGCTCTATTGTGTCTTCGGTTTCCTCAACTCCGTAGAGAAGATCCTTCAAAAATCGTTCCTTGACTCCTTCAGCTGCTACGAGTTTGCCTTCGTACAATTCATCGGAAGGAAATCTCATGATCTTCTCGTGCATACGATACTGTATCGTGAGCATGACTTTGATATCCGGTCCGTGCAACTTTAGCAACCTGTCAAAGAGTGTCGTCTCAAGTGTCATACCCTTGATGATTCCTCCTTCGTCCTTTATCTTCGGCTTCGTCTTAGAATTGAGCGATTTGATGGTAGGAGGTAGTTGTAGATGATCCCCTGCAAGTATCCTATTATCAGGATCTTTGAGTCAGTATTACAAATTAGAGAGGAAGGATAACGGAAAGGGTAGAATATTCAAGGGCTTTGAAGGGTTGGACTTTTGAACATTTCAGCTACTTTTCGGGATTTACCCCTGAAAGCTGTAAAATGGAGGAATTAATTGATAAACCAATCACTCACATTTTGCGCGCAGAAAGCAGAGGAACCCAACATTGTGCTTCCAACGCTTGGCTTGCCTCGTCAATGATCACCACATCGAAATCCTCGTCTTTTAGTTGATAACCTCCAGCACCATGAAGAGTTGCCAGAACAACTTTGCTATTCTTCACGAGGGTACTCACGCATTTTCTTTCCCTCTCCCGAAACTCTTTCCGTAATTCCTTGAGGTCTCCATAGATTACCTTTCTTTCTCTTCCGCTCTTCGTCTTTCGGATTGAGGCTTGTTTGGTGTCCATTTCTTTGCGGACATCTTTCACAATAGCAGCAGCCTCTGATGTCTGAGTTAAGATGTCTAAGGAGTGATTGAGAACTGAAGGTAAGAGCCTTGCTGGATGGCCGAGACGCACGATGGGGATTTTGTGAGGAGCTAGGCGCTCAACTATGTTATCGACTGATATGTTACTCGGCCCGCATACTAGGACTCTTAGATCTCGCTTAAGCATCTGTAAAATAAGTTCTATCAATGTATGGGTTTTACCAGTCTATCTTATTCATCAGTCAAGTTTGTAAAGTAGAGCTGATGAGATACATACTCCTGGAGGCCCGTGAATAAGGGCTATCTATTAATCAGAATCCTGGAGTTAGCTTTGCCAAAGAACGAGAGGCAACGAGGGAAATACGGGAGGAAGAAAAATGATATTGTTTCTAAGAAGTATATCACTCTTGAATGTCTGAAGTTTGTCCAGATATTTACCCCCGAAGTTGTTAGAGGATATTGGCTCCTAAGAAAATGATCACTTACCTCCCTCGAAGCCAGAGCAAACCCAATGGCATACTTCTGAGAGTCATTCAAACTCGGATCAATCCACTCAATCTTCAATTCTTCATCCCCCAAATCTTTAGGTATCGTTGGAGATTCCAACCCGAAGAGCACCCTCAAGAAACTCGAGTACTCGTCCTCCTTCATCTTCTGCAATTTGCCCATCGTCTGATTCATCCTAAATCCCGCATCAGTAAATGCAACTAGCAAGATAAAAGGACATGGCAAAATAAACCTCTTATACGTAACATCATTCGCCAACTTCACAACCCACACCCTCTTCATACCTACCAACCCCTCCTCACCCTCATCCCCATCCAACGCCACCCAGACCGCTCCCTTCCCCGTTCTAGTGACCACCCCTTTAGATCCCTTGGCTTCTAGCTCTTTAACCTCTCTCTTCTTCGCGCTGCCACTCGGCTGCTCACTAACAACCACAATATCCCCCGTCCTCACTCCATGCTCCGGCAACTCTCCTTCACCATTACTCGTGGCCGAGTCAGGACCTAGTTCCACTACAGTCTTTCCTCCCAGGCCCGTACGTTGGGAGATGAGAACTAGGTTGGTTATTGCTACGCCGGCGCGTTGTAGAGAGGTGGGTGTGGTGTTAGTTATTAAGGATGAGGTTTCAGCAATTTCGCTTTGAAGCTCAGCGGCTAGAAGGGCGAGTTGCGTGGTAGCAAAGGATGGGATGTCTACTGCTTTAGGCGCCATGATTTGACTTTTTTGGTTGGTGATTCAAGAAATGTGGAGGATTTATGATTTATGTTCGGGTGTTCGCTCTTGGTGCTTGGAGGGGAAGAATAAGCGAGGCGACGATTGTTCAACCACCCATCGTTGATTTAGATATTTAAACGCAGAGGCTATTCATCAATTTTTTATGGTGAAAGATTAGAAATTTAATTCTGAAATGGCCTCTTACTTTAAAATGAACACAAGTTTAGATGAAATTTGAATGTCTCGGTGATTCTTGTTTATATATTGTTCAGTCCATCGGTGATAACGCACCAGCTGCTACCTCATAATGCGGATTTCTTTTCTATATATCTATACTTTATGCACTATGTTATTCTCAAAGCTCTCGTATCGAGGAAGTTCTGTATTTACTTCTAATCTATAGCCTTAAATCAACAAGATCATTTTCTCTTTCCTAATTTGGCAGAGAATTATAAAATGGTGAATTAGCTGGACCAAAAGCTTGATCATGGGGGTTGATTCTCGAGTCTCGTGGCGTCGGCGAAGACTTGCTCACAATACTTGCATTAACACCGGGCGAACTAGAACTGTTCTCAACCTTTTCAGTGACTCATGCAATACGCTGAGATCGCATGAAGTTGTTTTGGTATGGGTTCCAATGTGGTGGGAAAGCTTTTCCATGTCATTGTGGATTTTCGTATGGTAGATTGAGCACGTAAAGCGGAGGGTGAAGATCTTTTAGGGGAGCGTTGGCTTGGTGATAGTCATGACACAGCTAGAGAAGTGCATTGAGAAAGAATAATAACATATCGTTTTGTAGTGCCTAAAGCGTATGACACGGATAATACTAATGTCTTGTAGAGACTACGCAGGCGTGAAGATTCGTAGACGGCGCTTAAGGAGGATGACGAGTGAGAGTAGATGAGGTCAAAAACGAGTCGAAATACATCGAACGATACCACTCTGATTCCATCTCCGGAAATCTTTGTTTGGGGTGTCATCTAAAGATGGGATGGGATAGACCGAAAACTCAAAATGAGCCTCGACTGATTTCACAACAGTGCTGAACTGGCCACGATGAGAATATGCGTATACTCGTGCGAGTAGAACCAAGACACTTCTCAGCCAACCTCGTACAATACAGCCCTCGAGACTTATTTGAGACAAATTGTATCTACAAATTGTATCAGGAGATCAGATCTACGAACCCTATGGAGAACCACGAAGCGCATTTGTAAGAAGTAGTATCTGCTTCGAAGACTATTGAATATTTATGCATCAAAAAGAATGCACGAAATTATACGCCTTGAATCCAACATCTATAGGCATTTGAGCCTCACATATACGGCTTTGTATATAAAACATGACCGTGAGCTCGATCGCACAGTTGTTCTAAGGTATCAAGATAACTATTTGGATTCCATGAAAGGCATGCCGTCTGCCGTGGAATAAGGCTAACTTCCTAGCTGTTTGAATTGTTGGACTCTAGTCGGCTTATGATCGGACGACCCAATCTCGAGTTCGTTCATGGAGAAACATAGGGCGATCCCATCTCTTCTTTGAAATGATGCTGTTTGAAAGGGGCTCTATGTTGGCGGAACTGTCCTAGCCCCCAGCTCCACCTGGCTGACTTTGAAGAGTAAGGGTTTTCTTTTGTATTAACACCCCACTCGGAGTATCTGAATCGTCATGTTTCCTGTCTAACATACTCCCTTAGCATCAAAGGTATGCTCTAATACTAGAAATTATCTATATTTGGAAATTTCCTAAAGAACCTCCTCACTTCTCGTATTGCCCTGGTTCGACGACGATCACAATTACCAACGAAGTAATCATCAACGCAAAGGTAATAGCTGCAACGAGAGCGATACTTCCTCGACTTGCAGGGAATTTGCCTCTTATAATCCAGTGCTGGGATTCGAAATACCGGTGGAATCCCACTGAGAGCATCAATATACTGATCCCTAAGAATGTAGCCCCGAGGGGCTTTCCCATCTGACGCAATCGCTGATGAGGATCACTACTGCCTGGGCTTGCGGAAGTCACATTAAGACGAAATCTGGAGACTGTTAGTTTGAATCGGAGGAATTTAGGGGACACGGGTATACATGCAATTGTGTGATAGCTACGCCGATAGATGCAAAGGCAAGAGAAGTTCGAAGCCAGGCGAGAAATGTTCTCTCTGCAATGAAGTCAGTAGAGCTCGCGATACATCCCAGGAGAAACCCATACCAAGTGCTAGATGATCCCTAGCTACACTTCCTTTATTCTCCAATTCAATTGACCCATATGCAGAGATCATCCTCGACCACCACGACTCATGTCCATCCACATTATGTTCCTCGAAATCCTGTTGGGCCTCTATGGAGTTTCGCTGTATTGTTCGCGCCGTCCGTATACTCGCAGTTAATTTCCGTTTAGTCGGTTTCCTCTGCTCCGTAGACTGGTAGCTGGGGGTTTGATTATTGCTCCGCTTCCTTACAATGTGTGTTTCTTCATCCGCACTACTTTCCGTCTCCCCAAGATTCCTCACGATGCTCATTCGCGGACTCTCTATCCTAGATTCAGTTGGTGTATCCATTGCAACGTTCGAAGCTCGTGCTGTCTCTAGTATACTGTCGATTCGGTCGCTGTGAGAGGGGCCACCCATTGTGTTTGTACGGGATCTTGCTTGGGGTGGAGTGGGGGGTTCCTGCGGGTTGCTGTTTCTGGGGAACGACATAGTGAAAAATACTAGGATCAAAGATCCAATGGCGTATGTAATCAGGCAGGATTAGAGCTGATTTGCAAGCTATCTTCTTATACGATAGTGCAGAAGTTGATTTTCGTATAGCTGTTAGTAGTGCCGTAGTGGCAGTGCAATTTGAAGATCACCAGGGCACTATAGAAATTATATATTGCCAAAGGCGGAGAGTTGTCGCTAAACTAATTTATACAGACACCTTATATGTTAATTAGCTCTATCTAATTCGATTTCTGTTCTTTACTTCTAGATCCAGGCTCATACAATACCCTGTCAGTTTATAGCTCAGAATAAACAACCCCTTTTCCACACCCTTGATTTTCTTCTCAGGAAAAAAACAAACAAACTTACCTCCTCCTGTATTCTACACCATCCACCTCCCCTGTAAATCCTAAGCCATCAAGTTCATATGCACATTCACCCATCCATTCATTCTTCCTTCCAACTATCACTAAACCCGCACCCCCCCAAAGTCTACCTCCATCAAAACCCCACTACACCATCAAACAAAATCACAAATACTATGCATACTCTTATTCAAAATACTTACCCTAAGCCGTCCAACACTTTTGTCTTTATCCAGCAAGCAGGCAGTAAGGAAGATGCGTGAGAAAAAATCTCCGAGGAAAAAACAATAGTGTTCACTGATTGAAGAGTGACAGCCATGACATCAAATTGGATTTTTTTCCAACAGCACCAAGGTTTTACAATTAGAAACAGACAATTTTTACTTCGGATTTTAGTTTCATTTCATTTTATCATCAGACGTCCAAAGCCATCTTCAAAAAAAAAATTTGAGATTAAGTACACGAACGAATTTGAAATGAATTGCAGGTAAAGTTCAAATCGCTATGTCATTTCCTGTCTGTTGATGAGAGAAGAAAAGCAAATTCACAAGGGTCTGAGGAACAAGAAGGATTTTTTGAAATAGGTGATTGCGTACACTTGAAATCAGAGGAATTCATCTTGTGTGCTGTGATTTTTGTTCCCCTGATAAAAAAAAGGGTTTCAGGGCGGTGCAACAGATCAGATATCTCCTGTTCCGTCCACTAGGCTATCGAAATTGATGCAGACCACGAGGATCTATACCCTGCAGCCCAGCCACAAGCACATCCATGTTTATCTTGAGAACCATCCCTCTACTGATACCAGTTGGAAAAACAGAACAGAAAGAAATATGCAAAGAGGCCAGCGGCTGTCGATAAGCCGTATGAATAGGCGAATTGCAGGAGACACCATCAACCAGGACAGCTCCTCCCTAATGACAAAGCATAATGAAGAATAACCAAGGTAATGGCCCACCGAAGCAATCCAGCCTCTCCAAGGAAGAGCATCCATCTGCATCGAACACCACCCAGTCACATCCAAGCATCAAGAATGCACACCACCCTATCCACCACCGAGCGTTGTCCATGAACACCCCACAGCCAGCATACAATAATTTAAAAACATTAACACGTCGAAGGAACAAACGGAAGAAAGAGGATCGAGGCAAGACGAGGCTGCAGAAGGCGAGTAAGCTGTACACTTCTGCAGGGGTATTCTTGACAATTGATTCGATAGTGGCGAGAAGTATAGGTCCAGTAATCGGATAGGGCAGCCATCGTTAGGGAACTGGAGAAAAAGCAATGGTCATAACTGGGAATCATAAGGGCGCGCGAGCAAGCTGTATAGACACAACCCAAGGAAACCGAGGCAGTCGAACGCCTATGAAGAGGAGATTTGGATGTATGCAGTTCCAGAGGTTGCAACCTATGATATGTCAGCCAGGTAATCTCTCCCAAAAAACATCAAAATCCACGGAACTTACAGTGCATCCGGTAGGAGACTCAACACCATTGCTATAATATGTACCACTGACATATTTACACTCTCCAGAGAGACCATCACCTGTGATCTCGATTGTATAGTCAAGAACTCCTGTTGGGTTTGTTGGGGAGTTCGGGAATAAAGATATCCATGTGATGCCGCTACTAGCTTTTCCAACACCGAGATTGACAGGAGCCCAGTTGCCCATGTTGGTACCAGAACTTCCCCAAACGCATGCCTCTGCTTGAGTTGACCCTGCTGGATTAATGTAGTATTGTGCTGTAGTGTAGAGACCTTGCCAAGTCTTGTAGTAGGTAGGCGAGTAGGGGTTGGTAAGTGCGATGTTTCCACCTCCAGCAGTAGCCAAGGTTGGGATTGTCTCGCCTTCCGTGCCTGGATAATCGGTACGGCAGATCGGTACGTCGTCACTCAAGTTGTTGACAACATAAACATTTCCAACACCTGGAGCGCAGATGGTAGAATAGTCAGTGTTGGAGATCTCCAAATATCCATCAGCGTTACAGTATAGACCACCGATAGATTGACCAGTGGCTCCTTGTTGATTTGGCCATTGAGTCTTTTGATAACCTGCCGGACAAGCGTAAGAGCAGAAGGAATTGGCTGTACAGCTGTCGCCCAAAACACCCGTGTTGATAGTGCTAATATCGGTAGCTTCGGTAGTATAATCAGGTGTATACTGGATACCAGACCAACCATCAAGACCAAGGTAGGACAATGCGACCGCACCATAGGCTGAGGGGAATTCAGAGCACCTGATGGTGCCGCTTGGGAAATCAGCATCAATGCCGGCACTGCTACTGCTAGTGGAGGCTGCGGCAGAGCTGCTAGTGGAGGTTGTTGGCGCAATATAGACCGAAGTAGAAGATGTGGTGACTGGTGCTACGGTTGAACTGGTTGTAACACTGGATTCTTGGTAAAGTATAGCGTTTGCGACTGAGGCAGGAGATGAAGCAGTCGAAGTTGTCGAAGTAGCTTCCAGGACCGAAGAGATAACACCCCCGACAATGACATATTTTCCATGGATCAAACCGGCCTCAACCTCGGCAGCGTCCAGAACCTGTCCATTCATTTCAAAAACTGTGACAACTGGACCAGGAACAGTCTCAGTGACCGCTGCGGCGTCTCTGCCTTCCACAGGGGAGCCATTGCGAGCAGGATGGCGGTGGGCATGGTTGTGGGGTTGTGCGGTTGCGATTGTGGCCGCAGCTAAGAGGACAACCTTGGAGATCTTCATTGTGAAGGAGGGTATTCTTGCGCCAAAAGCAGTAAAGGACTGGGTGGGATGTTTGTCAAAAAGGCGCGGCGGTAACTTTTAGGATCGATGTTTGAGGAATGCTGGAATGGTAATTTGGTGTTGTGGCAGTGGGGAGAAACTGAATGAGGGAGGATTAGCATTCCGATCTGATCTGGGCCACCAGGCACACAATTGATTCTTGGGAGAAAGCTCTCTCTCTGGCAAAGCCGAACAAGTGCAAGTGCAATTCCAATCGTGAAGTGTAGTATTTGGCAAAGGCGAAGTCGGGTTTGCGGGACATACCTTGGCTGTCGACCTGAACCTTTGTTCGAATTCACGGGGTTTGGTATTGAAATGAAGGACTGTTTTGCAGGTAGGGTGTATTTGGGATGTATTTTGGATGGAATTTGCTGGATGATTTCTTTTTCTTTTTTCTGCTGCAGGGGATCGATGAGGAAGGTTGAAATTGAAATTGAAATCTAAGGCGCTGTTCCAAATGAATGTGGTAGAGAGTCGAGACTCTCAGAGTTGGGAGGGAATGCTTTTGAGAGAGGGACGTTGTTTTGATGATTGACTGATTTCTCGATGTGATCAACGAAACGACAGGAACAGACACGAACAAGAAAACGAGGGCAGGAGCCTTTCAAGAAGGGGACGCGGGAGAATTGGGAAATTGGATGTGGACCGGGATCCCTGGTCGTCACCCTGGTCGTCACCCTGGCAGCACTGCAGCAGCCACACTTCCCCTGACTGAGATGGCACTAGTTCTGGATGCGGCTAAGCGTGTGAGGCTAGTGGGGAATAGTGGGGGATGGAAAAGCTAGGGTAGGAAACAGGATGTATACGCGGCCAGGTCAATCAGGAGCCAAGCGAAGTAGTCCTCCAGGACCACAGCCTTCTCGCTCTTGTTGAATCTTGCTTCCAACCATAAACCATAAATTGATGTTGTGTTGTGTTACCAGATATCTGCTGCAGAGGCACCACCACAATCCCGGACCGAAGACAGCCCTCAGAAATAGACAGAAGTTGTTCTAATATAAATAGATGCTGGTACGACCACGCAAATCCTAGGTATTTATCCAATCCGAGATACGGTTACCTTGAACTGGTTGGTGACAGCATAAACGTTTGCATGGCTTGAACCATGCTGTTCATCCCCATTCTGCTGCTTGACAGCTTGACTAGTTGTGTTTGTGTTGCCCATGAGAGATGTGAACGTCGATGCACCCTAATTTCGGCTGGCCCAATCACAGATGAATCCGCCGTGCAGCACGTAACCACAATCTACCACCTCACAAAGAAAGAAATAAAGAGGATGAGTTGGCCACATGCCAAGTGATCATGAGTCCACTGGATCTTCATTCGAGACGACTCATCAGCCTCATGGTGAGAAAAGTAGTCTGTTGAGCCATGGTCCCAGAAGCAGTTCATGCACCCATCAAAGTTGGTGGGGACTTTGCCACCACTTTTAAATCCACTCCCACCATGTCTGCCCCTTTATGGTCGATCGGTTTGCCAGGCTTTGCGACAAAACACGCGGAGAAGAGAATTGGCAGTGTGGGCTGTCTTGCTTGTTGGTTTGGTATTAACTAATGGAATCTGGGGAAATCTCCAATTGCATCCCTTCTGCTGGTGCTGACATTCGGAATATCCAGCGAAGATCCTCCCGTCTGACCACGAACGGACCGTTATCTATCTGAGCGGCACAGCACATTCAAGGTCCTACAGAAAGCTTGAGTGACCTGTCCAAATCATTCCCACAAAGGCTTGCCAGCAAATCACATTTGACCATCCAGACTCCTGCAACTCGACAGCGTCGCCTCCCCTGACTAAAATCAGGAACAGGCCTGTCATTTGTTGACCGTTTGCTTTTCTGGCAGGGAGGTTACTGCAAGGCAATACAAGTGCTGGCAGGCTGTGGCTCACGCAGCAACCTCAATTCGTGGCCATGAAATCATCGTGAGTTGTGTTGTGTTCTATCTTTTCGAAAAATTCAATACAAGCTGATTATCGATGAAACAGCTATTGACATTCCCAAAACCCATGGGTTTCCATACCCCTATTCTCGGTAATCATCAGCCTGCAGATCTTCCCTTCCAACATCACTAATCCCCATAGTACTACAACCCGGAAATCCCAACTTTTGCTATGAATTCCTCACCTTAAAACTTCCGAGCAATCAATCCCTTTATCCGGCATCTCAGCTGCACCAAAGGATGCAACAATTTTCCCCCGAGCACTTACAGTACTCTGCAGATTCGGAACATCGTCATACTTGACTTAATGCAAGGGTAGATCACGCAGTCAAGTTCTATCTTTCTTTTTCTTTCTTTCGGAAAACACGAGGCACAGACAACATAACAAAAAGGAAAAATTTCGCCGAAATATGCAGCTTTCCTTATCTGTGTTTAATCTCGGAATCATTTTTGGCTGGGCTGTGTGTCGGAAGGCTGTGAGGGGATGGTCTCATAAAATTGAGCTAGGATAAAATTTCAACTCTGTTATGAGAGAGGAGGAAGGAAATATACCCTGCTCTTGAAGAATTTGGCTTCTAAATGTCTCAGATTGTAAAAGACATTTACCTTTTAAGAATCACCACCTCAACTCCTTGAGTTGAACTTTTATATCGTATAGGAAATGCATGACTGGCATTGGTTGATTCCATTCAGAAGAGTGTGCTAGGAGTGATGGTGACTCTTGTTATTTCAGCTCTATGAAGATAGAGATGACATTCTCAAACGTGTCATTTTCCATGAAAAAGCTTTCAAGCATGCCCTTATCTTACATCAGAGGTGATCATCAACAGTTGACCAGACCTAGGGCCTATCGCTTCATGGCAATAACCACATTATGTTCAAAGATGTAAAATTTGGTATCATAGCTTTACAAAGAAGCAATATCATCACACACCTAACATACACTCCAACCATGGCGTAGCAGCAAGAGTCACTCACTCAACTTCAACCACAAACTTACCCACTCCACCCTTTGCCTCAAAAATCGTTCCACAACCCCTTCTCACCCCCTCCAAATCCTCCAACCTCACCGTCTCCCCAATCACAACCTTCAGCTTCCCCTCCTCGACCCATCTCCCCAAATTTTCCAACCCCTCCTTCTCCCCGTGCATAATCAAATAACTATACCTCACACCATACCACCACTTAACCCACCTCTGAAAGCCCCCATAAACCCCATCCATAACCACCTTCAACCACCCCGCCATATCAGGCGCCATCCCCTTCTCAACTAAATCCGACCCATTCGGCAAACTACTAATACTCACCACTACACCCCCCTTCTTCATCACCCCCAAGCCCGTAAACGACGCACCCATCGTATCAAACAAGAAATCCACCTGTCCCTTACCCACCGCCTTACCCACATCCTCCTGCGTATAATCAACCACCTGATCCACAACACCCTCGCCAATCAACCTCGCGAAAACGGGAATCTTCCCCGTAGACAACGTAGTGATGACTTTCGCGGCTCCAAAGATATTCTTTGCCAACTGTACGGCGATGGATCCCGTACCGCTTAGACCTGCGGGGATGAAAACGGTCTTCCCCTCCAATCCACCAGCGAGTTGGGAATCAGCGCTCTGGAGGGCTTGTAAGGCTGTGAGGCCAGCGAGCGGGATGGCGGCGGCGGTGGTGAAAGAAAGGGTGAGCGGTTTGAGGGCTGTGATGGGAGCGGTGGAGAGGGCGTATTGCGCGAGAGTGCCGCAGTGGGAGCGGGGCACGCAGGTGAACACTTGGTCGCCGGGTTTAAGAGTGGTCACTGAGGAGCCAGTGGAGACGACGGTGCCAGAGAGGTCATAGCCTATCCGATAGGGAAATCTGGTTGTACTCTTGTCAGCTCGATGCTTCATAGCTACTTTGGGGAAAGAGAAAAGAGAGACATACCGAGCCTTCTCTATAACCTTCCCATCGCCCGCAGCCAACTTCACATCCACAGGATTAACACTCGCAGCATGGACTTTTACGAGCACCTCATCGGGTTTCGTGATCTGTGGTACAGGGATAGAAGCCAGATTGTATTCTGAAGGCTTGCAGTAATTCGAGAGCACGATTGCGCGCATCGACTCGGGGATTGGTGGCAATTCCGTCGCCATTGTTTTTTGGCTGGAGAGATGGAGGAAATTGGTTATTTATAAGGAGGGGAGGATTGGTATATATGTCACCGGAGGCAGGGAAATAATTTAGCCGCATAGGTATGATTTTACCAAATGATTTATAATATAATTCCCTAAGCCTAGTATATAAATACCTTTTATAGGGTAACTTTAATTTTGCATCCTAAATGATTTCTTACAATTTTACATTATATATCTAGAAAATTTTCCTATTAAAAGCTGGGATCTGCAACCCATTTTCTGCCAGTGCCATCACGTGAGCGGGCGTATTGGCGTGCCTCTTTCCCACTCCATCTTCCTGACTTCGCACTTTTGATCGCGTCGTACTATTCGAAACATGTCGACATGCAAAGTTGGCCAGATGCTCGACGGAGGAAAGTGGAAATTCTACCTAAGCCAGGAGTTGCATCGATCTAGACCCCTTCTATTCCATATGTCCCGCCTTCTTAAACCCCATCATAATCCTAACCTCCTCCCAAACCCCAATATGGCTCTCCGCCACACTCGCTTCATATGCATCAATAGCCGGTCTCTCCCAGACCAAATCTGCCTCTTCTGGCTTGACGACTTTCGTCCTTTTCACTATCTTGAATCCACAATATAGGACCGGGCATACAAAACACATGGTATAGTATGACCAGAAAGTTCCCAGATTCCACCCTGCAGCCTTGTCAGTCTGAAGCATCCAGGGAAAGAGAATACTTACAGCCAGGTAAAAAAGTAGTATAACCATACAGCACAACAGTTAAAATCATAGTCCCCAACCCAATCCAAGCACAATAAGGCTGAGCCCAACCAACATACGGTAAATCCTTCCTCTCCAACCTCTGAGCTTTCAACGCCCTATAGAAAAAAAGATAAATAATACACATACAGATATAATCGATAATCTGCGAAGCTTCAGTGAGATTCGCAAGCCAGGTGATTACTAGTTGAGAACTATTTCCCACAGCAAGGAAACTTAGGAGCGGGAAAATCATGGTGATGCAGAAACAGTAGATGGGAACGCCTTTCTTGGTACATTTTTGTAGGAATTTTGGGGCGTGGTTGTCCAGTGAGAGGCTATAAAGGGTTCGTGAGGCGCAGTATCTATCCTTTCTATTAACTAATCACTCGATTCAGAAAAGGGGGGGAGAGGAAAGTACTAACACATAAGAATTCCCGGCCGAAAAAATACTGGTAACCAACAACGCATTAGTGATGTGAGGCAAAACCCCAATCCCCAAATTTTGCATAGCAATAACATATGGGCTCGAAGCAGCAGTCCCAGAAGCAGAAGAACTAGAATCGAGAATAGCAATGAGGTTTGGATCATTATAGGGGATGACGATTCCGCAGGCTAAAGCACCGCCGATAAAGAAGACTCCGAAGCGGAAATAGATAGTTTTGAATGCTCGTTTGAGATTTTTGCGAGGGTGACTGGCCTCTCCTCCCATCATGGAAATATATTCTCCAAAGGAGGAACATTCAGCTACTTGAGGCTTGTCTGAAAGGTTGGGGGGTAGGAGTTACCTGGACCAACGATGGTGAATGCCGCTTTCCATAGCGCAGCAAGGAACCCTTCAAATCTTCCAAGTGATCCTGTAGTAACATATTCTGCAAAAGCGCCCTATTTCTCCTTGAATCAGTAACTAGATGAGGGTTGAGATAGGGGTTTCATACAGGTTCCCTCCAATATCTGAATCCATAAGCATCGTGCTTTGGATTTCCTCCAACCATAGTGATAAATGTAAAGCAGAATACAATCGCAATCAACACTACTTTACCTCCTGAGAGCCAGAATTCGCTTTCTCCATACCACTTGACTGCGAAGAGATTGATAATCCTGTCTCACTCATCAACAACTGAAAATATAAAAAGCATTGGTGGGGGTATTATACCCATATAAAATAACACAAGCAGCACAAATAGCAGCCAAAGGAACATCGTCACTCCAAAACGTCAACAATAAATTCAACGCGCTTATCTCCCAAGGAATAAGAACCGCCTCTATTTCCTATTAGCTCTCGCGTCTCTTCCCCCCCTTTCCCTTCCCTCTGTCGCGCCCTCGAACCACAAAAACAATCAGGAAAACTCACCATAAAGAAAGAAATTCCACCCCAGCATAAACCCAAACGCCTCATCAACCCACTTACTCCCCATCCTCACAAACCCCCCACTAACCGGCATAAAAACACTCATCTCAGCCATACAATTATTGACCAACGCCAAAAAACAACAATACACAAGGAAAGCAATCACTAAACTTCCTGGACCGCCTTGCAGCAAACCACCTCCAATAGAGACAAACAATGCGGTTCCAATGCTTCCTCCTATGGTCATCATTTGGATTTGTCGACCGGACAGACGTCTTTTGAGGCCATCGAGGTTTTCGACTGCTGGGGAGGCGGGGTTAGAGGTGATGTCGTTGTAGTAAGAGGGGGGCTTGGTGTCTGTGGAGTATTCATTTATTTGGCTGGATTTTATGTCTTCCATGGTGGTTGTTGAGACCTCTTTGGCGTTCCAACCCGTGGTGAATAGACTATAAAACAACAGATATTTTGAATCTCTAGAATATCCAAAGGGGCAATGATAAGTGAGATAATAACACTTTCGTCCCTAAGCAAATTCAGACACAAGTCAATTGTTCCACTAGAGGGGGGGAACCTACTGAGAATAGAAAGCTAACGGGATTCTCACGTATAGGAGTACTATCTTGTAATTTGCGGTAATTGAAAAATTTGCCAATGTACGAAAAGAAAAGAAACAAGTACCGTAGTGTCGAGAATTAATTGGCCTTCAATGCTGATTACGATCCTTTTGCCACGGCGGAAGGAGGGGTTGTGATAAGAAGAAACAGATAAGAAATTGTTGTGTTACGTTTCCCTCTTTGTGTGCATTCCAAGAATGTGCTTAGATCTAGGTCTAAATTGAAGTGAAGGATTGGCTGCAGGTACGTCAGAAATGAAACTACCGTGGTAATTAAGTTCTTGATGGGGTGGAAGATCGAGTGCTTCCGGTAGATGGAGCCAAGCACGTATGAGCCTACGGGATGCATTATGACTGATGGTGAGCTTGCAAATTATAAGCCAAGGAGGTCGCAGGCTAGGGGTAATGGGAAGAAGGAGCTACCACTTGTCCATATCCCCTAAATGCTTCAGATATCGCGAGACATTCGGAGATAAATGTTCCAAACATTCGCAAACATCCATATCCATAAGATTTGTCCAGCCAATCACTAATATCAAACTGACCCCCAGTATCAGGCAGCCTCGCCATTGGCACTTGGAATAAACAGAGAATTCAAAACGACAACAACTATTAAATAATGACACTAGTAGCTAAAGGTGGATTCAGATGAGAGTGAATTCTTCCACTATAGATGAGTGAGTAACTCTACTCAAAAGTAAAAGTAATCATACAGGATCTTGATAGCACTACTATCTCATAATCCAATTACTACGAGTAGACGGAAATTTGAAAGTCAACCGAATTTGAAACCTGGATATTATTTTCATCCACGGATAATGTCAGATCTGCTTCTAGATTTCATCATTAGGTATCATTCATGGTTCTTATCTACATACATGTAATAGCTTGTCCATCTGCATTCAGACTTCTATCCTCCCCTCACTCTCTAACAGCCACGCTCCTCCACCTGGCCCACTGGCATCTAAACTGACCGTCGTCTTGCGAGCATTACTTATTACTCTGATCGTCTCCCCAGAATTCTTGTAATCCGTCTCGCATGTTATGGGGGTTACTTTTCGGGAAGCCTCATCATCCCCATTTGCCGTTCCTGGTCGAATACTTCTGACTACTGGAGCCGGCCTGATCTCCACGGAAGGGTATGGAAGGAAGCCTTCCCGCAGAGGAATCAGCACAATTGGAAACTCTAAATGATTCTTTTTTCCCTCAGATGATCTAGAGACTTTGAAATGCCCTTTTCGTCGTCCGCCAATAAGCCAGGTATCGGTTGCGCCGACGACTTCGTAAACAAAGTCTAGGTCGTCAGTTGAAGTGGCGCTATCTAGAGCTTGGGTGTCCCAAATTTGTGTCCATTTTACATGCAAAGACGCCGAAATGGCTTCATTGAATGCTGCTATAGGGGCATCAGATAATATTGACAAGGTGGTTAGAAGTTGTAGGTCGGCTGTATGCACAACTGTTATAGAGGGTATTTCTACCGGGATGATTATTGATCGACTATTGGCGATAGCTTCTGGGTCTGAAGACGGAGGCATTAAAGGAATCGTGGGAGTGCGTTGTTGCCAATCTCGGATCTCTTGTGCGATAATGCTGGTAGTATCTTGACTTCCTTTGATGGAATAGCCAAGTCCCGAAAAGTAGCGGTGCCACCTAATATCGGAAATAATGGAGGTTGTAATTTCTCCAAGAATCGCTACTCGCTCTAGTTCATATGGTGTCAGATGTGCCTGTAGCTCCGCAAGTACAACAGGAACAATGAGACGGGTATAAGGCTGGAGTGGGGTGTCTTTAAAGGCTTTTCGAAGCTCGTCACAAACAGAATTGTCAATTTCTTCTTCGAGGCAGATGTAATGCACCACAAGAGATAATGCTGCCTTGGAGTTTTTCTTGGAAGATTGACTTGAATTAGAAGGTTGTGAGGATGACTTGGTGATTCTATATAACAAGGAGGCGGGCTGACGAGGAAATATCATAAGTGGTCTGGTTATAGTGATGCCGCATTCCGCGTCAAATACCTCGGATCTTTCTAATTTGGCCCCTAGAAGTCGTAAAGGCCCGTCTGTTGCTGACGAGATCGTAAACTTTGAAAATAGAGCCTTGTGTTTGAAGACATCTTGGACGTTGACTCCTAATGGAAGCATGACAGAGGTGGTTGGGTTTAGTGCAAAGGAGAATTCTCCTTTCTTGGTGGTATATAATACCTCTAGCTTAAGAGAGATATCATTGACCTCTTGCTCTAGACTGAATGGAACTCTAAGCTTCGCGATTGAGCCCGACTCTAGTGAGCTAAAACGAATGGCTCCAGCCTCGGATTTCTTAGATATTTCAAGTGATCCCTCAGCAACTTTAGCTTCGGATGTTTGCAATCTCAACCCGGCTGTTGCTGGTCGGATATGAAGCACCCCACTTATAACATTGTTCCATCCTGATGACAGTTCAATCTCTAGGGAACGATTGCGGTCTATGTGTATGGATCTCGATCCGACAAGTTTCACATCGAAAGCCTGCTCTCTATGATAGATGAGTAGCTTCGGGCACTTGAAGAATGAATCACCTTTGGACAAAGAAGAGCCTGTACCTTCGTGTGCATATTCCAGTACAATATTGTTGGTATAGAGAATGATGTGGTTGACTTGGTATGCGCCTGGTATCGTTGCCTGTACGGAGTTAGAATTGCGGGAAAACAGATGCTTTGTTAGACTTACGTTGCTCTGAACTTGCAATTTAACATTGCCATGCTTAAAGAGTGTCTCACCCTCCATTTCCAGCCATATTTCCCGACCAGTATCAATAGCTACTATCTTAACTCTTGCCTTCTCTAAGTTTAGATCATCTTGCAGTAGATATCGAAGTCGAAGTCGTAGTCCGAAACTGTCCTTTTCTGGATGATATTGAGGAGTACTATCAACTTCAACATAACTGAAAAATGACTCCAGAGGAATACAAATTTCTCGTGATAACGCTTTAGTAATGTGTAAAAGTTCATTTAAATAAGTTCCCGTAGGAACGGGGTCTTCGCGGTCAAACTTGCTTGAACGACCCAACTGCAACACGGACTTACAAGCAAGTATCTCTCTCTGGATATTTGCAGCTCTTGTCAAAAGCTTCAAAACAACACGGACGTATTCATCTTTTCGTTGAAGCTCTTTTAGACACTTTGAATGCATTCCGAGCATCGAAAGTTCTATCTGTGCCCAACCACTCTCGCCATATGCTGGTGTTATTTGATAGAAGTAAGAAGCTGCAGCCGCATAGTCGCTCAGATGGTACTTGAGAACGGCGAGATCAGCCATACTCATTTGAACAGAATGCATACGGTTTGCTACGGTGTAGTGTCGAAGCGCTTTGTCTGTGAGCGTCTCATACAAGCGATAAAAGTCGTCCTGATTATCTAGAGCTGTTCGAAGCAGTTTGCTATCGATACCATGCAGGGTAGGGGTGGTTTTTTCGGGGGTGTTGTTCCCCTGGCTGTGTTGCTGGGGCTCCTCGTTAAGATCGATATCCTTCATATCCTCCGTGTCGTCAGATTGTGGGCGAGACACTTCCTTCCAGCCAGAACTCCATCCCCGTTCGCTTCCGACACGTTCCAGGACGTTCCGACAAAGCAGATATAGTTCGGCTCTGTGAGCTGCAAGCTCCTCTAAACCAGTTTTAAGAAAAGGCGTTGACGTAGCTCCAGGATCAGGAAGACTGGCTCTGCGGCCGCTGGGAAAGATTGGAGGACTCGGTGGATCTCTAGAAGACGAGCGTAGTGCAAGAGAGCTACTTCTTGCGGGATGCATCATAGTTTTGGGTTCCGGGATAGCTGCTTTCGGCTCATGGCCATCGAGGCCAATCATACTAGTTGGAGGTGCTAAGGTTGAAGGGGGAATGGGCAAAGACTTTATAGATGTCTGCGCAAGAATCTGCTGAGCAACAGCAAATGTAAATGACGAGACAATATTATCAATTATCTGCATTAATAGAGGGTTGGGTTTCGATTCCATCTCTGTCTTTTCGGCTACTGTCGATACGTTCTGTAGAAAAGCTGCCCAGATGTCATCACGCATGATGTGTGCGATAGAAGTAACAAATTCTAGAGACCTTTTACAAATTTCACCTAGGACTGCGAGATTTTCTGTATCTTCTGACGGTTGGGAAGCCGGAAGCCTGGCGGCTACACCTTGCAGACTTGATTCTCGTTGCTCTTTCAACTTTGCTAGAAGCTCTGCTTGCGACGAAGATGCGTTCGCAAGACGCAGTAAAAGATATAACTGCCTCCCAAAAAGATAGCAACGGAAATCGAACACTGAAACATCGTTCGAAAGAATGAGCTCTCGGTAGCGCTTCTTTGATGCATCTAAGGGAATCTCATCTGTTTGGTCTGGTATATTGCTAGACTGTAGATCGATTGGCTCTTCGGTCTCTATTGTAATCTCTGCCGCCCCGGCATCTTTTAGAACAGCAGCTTTAGCTCTTTCAGCCTGGCATCTGAGATCTTCAGTGTATGGTAAAAACGAGCCGCCATGTTGGGCTCCAGAGCCTCCTGCAACTTGTTCTCTTATGATCGAATCGAGTCCAATTGCAAGCTCATCGTAGCCAACAAGAGCATCTTCAACGAGACCTACACTCTCAAATCCTCTTGCCAAGCCTTCCTTAAGGACAAAAAAGGTGCAAAAATTCCACCCGGGTAAGCTCCTCTGACTGTCCTTCTCTCGGATATCTTCCTCGTATTGGCTTACCCGCATATCAAAGGAGGCTAGGATGAGTGCCTTCAATTTTGAGATCAAATCTATCCATGCAATCTCGTTCTCCTGCGGCGTTTCCGTATAAGAGCCCGGAATTGCTGGAACAACACGGGGAAGCATCTCATACGGTACATCGTTGATGCCAATTCGGATCTGAGCGATGCGATCAATGGAAGATTTCGAAGAGCCATTGAAGTCCGCCTTCAGTTTTTCAAGAATTGTGGATGATCCAGTACCACGCCAACGTGCTTTCTCAGCCGTTAATCCAGAGCTTCCCTCAGACGTCTTCCCACTTGTCCTGGGTTGTGTTGCAGCGGCAGTATTGGGAACGATTACATGAACTATAATCCACTCGAAAGCATCATGATTCTCTTGCGAATTCGTCTTCGCACTGCTTGAAAGTGTGTGTTCCTTGATCCATTCCCGTACCTGTTTCCGAGCTTGCGCCTTGTATTCCTCGTTGTCGTCGCACCTAAGAAGGAATATCTTGAGATATGGGGTACTTCGAAGGCCCGGTACTATGTATTCGTAAGTATAAGATTCTGGGAGCGGACATGGCCTCGGTTGTGCAGATTTAAGCTAGGCATGCTCGACATGCTAGACTCAAGGTAAGGGGCTTACTCTGATGTCTTCGTTCCTTAACAAAGGGTTTGGCGGAACTAGAATTCCTCTCTACTGTCGCCTGACCCAGCGCTTGTATTCGGAAGCCATCATCTCCACTTGCAGTCGAGTCGGAACTCTTTACTCGGGATAGGTCTGAAGGACTCGAGGTGGAGAAATCGCCTAAGAATTGGGACTCTTGTGTAGCAGGAACTAGGTCGACATGGAGAGATGATATGGAACGAAGAGGGCCGGCATGAGATTCCCAGTGAAGATTTCGTAGAGGTAGTCGAGGTAAAAGACCGGGGAATAAAAGCTGGTATACACCATATGGGTCAAAGTATTCGACTGCGAGACATTCATTAGCAAAAACAAAGCAGAACAAGCTGTAAAACATACCTGTAACTTTAGAGCTCGACGATGGCTCTTCCATGGCGAAAAGAAAATGACAGAAATGAAGTTATGGAGAGAGCATCCATACTTGTGCAGTATCTGTCGTATCTGTTGATAACACTTGTATTCCAAAATTCTGCCAGTCCGTGTTGAGAGGCGGAAAGATCCGAACAAACGAGCACCCCCTTGACAAATTTCACATCATCCTTGTGTTCTTTTCCTCCATTAGTTGGTCCAAGATACCCATATCCATCTTAGTATTAGTGCTATGATAAAGAATGAAGTGACTTACACCTCAAGGAAGCAAGCTACTGAACTAAGGCCCTTTTAGTGAGGAAAGCAGTTAATATTGCAGTTTGTAGTCTTTCTGCAAATTCCGTTGTTATGAATTATAGACGATGTTTCGGTCTTCAGATCCTTCTAATAAGATCGTAGATGCTCATCGTTTGGGCTTTTCTTGTGCTGGCTTCTAATGGCATACATTTGGTAGAACTTCATTGTCTCGAAATAACATCAGTTCTAATTTTGGATCAATGCATGTTAGAATAGACAAATTAAGAGCTCCTCAGTCTTAGGAATTTCCAGTTGCTGGGACAGTTATCTTTCATTCTATCCTTTGATCAAGATTCCTTTCTCTTACATTTCATACTTTTCTTCCTAAGTAAGGAAATAAGCAGTCGCCTTTCAAACTAGGAGATCCTTATCAAGTAATATGTATCAATATGCATCATTGGACTTCAAGTGAAGATTACTTGAACACTACACCCAAGTTTAGACTAAAGACCATCCGGAGATTATACCAGGTAGCCGTGAGTTATTATTTTAATACCTGTGGTCCTTCAAAGTATTAGGCCTATATGGAGTGTCAGGGGGAAGCCAATGCATTCCATTTGTAAGCGCTGGACAAAGCTATTATATCGCCGAACACCAATCCTGGGTATCATAATCTCATCGTCTCCCTCCAAAGCATCAACATCAGAATCTTTCCGCTCTTCACCTAATTTCACAAACCTCCCACCATCTAATACTGCCCAATCCCCTCGGAAAATCTACCACACTTGCCGTCCAACTCGCAATAGCCGTCTCCAAAACCCACGCTAATACAGCTCTCACCCAATGCTTCCTGAAACCCCAAACCGCTACTTCCGCAACAGTTGCTATTCCATTTAGAATAAAAAACCAGCCGATATGTTTTAGGGCTTCGTTACTTAACATGGGGTACAAGGCGTAAACGTGGAAGATACCCATGAAGGTAAATACTCCTAGGACTCCTATAGCGCGAGAAATAGAGACGGGGAGACCGAGCTTGGCTAGTCCGTAGCGGAGAGGTCGGTAGGCTAGGGAGTTGCAGGGGGAGGCGAAGGCGTTGTGCCATGTTTCCGACCTATATGATGTTAATAAGCACTTTTGTCGAGTTAAGAGGGGGGGGGGGTTTACCAAAAGCCTTGAAAGCTATCGATGAGATAAAGAGGTCCGAAGAGAGCAGGAGAGCTCTTATAGCGGACTACACACTGAATGCTCGTCCAGATGATGTAAATAGCTAAGAGCACCTCAAAAGCTAGAACAGTTGGGTGGTCCTGAGGCAGAAGTTGAAGAAAGGTAAATGCCAAAACATGGATTCCAAGTTGTAAAGGCTCATTAAAATTCTCTTGATTACGGGGAATTCGGATTTCTAGAAGGGTTTCAGTCAGAGAGAAAAGAGAGAGTAAAAAATCGGGGTAACAGCTTACGGTTAGGTGTGAACGACTCATATCTCAGCTCAGTAAGCATAATAAGAGCCAATTTCCACTCCAAAGGTTTCTTCCCAGTCGTATATTCAGGCAAATTATCTCTCCTCGCCCAAATATCCAGGAGTTTCATAGTGCCAATAGCAACTATCCATTAATATTTAAATAAGTATTGATCTCCCCTAAATTCTAGACACAAAGCAGGGCAAACCTTACTAGCAAAATTTTGAAGACATCTCACAGGTCCACAAGAGATCGGTGCCACGAAAGGCCAAATCCAGAAAGTGAAAATAGAGAAGAAAGTTAGGTATTTGTATATCTGGGGAAAGCCTTTGAGTTTGAAGTAGATGGAGAAGTAGAGGGCTTCGGTGGGGATTAGGAGGAAGGTTAGGGCTCGGATGAACTCATGACCTAATGGTGAGAGCTCGGGAGGTGTAGCTACATGGATGGGTAGGTAGGTGATATTCATGATTGCTTGTTGCTTTTGATCTGACTTCCTTTATTTTGAAAGGAGTTGTGTTTTTGAGAGGCCGTGACGTTTCCGGGGCAATTTGAGGGGAATATAAATAACAAAATGGGAATGAAAATTTTGTCCCCCTTCTTGGGTTGTTTTGCTGGCCGGGGGTAAGGGCAAACTGATCCTTCAAAATAGTTGCAAGAGAAACTAAAATCTTCTTTTCAAACTTTCCAAAGGGATAAAGAGTAGTGAGTTATCCTCCTGGATTTTCACAGATATCCTGATTAGAAAGCCTCGGATAATGAAGATCAGTTGATATTTTCGGAAAGTTCGGAGGCTGGAGTTAAGGTTACGGAGATATCTCTGATCGATAGAAGAACCTCAATACTTTCAATATTTTCAACAGTCTGAGTTGATTCGCATTTAATGATCTCTATAATGAGTAAGCTGCTAGCTTGCTATCTTAAGCGGAATGTGGTGCATATGGTGTCTGATTTATCCTTTGTTGAAGTTGGATGGGGCTGCAGATAAAGGTATGTTACTGTGTCCTCAGCAGAGTCATATCCTGTGAAGCTAACTTCAGGTTAGTTTCAACAACTATTGCAATGAAAGCATTGAAGGGATGTCTAGAGATGCTGTGAAATGACATTTAGGAAGATTCATCTTTACTTAGGTTTAGAATACGTTGTTCAGCAATTGACGACCCCTAGCCAAACAACCAAGGGCATGATAACTGACCTTCGTCATGAGGAACTTTTTATAAACAAGCTGTTTAGAGTTGAGATTAAAACATAGTTTGTATGCATATATTATTCTAAACTTTGATTTTTAAAGACATCCGAATCCTCTGGAGGTATGTTGCCCACCGACCCAATCCAGGTTCTCCATGCCATGCCATACCATACCATACCAACGCCGTCCCTTCGTCCTAATGCTCATTTACACATCAACTGTCTAATACAAAACCAAGAAACTAATTTACAAAGACATATTTTCACCTTGCTCTATGAGGGCGATGTTGTCGGTGGTCCTTCCCCTTCTTATTCCTATTCTTGTCTTTTGGCAATTCTAATGGCTGATCTTTCAATTGTTCACCCATGAATTTCAACATATAGTTATCAGTGGAGAGAACTGGTTTGCCCCAGGCATTGAGCTCTTCCTCCTCATCAATATCTGCCGGATCTTCTATTGCTGGAGTTACCTCTACCACGGGTGTTGGAGCAGCTTCAAGTGGAGTTGCCGGGGTGGTCGCAGTGGCAAAGTTTTCATTGAAGTCATCGGCATCAGTTTGAACGACCTCTCGCTCGGCTATCCTCGCTGCTATAACATCCTCTCGATCTTCAGCTTGTGCTAAAATGTCTTTTGTATTGGTCTCTGGACCGCCGAGAACTCTGTCCATGGCTGCATTTGCAGCGGCGTCACCATCTAGAATGTCGGACTGCTCTCTAAGCACATCCCGAACAGAGAGTTTATTGAAATAGTCCGTGGTAAACTCTCCTTCTTGGATGACAACGTCGTCTAACATTCGTTTTTGGTTGGCTTTCCTTAATATGTTGGCCTCAATGGTATGCTCAGAGACTAAGCGGTATATATTTACTTCACGAGTCTGTCCAATTCGATGAGCTCGATCTTGACACTGTTTATCCATTGCCGGGTTCCAGTCAAGGTCGTAGAATATGACGGTGTCGGCTCCAGTTAAATTCAAACCCAGGCCACCGCTTCGACTGGATAGGATGAAAGCTAAGATGCGAGTATCGTTGTTAAAGCGGTCTGTAAGAATTTGGCGTTGCTCAACTTTGGTAGAACCATCGAGTCTTAGGTACTTGTGGCCATGTATGTTGAGAAATTGCTCGAGGATATCTAGGACCTTGGTCATTTGCGTGAAGATAAGTGCGCGGTGGCCGCCAGCCTGTAGCCTACGCAAAAGCTTGTCGAGGGTTTGCAATTTCCCACAATCATATTGCAGCAAGCGCTTATCGGGGAATTGAATTGACAGTCTCATGCGAGCTTCATGGAAAGGGTCTACCGCTGACTTGTCATTCGCATTTTGGAAAGCCTGAACTCCTTTCGGGGTAAGAACAAGGGAGGTCATATCTCTTGCAATTACACGAGGAGTTACACAGGCAAACTTTTGAATAGTTGTCTTCAAAGCTTGAGACCGAGAAAGGAGGGTCGGAACCATAGCCGTGAGTGTTAGGGACGTATCTTCCAACCAACGTATCATGTGGTCCCGTCGACGTGGTCGGGGTCGGAAGGGTCGTTCATTGATACCAATTGTCAACATTTCGACGAGCTTACTGCCATAAATAGGTGTCTGTTGTCTTCGAAGGGCATTGAGGTAAACGCAGTGCCGGAGTTCCTCGAATCGGCCCCATCTCGAGGCGCTCTCCAGATATACCAAGTTTGACCTCACGGTAGACGGATCTAGGGTTGTCAAAGCATTTTTTGCTCTCGTACGCTGGGCTTCGTGCATATCCTGGAGTATTCGTTGAGCATTAAGTAAAGAAATCCTTTGGCTAATGATTCCAGACAAACTCTCGTGCTTAGTGGGTATAAGATTCAGGAATTCTAGACTGACTTGACTCATAGGCTCATCACGAAGGAGGCGTTTGCGAATAAGTAGATCCTTGATTTGGAAGTCTGCAATGACCGATTTCTCCATTAGGAACGAAGTCATGATGGGACGGTCCAGGAAAAGATCAGGATGATTACAAACTTTTCGCAATTGCATCAAGCAGTTAATGATGGAGAGATAGTTACCAGAAGCTAATGTGCCCCTAGTGTCATCTCGATTCAAGAAGCTGTCATATAGTTCACGTTGTCTTTTTGACAAGCGGCAGAACTCGACATGCTCATATTTTGCAGGCATCTGCTTCTCAACATCCGCTTTAAGCCTTCTCAAGAGATATGGTCGTAGGACCTTATGGAGTTTACCAATGATGGCTCGAGATTCGTCGTCCATGTGATCCCTGCCATGTTCTAGAATCTGCTCCGATGGCTTCTTAAACCAGTCCTGGAACTCTTTCAAGTTTGCAAATCCTCCGACTCCTTGTTCGGTCCCATCCGACGGCATCAAAAAATAAAGTAGCGACCACAATTCTGTAAGATTGTTTTGTAGAGGTGTACCAGTGAGCAAGAGTCGTGCGCGAGTATTGAAGGTCAGCATTGTCTGCCATCTCTGCGATTGAAAGTTTTTGATGTTGTGGGCTTCGTCCAAAATCATGTAGTGCCATTGTCGGCGTTTGAAGACCGCCTGATCTTGGATGACGAGCTGGTACGAGGTGATACAGACGTTCCATGCATCGTCAGACTTCCATCCCAAACGCTTGCGTTTGCGTTCTTCTTGAGTGCCATAATACGTTAGAATCTTGAATCCTGGACACCACTTCTTGAACTCCATTTCCCAATTAAGCATGACACTCGTAGGAACGATGACCAGATGAGGGCCCCATGCTTCGTGCTCACAAGCAAGGTGAGCTAGTAAAGCTATAGTCTGGATTGTCTTGCCTAGACCCATCTCATCAGCTAGAATGCCATTGGTATTGTTAGCATATAGACCTGCAAGCCAATCTAGGCCATAATGTTGATACTCCCTAAGTGTGCCTCGCAAAAGGAACGGAACTGATGTTTTTAGTTGATTGGAAGGTTGCGGCGTCACGCTTTGGCTAGCCTGACGGCTGTTTTGATGAAGCTCAACAGATGAAGCCGAATCAATTTCCGATGGCTTTGTCTCTGTTGTCCTGGGCGTTTGCTCACTGCTATGCTCAGGACTTCCTCCTACAGCATCGGTACCAGGTTCCTGTGGCCCTGGAGAGGAGACTTGGGTGTGTGCAGCATCGGTACTGGATTGTGCTTGTACTCCATCTGGTATAAGAGAATCCTCGTCCCCTTCATCAAATTCTTCCTCATCAAGAGCAGGTGTTGATTCGTCTTGCATGAGGCCCATAGACTGCAAATCTGATGGCGGAAGGAACCCGAGGAGGCCAGACGTGGTAGGATTATCATCATCGTCATCTTCTTCTTCATCCTCATCCTCCTCATAACTGTCAAGTCCCTCATCGCTACTACCCATATCGTCGTCCATGTCGACTGATTCATCACTATCATCCAAATCGTCGTTGGTTGCGTTTGCGGTATCATCCTGTTCTAGCTCAGACTGTTGTGTCTCATCAACATCAACCATCACTTGATCTTCAGAGATAGGTGATCTGGGAGGGCTTGGGATAGAAGCGTATTTGGCCCGTAACTGCTCGATACTTAATTGCTCGTCGTCCGCTGCGTCTGCCCTTGGGAACTCTTCGTCTGCTTCTGATTCGGACGAAGACATGTTACTTTCTCTGCCTTCAGAATCAGAGCCTACAGACTCGTCCCCCTCAGAACCATCACTGTCATCTTCTTCGTCGGTAGGTAGCCCCGAGTTTACCTGCGTTCTTCGAGCCTGTAGCTTTTGTGTTGATATATCCACAGCTTCATTCAAAGCCATTCTGACTCGGGCCTGCTCCTGAGCCTCCCACTCTAAAATCCGTCTGCGGTTCACTTCAGCCTTCACATTTTCCCATGTTGCCTGTAGGCTCTTCACTAAATTCTTATAGCGACCTTCTGCGGCCTTCTTTTCTTCGGCTTCCAACTGCTCGGAAGTTTTGGGCTGTCGTCGGTACCATTCATCTCTGCATAATTCAGCCAGTCGCTTGGCGGTACTTTGATGTTTCTTTTGTTCAAGGACCATCAATTTCCTGAAGCCAATAGCTGCTCGGTTGAGGTGGTCGAGGTGCGCATATTGCGGAGGGATTCGACTTTGCTCCTCAGGTTGGTATACAGAACATACCTCAGGGGCTAATACACCACTAGGTTCGGCCGCATCTTCCAACCGTATCAGCGTTTGTGCATCTCTAAGAATCTCCTCAGGTTTATAGTTCGGTGTATCATCTAGAGCTAGAAGCCCTCCTTGGCTATCTGGAATATCTGAAGCAAAGAGAAGAAAGTCTTGAAGAGAGGAGTATTTCGGCCGAGGTGGTACCAGATCTGGATGGGTTATAGGCAATGTTGCTGGTCTGACGCGGAATTTGAGTCTTGAGAACTTCGGACTATCACCGTGCTCTATATTCGCCGCCGGCACCCCACTTGACTCTTCATCCCGTAGTGCCTCTATAGCCCGTCTAGAACGTCGAACTCTCGTAGAATGGGTTTGTGCCGGAGCAGACTTGATATCTTTGTGACTAGAAGTTTTCAAGCGGACCGGAGTAGAGTCCTGTTCACTAGACATCGACTTCTTATGCGATCGTTTTGGAGATGATGCTGACTTGATTGCAGGCGATTTGATGATAAGAGAGCCAGGTTTCTTGCCTCCGTTGGCAGATACGGGAGTAGATGTATCCCGCGTAGAAAACGGAGATCCATTTAAGTTTCTATTTCTGCTTTTTGCTGAATATGTTTTTTGAACGGCTCCTCGCGTCTGGCGCCTTTCTGGCTGTAGCTCCAAAGGTATTTGATTTACTCGACCAGATTTTCGTTTTCCATCTTGAGTGAACGAAGAAGGACCTTCTGCTAGAGCCTTCTTCCAAGGAGGAGATTCGATTTTGCGATCGCGTTTTGGATTAGGAGTACTTTCGCTGACCTTTTGCCTTTTGCTGGGAGGTTCGCCTTCATCAGTTTCGACCGCGTTGCCATTTGTTTTGGGCGCATCATCGTCAGGAGGAATTTCTGATAAATCAATATGATTAGACATGCTTATACCGATAATAAATGCGTGCTGAATTTCTTACCAAATATATCTTTACTCCCAGGAGACAGGCTCTCCATTTGGGAAGGAGCCAGGCACTACCGTGGACGTGCCGAATTTCGCATTTGAGGACTCGATTTAAACTGCGCAGGATTCGTGGGTTCAGGAAGATTTCTCACACGAATTTTGCGCATGTCCAGACAATTGTGGCGGATTTGATTGATATTTTGAGTTGCTTGTTCAATGAAACTTTCTCCGCAAGCTTACTAAGATTTAAGCCGCGCCAAGCTTAAAGTCCTCAAGCTCACGAGTACCTCAACCTCAAATAACGATTAGTTCAATTCATTGCAGCAATGTACGTCTAGTCCTACTTGATGGTTTGGAATTGCTGTACCTACTAACGCCATAATATTTAGATGCTCTCCCGTCGAATTGCCACAGCAGGTTCTCTGCGGAGTGCTATGCTGGTTCGAACTGCCTTCATACAACAACGATATGCTTCCCACGAGACTGCACCGGCCGGACCTGAATATCCAAAACTTGTCAGTTGCTTTCGCATATTTGGTGGCGAGATATTCTATTTGGAATGATTTGCTGACACTATAGGGTGAAGAATGACGAGATAGATCCGGGCATGGTCAGTAGCATTGAATTAACTCTAGAGGCTGAGCGCTAATGCAATGGCAGAATGGAGGATACATCAACCCTCCTCGAGTCAAACGACAATTCCGGGATCCTCACGCAGATTGGTGGGACAAGCAGGAGCGTCGCAATTACGGAGAACCGGTTCATGAGGATAACGATATTTTGGGCATGTTCTCTCCCGAAGAATATACACATACCAAACCAGGGAAGGGATTGTTCCAAATAGGCTGCTTTGTGGCTGTTGTGTTTGCGCTTTTGGGAGTGGTGAAGATGACATACCCAGATAAACCATCTGCACCAAGGGAATTCGAGGGTGGACTTGAACGAGAATTAGGAGGACCAAGTGCAGTACGGGTAAGTAATGAAACCAGTGTCGATTATACCATATATTAATATGACTGCAGGCTAGAATAGCTGGTGATGAGAATTGAGGAGTTCATAAGTTGTACATATAAATTAAGCAATGGACACTTGGGATGCTGACTTTCAAGTCTCAATTCGTTACATTCAGGTTCAATGCGATGAAACTTTGGAACCGAAGTTTGTTGAGATATGTTTTGATTCATTTGCTTATAGGCATTTTGAAGTTTAGAGATTGACTTGCTCCTCTTCTCTTTTCGAAACCAGTAGCTCAGTTAGAGGCACTTTGCCCGGCTAGATTATTTGAATGTTGGTCGTTACTCCCTCGAACCTACTTTATTAAGTACTTCTTTCCCATCATGGTGGTATAAGCATTGCTCTAGACTTCCCGTTAAGAAAATCACTTTACCATTTCAACGCGTTCTCCATTGCATGGAATTTACTTCTAAGATTTGCTATTCGATTGTAGCAATTGCTGATTCAGAAGTTCAACATCGTTTAGGAGATATCAAAATGCGTTACCGTGTGTTCCACTCCACCTTTTTATGTTCATTCCTCGCATGCATATCTACAATGCTTTTCCATTGATCAACTCTAACCTCAAAGCCTATAGAAAATTGGGATTGTCTTGTTTTCCCACATGAACTCTGCAAGATTCCCGTTCAGGAATTCAAAACAGCATGCCATGTCATTCAAGATCCGGGTAAGCAGTGTTCAATGCTACATCGAATTCAGCTCTTTCAACAACGCCCAAACCAAGCTGACTCTAAACTTAGAGGTCCATTCATCGCAACTTAGCCCACTCCTACTCCCAACGGTGACTTGCTTCATTGCCGGTTTGCCAGCCGATTCTCCATTCCGTATCTCATTGCACTGTTGGGAAAACCCTGAAGCTAGTCGATACATAAAATCCCTAAGCAATGACGCCGAAAATGTTGTCTTCGAAGCTCGCGTTTTAATCGATGGAAGGGTGGCAGGGTAAGATCTTTCTTCTTTCCAAAGACCAGAACGATTGACAGATTACCCACAGAATGAGGCTTTTCACTCGTACTGGACCGTGGCCAACTGTCATTGAGAACGGCATTGGTGGGTTATGTGCAACTTGTTTGAATCTTGCACACCTGAGGTTTCTCTCCTAACAGTTTGCTAACATCCATCCCCTAGATTTGAACAAGCAAGGCGAGTTCGAGAAGCTCAAGTTTCCCACTTTCCATCGAGAACTCCTGGCACAAAGTTATTGGAATGCAGGAGATGATTTTGGCCGGATTAAGATTATGATCTCTGAGGGCTTTCCTAGGGACAATCCGTCTATGCCGTTCGAACGGGCCAGAAATCTTGTGGCATTCTCGTTCCAACATGCCCCCCTTGGTAAGCTATGGCATGGTCTTCCTACATGAAAGAGAGATTCTGGGATTTATCACCTATATTTGACTGACCTTTATTTAGATGTACTCGAAAGCTCCGCAATTGCCTGGCCGAATGCTGCCATGTGGCGACAAGTCTCTCTTGTTGTACCTTACTACGCACATCCTGCCTCACCACAGCTTGCCTTCAATGATGAGTAAGTGTTCGATTTCTCTGGGTCCATACATATTTAGCAGACTAGACAATCTCTTACAGTTCAGCCTCTTTGAGACAATTCTCCCTATCCCTCCATGTGAAAATGCTGACTCTAAGGTCCCAATTTCAGGGATATGGCGACTCATGGGCATTCACCAAGGAAAGTGAGCAACCATGACCAAACTGGAAGAACTATCTATCCAAATCGAAGTAAAAGCACAATAGCTCCTCCAAACCCACCAGCCTTTTCAAAGCCTCCGAATTACGATCCGTTCACTGAGCCAGTCCACGCTGCATTCCGTGGTTGGCGTCATGCATCTGGTTTATCCTTATCAGGATCAAGCAATTCGGCAGACACTTCTATGCATGATACTTCTTCAAACTCTCGTGGCAGTAGTCGCCACGTGACAAATCAAATGACTGCTGGAAGAGAACATATTTCTGATAAGATGCAGAAAGACATCACTGATGATCTTTGCGAGCTTCTCCAACCCTCTGCACCTACCAATACGCCCAAAACTCTTGTGCAGAACACTCCTACAACGACTGATCCCGAGGCAGATAACTTCAGTCCTAGAGCATCAACACAGGTTGAGGCTCTTGGAATCACAGAGCAGCTATCACTTGCTATTGACGATGAAGATAAGGAAAATTGTGGTCCTGATTCGCCTCCTGCTCAAGACGCATTCGTTCAACCCCCAAATTTGCATCCTACTGCGCAAGAAGAAATAGCTGGAAAAAATCTTCATCCATTCGCAACTACGAACAGTAGTGGTTCGAAGAGGCAACGAATCATTACACCAGCTTCTATCAAAGCTATCGATGAGGAAGACGAACCCGCAATCTCCCGCGGAACCGAAACCACACGCAAGATCCTAGGGGGGCTTGACAATATCTAAATGAACCAGGCTGGGAGAATCTTCAACCTCCAAAAACTATTTGGGATATATGTTTTAGAAGGCTTTGTATTATCAAAAGGGTGTTGGGACAACACTATAGGTTATTCTTCTATTCAAAGCAACAACACAGCCAAGGTCATTAGAAATGATTATCCTTATCCTTAGACCAATATTCTATAATACAACGACACTTAGGCGCTCATTAAAACCCTAATCTTATGCACATGCTCTCATTCGAATGCCGGTCTACCTATTGTCCTAAGTTATAGTCTTGAGATCCGGGGGGTATGCTGGAAAGGATAGACGCCGATGCTGAATGCTCATATAAACATAAACAGACCGTACTAAATTTACCGTTCCATCGCCGAGTGATGGAAAATGTGACGCCATTGCGATGCCTTAATTTTAGCTCGCTCCCACAATATAAACGTTTTGTGAACCCCGTACTCAAATGACTGGAAGTATTCCATATAAACAACTGAAGGATCTCGGATCTTATTTCTTCCTCCCGCCCGCACCCGTCGAAGTGATTTTTGATGTTGACATCAAATCCCCAATATACTTTTGTAAAAATTTATTGTTGTTATCCAGTTTGTCGTGTTCCTCCTTGACGGCTTCGATTCGATTGAAGATCTCGAGGAGGGATTGTTGAAGGATTTTTGCATGTCTGTTGAATATGTATTTGTTAACAAAAACACATATCTTCGGCCATAGATAGAATTTTTGGAATAGACTGACTCGTTCAACTGTGCTCTAGCATCCTGACTCATTTTCTCTAAATCCTCACTATTCCGCCTCGGACTCATGGCCCTCGCATCATCCTCATCGAATATCTCCTCGCCGACCTGTAACTCTACACGAGGATGCTCGCGGTCGACTATTATGGTGCCGCTGGATTTTCGGGTCCCTAGCCTCGGTCGCGCTTTGCTGTTCGTCGGTGTGTCTGGTGATATGGAGGATGCTTCCCTGTTTTCATGTATCGAGGAGGCAGAGGAGGAGACGGCGGAGGATGAGGACGAGATGGATTTGTCTAGCGAGGTGAGATATGTTTGGTGTGGATGGGAGTGAGTTTGGATTTGAGTTTGTGATCCGGAGCGGACCGTGATGGATGGGACTGCAGATGAAGAGGGCTCTGAAGCCATTGCGGAGGGTGAGAGTATTTGCAGAAGGGTCTTCTCTCCTATGTAATTTGAGGAAACGGGAGAGCAAGGTCAAGCGGAGCGGAGGATTTGTGGGGGGAGAGGGGGGGAGAAAAAGAGTCGATGTTTGCTGGACTCGATTCTTTTGCTTTTTCTCGGTCTCGTTCTCTTTTGACGATGCTTTCGGGGTGTGCCTGCTCGCGAGGAGCTAATGGGTGGGCTATTGCATCGAGCAGATGGTGGAGTTTGGGTAGGTCACTAGAGATATATGGGTATGGTGGGTGGGTAGTAGGTATAGGTTTAAACGGTATAGACGGGAGATGGAGGCATTTGGATGAAAGAGGTGAGGAGAGAGGCGTGGGTGGGATCCTGTATCGCCGCACAAGCCTTGAACGCCCCACCCCTGGCAGACCGAACATGGTCCCGTGCTAAGGTCAAGACAAGCATCTTGACGGGGCCAAGTGTGGAGAACTTGAACTTATTTTCTTTTTGGATGGCGTTATCAGTCATGCCGAGTACAACTGGTAGACTGAATAGATACGGAGGGAAGAGACTGACTGGACAACCCGGACAAAATGGACTATCTCTGTCTCTGTATCCTGAAAACCCCCTCCGCCTCATCCCCCCTTTCTTTCCTTGTCCCACAGTTGAGGGAAGACTCAAGAAGCCAATAATTGGGTTTTAAAATTGAACCCTTATTTTCGAGAAGAGATTACCAACAAACACTCTTCCAAAACACCCTGCATCGATGACGATCGTTGCAGCACCAAAATAGACCAATATAAATATTGAAGGGTCCTCCTCTCCTAATATTATATTATATTATTGCAGTTCCTCGATACAACCGCTGCCTGGGCGACTTCCCTACCACAATTGTCGCCAGTCATTCTCTTACCCATTCCATCCTCCGCTCGGTCGGTTAATGTCATGCCATGATGAAAGTTTTGAGTGACCCCCCCGTCCAGTGAGGTCATCAGAGAAGCGATCAGCGCCAGTAAATGCAGCGCACTGACTGGAGCTGTGCAGGCGCCTTCGCATCGCATCGCATGCAGGTTTGATGGTTACTAGCCTCCTATTGCATGAATAAAGATGCAAAAGGAGGAACCTCCAATCCTCTCATTCGCACAGAACCGTATTCTTGGGCTCTCCGGGGCTCCTGCTTCTGTGGCGGGTGAGGTTGATGAAGGTTTCTATTCTTCCGCACTTTCCGTTTCAACTCCAACGGCTTTTTGGCATCCTCGTGGTAAACAAGCCATCGAAGTTTCAGTTGATTGATCCCTCAGACGCCTATCGATTCGCCCCTTGCTGGCCGCGGTCACCTTGTCAGGATTTCTCACAGTAAACATGCCAATCTCACACCGTAAGCAATGATCTTTTACTACATTCATTACCTTGCCAAGCGGGGGTTTGAATCTTGCACTTTTGGCATAATATGATCTCATAGACTGGCTCCTTCCCGCTTAATTACTTCATGTAAAGATACGCCCGGAAGGAATTCCATCTTATCATCTCAGAAAAATATGTAATTTAATAACAGGAAAAGATGTTAAAGCATGTAGTGAATAAAAGATATGTTTATAAAACATATATGTTGTGAGGTGGCAATTCTACCGTCCACTAGTGGGCCAAAGTAACCAATATTCAAGATTGCTTTGAGGTATGATGTATCACCAGTACAAAACTAGGACTAGAGCACTTCATAAAGAGCGGTGAATCCTAAAGAGAGACAAAAATATGAATATCCTCTAATAATTAACGCTCCGATCCCAGAGTTGCATCAACCAGAGCTGGCCTTGATGATCGCTGGGCATCGTGACTCTTCTCAAGATAAGGAATTGGACCTCCATCTTGACCGCAAGTCAGAAGCACAGCAAGCACATCAATCCAATCTTCGGTCCGATGATGCCTAAAGACGGATGAAGTACATAACCAACTAGACGTCCTGTTGCTTGTTCACAAACATGTTGTCTGGGTACTTTCCACGTGGAATCAATAACCTCAAAGCTTGGTTTGCTGCGAATCCTCCACCCCTCTTAGGATAGACAAGAGTTGCCGTACCGGCTTTTCAACGGTCATGAAGATCCCCAAATGTAAGAGGCCTGTTTTTGGTCACATATCGAGCCCTTTTGGGGTAGAATTGGGCAGGAATTGTGGAAACTATACTTGCATATACAAGTATGGGCTTCTGAGCGCTTTAAACTGAAAGGACTTGCATTTAGGGGCTCTTCAAATATCTCGTCCATAAATCACCAGATTTCCAGATGAGTTTTGAGGGATTTCGAGGCCGACCTCAGCCCTATTCAAATTGGAAAAGAAGAGACTTGATTTGAGATGGATTAGAAAATGTGCCCACGATGATGACATATCTTGTGACCATTCTGTATCGGAACGCTATGGGAAAGGCGAAATGGGAAGTTGAAGAACGTCTGCTTCATATGCCCAAATCATATGATTGGACAGGAATGAAAGAGAGATTTTATCGGAGTTTCCACACTTGGAGGAGTTTCGATGGGTATATATCTCATGTAACCTGGATCGCAAGGAATCAATTTCAAAGATATTCGCCTAAGTTCAAACGCGTCCAAACAGGCAAAACTTCCGCGACTTGGATGGAAAAAGGAGGAGTGACTCAAGAACTTCCTACCACCTTTCACCATCAAAGCCAACACTCTGTCCTGCACACATATCTCCAAGTATCTACTATCCAGAAGAATCTAGTGGATCTGTCAATTTCAGACGTTGCCATTTCCATAAGGATCCCGTCATTCCGCTTTGTGACGCTTGTTTATTACCCCTTGTGAGCAATTAAACTACCACATCATCCTATCATTCCACCATTTTACTTAGACTTCAACTAGCAACCCCGCTTTGAACATCCATCTCTAGCACCTACTGCGAACTATCTATATAGAACATATCCCACACATCCTAAACACCATGTCTGCCTTTTTCACAGAGCTCTGGGAGTCCATCTTCGTTCCCGGCCCCACACACACCCTCCTCGTTGCGGCAAACGTGGCCTTCGCCACTCTCCAAGTCCTTTTCTTCGCTCTTCTCCTTGCAACATACAGCATTCATTTTCTCATCCTCTCTTTCATCAGCGGAGGCCTTTGGTGGGCAATAAATTGGTTTGTGGCAGAGTTGAAGGCAGCGGCAGTCGCAGAGGAGGAAAAGAAGAGGAGAATGATGGTGGAACTAGGTGGTGGGGAGGATACGGAGACAGAGGCAGAGACGGTGATAGATACAGAGGAGGGCGGATCGGGAAGTAAGGAAGTGGAAGTGCTTGAAACCAAGGGGCAGTTGAAGGATCGTGGAAGTGGGTTGGGTAGTAAATCGGAAGTGAGCACCGAGGATGAATGGGAGAGAGTGTCTGAGAATGAGAAGGACAAATAGGTGAGCATGTCAAGAAAGGCTTCGAAGCGCAGCTTTCAGTCTCAATCTCTATGGCTAGCTCTTGGATGATTACGAATTATGAAATGTACTTAGACAGTACGGGTTTGATACACATCTCCCATAATATTATGGATACCCTTCTGATTATTCCATTACATCGGACAAATTTATTCTTTGTAGAAGCCTTTTATCTCAAAGTTGGATTTCATCCTAAAAGGGGAATTTGATACTGCAACCTTAGCGCCTGATAAGGCATTACAAATTTTTTAGCTCTAACTTCAACAATCTATTTGTGTGCTGAACATACAACGCGCCCAGCAACCCTCTACACTACAAATAAGCGTTAAAGAGAATTCCGTATTAAAAATTCTCTTAAAATGAAGCTCGTCAGGTAAGCATTATCTCCCCTTTCCCAGATTGGCCTCATTTTGGCACCAAGCTGAGCTTCTTTTCCTTCAAGGCTTCTCCTCGAATCTTCCTGACTAACTCTCTTGCTTCACGGTAGGTTCCTCATGAAATGTGCGAATGAAACCGTCACAATTGAATTAAAAAATGGTATTATATCCCTTTCTGCTACCCCTCTTTCTCATACCCCGCGTCTAACACCCAAAAACCAGGCACCATCATCTACGGTACCATCACTTCTGTCTCTCCACAGATGAACACCGCCCTCCGAGCCGTAAAGATGACTCCTCGTGGCCGTCCTACGATTCCCCTCGAGACGATCAATCTTCGTGGCTCGACGATCAGATATTATATCTTGCCTGATTCTCTCCCGCTGGACACACTCTTGATTGACGATGCGCCGAAACCCAAGAATAAGGCGAGGAAGGAGGCTGTTGGCGGTGGTGATAGGGGTGGTTTGAGGGGAGGTCGTGGTGGTGGGAGAGGAGGGGGACGCGGTGGCTTTCGTGGAAGGGGAAGGGGTGGTGATAGGGGTAGAGGTGGTGGAAGAGGGTTTTAGGTTTCTAGAGATTGTGGACTTTGGACACACGCATGGCAAGACAAAGAGCTACATACCTAAAGGCTTTGAGGATGATTCGAGCGAGAAAGGTTTATGGATTCATGTGTTCCTGGTCAATGATATACTGGATGGTGGCTGTGGTTATATTGGCGTTTGTGGATACGAAAATTATCAGGCACTTCATGAGCATTCACACTCTCAATTTCTGCATGCAAGCAATGGAAAAAGATGGTCGTCAAATTCTTTGCTATAAGGATTCAGTGGTTATTGGTATCCTCCATATCCTAATAATCTGTAACTTCTCCCACCCCCCTTTCTTCCCACTGGTCCCCACCGTCTCTACCCTCCATCCCACTCCCCATTTCCTAATCCTTTTCTTCACTTCCTCGGGCTTATTCTGTGCACAGAGAAGGATATATGCACATCCTCGCTCTTGACTCAAAATCTCAGGTAAACTATCAAGTAATCGATTCGTAGTCTCCATCCCATCTTCTCCCCCGGCATATGACAACTCCAATAAATGACTATCGCTCTCAAAAGTAGTCCATACGACTTCCTCCGTTAGAGCTGGTAAAGCAGGTAAAACAGGAGTAGGAACGTAAGGCGGATTGAAAATCAATACATCTACTATTCCTCCTCTCAAAGGACTAGTTAAATCCCCCAAAATATTTCCTATGTAAAATCCATTTGAGGCACCTGGTCCTTGTTCTACCTCTGCAACACGAACAGTTTCCTCCGTAGCCTTGCACGCATAACGATTCACGTCCACGCCGGCAGTGAGAATATCTGCACGTCCGAATATGATTACCGCATGAGCATGCACAAATGAGAGGATGACTCCCGATCCGGTGCCTATCTCGAGAACGAGGGGTGAGGGAGAAGTTTTCAAATCATGCTGAGGAGTGCTGAGGTGGGATTGGAGAAAGGCTTTTTCGGAGCTTGAAGAGAGTGTATCGAGTAAGAGGAAAGAATCTTCTGCTGGTTCGTAGATCCTCTCGAAATCCACATGGGACGTTGAGGGAGTAGGAAGCATATCTTATTATATCTCTCAAAACGAGTTGTGGTAACGATTTGGAGGAAGGCTTCCATGCAAGGCTGAAGAAAGTTTTTGTCTGTGGGCACATGACGACTTGTAGCGATGAACTTTCCCGGATTCCCTTCTAATTGAAAAATACATAATTACAAGATAGAAACATAAATGAGGCCGAATTTGAGGTCTTTAATGGCGACGCCTACGGCTGCGGGCACAGGGAGGGGCTTAAGACCAGCACCGATGGCTTTGTTGCCTCCGATTCCGTTGTTTAGGAGGTTGTTGAGGGCGCATAGGAAACATTTGCCTAGGGAGATGAGGTTGTTGGGGGATGAGTATGTTAAGAGCGAGTTTAGGGCGCATAGAGAGGTGGAGAATCCAGTGCATATTGTATGTTTTTCCAGAAGAGGAAGATGGGGAAGGGGAATGAGGAGATGAGCGCTAATTGGGATAACAGATTGGGTTCTTGACGGAATGGCAGATGTATGCGCAGAAATTGGAGGGAGATACTTGGATTGGGGAGAGGATGGAAAAGGAGAAAATTGATAAAATGAGTGGTATGTCTTCTGAGGGTTCTTTGGGAGGGCAATGGACTGATTTAAGGTAGATCAACAGTTAGGACAACTCTATGAACTTATGCAAGCGATACGAAAACAACAAGAAGAGGGGAACAAGCCGAAGTAATGAGAAGATGAAGGCAGTGTACACATGCATATGTATAAATGTGGGAGATGGAGTTATAGGCATTTCAATACACATGGAAGAATGCTCTTGGTCACCAATTTGAATTGGATGAAAGTGAAAATCTGAAGACTCACAGTTGGCAAGCGATCCGCCATTCTCTTTCTTCTTCGAAAATTGCTCTGAATAAATCAACATATTCAGGGATCTCCATGACTGGCACAACACTCTAGGAGGTTATTCAGAACTAGCTCTTGCGGAGTCTTCTAAACCGTCCAGCTTTCACAAATACTTTATCTTCTTCTGAATACCTATCTAGAAGGTAGAAAATATCCCAATTCACAAACCTGCCAAAGAAACATCAACTCCAACTCAACACTATTCATTTTCTTTGAATACTTGCTCAACAGAACTTTTTCTCCACATCTTCAACAGCATGTGCGATACCAAACACTACAGGTCACTTTGCTGTGGCAGAGAATGGCTCAAGATCAAGCAGCCTTGCAAATACGGGATGGGCTTTGTATGGAATCCAAGTCTCCTTGAAGTTACAAAACAGGAGCCGGCATGAAATTTTGCAAGCTCCTGCTTTTCTGCTAAGACAGGTACTAACTCTCGGCTTCGCAGGAAAAATGTCCCAAATTCAAGACTCGCAAATATCGGAAATTCTCTCTTTGCGCTACAGACATCGTCATCAAAAGTGAATGTCCCTTCCATGGCGGGGGCTATGATCACAATAAGATTCGGCAGATCAGAGCAGTCAGAACTTACAACTGGATATGCACTGTTATGTGATATCTAGGAAGATCATCATGTTTCACTATCTATGTTCTGTAATTCTACGCTTGTCGGTATCTTCATTTCTCTCCTACTTACACAGCTTACTCGGCATCCAAAGGAGCAACAGGTGGCTGATCATTAACTTGAACACCACCCCTCTTCTTCTCCTCTGAATCGTGAAACGGTAGCTTCCAACCTCCCTCGCTCTCCGGCGTAGCAAGCCACAACCTCATCAAATGTCTTCTCGGCGCTGGAGGAGCATGATCCTTATACTCTGTCCTTGCATGCAACACATGCTCATTGCTCAGAAACTGAATATCGCCCACCTCCAAAATCATATGCAACCTTAATCTATGGCATGTCTCCTCCAACACCCTCGCAGCCTCTACCTGTTCTGGCGACAAGTGCGGAATGATACCTGCATTCATGAATCTATCTAAAGATTTGACATAATATGGATCCCATTTAGAGTATACTCTTCCGCCAGGGCCGCGCTCGAGATAGAAAACGGAGGTTTTGATGTAAGGTTCTTCGCCTTCTGAGACTTCTCCTTTGCGGTCGAAATACCAGATGGGTTTGGTGAGGGTTTGGGCTACATCAGGACGTTCTTTTTGGAGGGTGTTCCAGACGTGGTGGGAAGAGACGATGTCAGATTCGCCTCCTTCGAGGGCACGCGCAACGCAGAGGAGACCTACGATATCGGAGTCGTCTGCGTGGAAGAATTGCCTAGGGGGTTGTGTATTAGCCGTCTTTTTTTCCCCTTATCGTTCTTTTCAAATGGGAAACAATTGAAAAAAAAAAAGTTGTTCATTCCAAGCTTACCGAGCATTCGTTCTGTAGATTCGTACTTTGTCAATCTGCATCGAGTCTTCTCCTAAATCCTTGACGTGGCCCAGAACATGTCCTCGTCCGTTCTGACTAACGAAATATCCGAGATAGGTTCCTAGACCCATGTAGGCGACGGCGCTCTTGTAGTTGCTCCATTTCTCGACTGGAAACCCTTTGAAGAGGATGAATCCTTTGCCATTGAGAGTTTCATGGCGGACAGCTTTCAAGAGAACTGAGAGCTTTGGCAGGGGAAAATTATACTTTCCATCTTATCAGCTACAGTCTCTTTCAAGATCTATCTACTCAGTATGTGAAAAAACCAACCTGAGAAATACCAGTCAAAGGAACTCCCTCCTTAATAAACTCATCCGCCGCCTTACTCAACTCCGCAATCTCCTCTTCATCAAAAACATGAACCCACCGTTCAGGATTGTTAATATAATCCTCTTGTTTCCAAACAGTCTCGCCGGTGATTTCCTTGGGAAATTCAGAATAAGGTCTGATATATTCGGCAAGAGGAGGATGTTGACCCGACGTCTTGATTCCGTCAGGAAATATCTTTGTATCGACGGGTTTATGGGTTGGGTTGGATAGATTGTAGGGTGTTGTGGGTTGGGTGTCTAGCAGTGAAGGGGCCATTTTTTGATAAGAGTTTTTGGTGTGTGTATGTACCAATGTCTGTATTTCAAGAAGATATTGCAGGAGAGCAAAAGGAAAGAAAAAAGGTACGATCGAAGATCTTTTGTATCTACGACTAGTTGATTCAGATCAGATCATGTTTTTTTTAACCGTTTCGCAAGCAATTGTGAGACCATTATCTTTTTAGGAGCAAGTACGCAACTATCACGGGGAGTTGCGCGATTGTCAAGTTTATAGGCAAATTACGTGATCGGTTAAAGTAAGTGTGAGGCTCCTCAGGGCAGTCTCTATATGCCTAGTGGCAAATGCTTCATCTAGCTAGAAAGTAACTAGACAAACGTCGTTGAAACGAAGTTCTGCCCAATTACAGCTACTGACACTTCATTTGCTCCGTTAGCTCTTATTTATTCAGATTATATCATATCCAGATACTCTTAGCACTCGTCTTACGAACACAAGCTATAGTCTTATACTCGAGAAGTAGCTCTATAGGTGGTTGAGCTTATTCTAGTTATTGTCAACTCAAGAGATCAACTGAAACTGACGAAATGTGTTCAAAAGAAGGCTTTCTGCTCTCCGTCTTTCTCCCTGTGCAAATCTCATACTCACATCGACATGAAACTTATAATAGGGTCTGTTTTTACAGTGATTTCGAAAAGGCGTAAATAACTCGGCTTGCTGGTGGAGTACAAAGCTGTTATTGGGCGACTGACATGTACCTAGGCGGCCTGGGTTGAAGTCTCAAAGTAGGCCTTTCGCTTGAAAGATTAGATGCTCTAATAAAGAGAGCTCATTTGGTTGAAGAGTTTAAGTCACTTACGCTGTCTACTCAAAGATCAATGATTGACAATAGGAAGGACGCCGAGGCGAAGTAGATAAAGATCCCAGCAGGGAATGCGCACCTAGCACAAGGCTGCCCCACTTTAAAAAATTATATTCAATAACAATGTCAAGACGGAGTAAAAAATTCTCAATTGAATCGAACAAGACAATAGGAACAGAAACACTACGTAATGCTTCTCACAATTTCAAAAGCATTATGGAAATTTCACTTCAACATCTTCTTCTCTCATACCATTTCCACCTCTTCCTCTTCATAATAATCTAATTGCACTTCTCCTCAAAATGCCTGAAAAGGTACATACCAAATTCGCCGACGAGGCTGACGATTTCGATAAAAATTTAAAGACTCCTTCCACTAATTCCCAAGAAACAAACAAATCCACTAAATCAACCAAGACAAATGACTCGAAACGACTGAGGGACGGCAGTCCAAAGCCTGAGGCTCCTAAGAAGCAGAGGACCGAGTCTAATGGCGCTGCAAATGTGCAACCGCACCAACCAATTCTGTCTGTGTCTATCATCGAACCAGGAACAGACATAGATGAGATCTTCGATCGACCCCTCGTCCGTTCGAAGGGGTTTCAACCAAAGGAGAAACCCAACCCCAACCCCAAGAAAAACCTTCAGACCATTGCCAAGGAACTTCTGAAGAACCGCGAAAGCTTACCCATCTGGAAGTCAAAGGCAGACATCCGACACTTGATTCGGTGCAATGATGTGATTCTCCTGGTGGCAGAGACGGGATCTGGAAAGAGTACTCAAGTTCCCCAGTTCCTTTACGACCAACCGTGGTGCAAGAAGCAGAGAGGCAAAATCGAGAATGAGGATGGTTCGGTACAAATAGTTGCAGTTGGTGGCCAAATTGCAGTCACGGAACCCCGACGAGTTGCTGCAACGAGCTTAGCCCGTCGTGTTGCTCATGAGATGGGATCATTTCTTCGACCACCGGGTTCAAATGATCGCACACCAGGAATGATTGGATACTCCGTTCGATTCGAGACAAACGTACCTCCTGGCGCCAAGATCAAATTTGTCACCGAAGGAACTCTTCTCCAAGAATTGCTCCACGATCCTTACCTCCTCAAGTACAGTTGTGTTATTGTTGACGAAATTCATGAGCGAAGTGTTGACGTTGATCTTATTGCTGGTTTTCTCCGGGATCTACTCTATGGAGAGAGAAAAAAAGGACGTGGTGGTATTCCTTTGAAGGTTATTATTATGAGTGCCACGATGGACCTTGGAGGATTACATGCATTTTTTTCGAAGCCGGGCACTGCACCAAAAGACTATCTACCGGGTCACAACTACGGGCAAGTCATTGCACCCCATCTCCAAAATGAGCGACAATTTAAAGCTGCAGGGCTTCCGCTTGCGAGAAATCCTGTTCCACCCAAAGTGGAAACACACAGAGAGACCATCGCTTCGTTATCGCCAGAAGTCAGTCCTGCAAATAGTCCAGCAAAAAATTCTAGTGATGAATCACGTCGCTCCTCAGGTTCGGGATATTCCTCATGGAATGGCTTCAGTTCTCCTGAAAATCAGGAAGGAAAGAAGAGCACAACAAAAATTGCATCCGAAAATGAGATTCCCAAGCTTGAGCTCACTCAAGAGGGCCCAGCGAAGACTCAACCCCCCCAAAAACCGCCTCATCTCGATTCAAGCGCAAAGGCTGCTGTCATTCCCAAGTCTACCAAAGAAGTAGCTAAAAAACTAGAAACAGTTTCAGAAACTAGCGTTGCCGAGCCTTGGAGTGCGCCTGACCCAAAGAGCATCCCCGAAGGCGATATTTCTCCAACTGGGGTCAAAATTCTGGCAATCAAAGGGCAATCGCATAAAGTTAACTTGTACTACGAGACAGTAACTCCAGAAAATTACGTCAACGAAGTTATGAACAAGGCCATACTAATTCATGTCCAGATGCCGATGCCAGGAGACATTCTAGTCTTTTTGACTGGCAAAGAAGAAATAGAGCATGTTCAAGCTGCAATGGAGCATTTTGGCTCGTCTCTAAGAAAAGACATCCCTAAATTTCAATGTATGCCTCTATATGGCTCACTTCCATTCGAACTTCAAGAAGCTGCATTTTTGCCACTGAAAGACAAGAACATCCGAAAGATTGTGCTAGCTACCAACATTGCCGAGACGTCTGTTACGGTTTCTGGTGTTAAATATGTCGTTGATAGCGGGAAGGTAAAGGTCAAACAATATCGTCACAAACTTAGAATGGACTCGCTCCTTGTACAACCAATTTCGAAGGTCTCTGCAATACAGAGAAAAGGTCGAGCTGGCCGAGAGGGTGAGGGCTTTTGCTTCAGAATATATTCCCAAGAAGACTACAAAAAGATGGACCAAGACGCTGTTCCGGAGATTTGTCGAAGTGATCCGCTTGAGATTGTATTGAAGATGTGCGCTCGAGGAGTGACAAATGTTACTGTTTTCCCGTTGATGGATACACCGGACCACGAGAGAATGAGGATTGCCATCAATGACCTGTACTTGATGAAGGCGCTCGATGAATATGGCAAACTCACCGAAGTCGGAGAAAAATTAGCCGTCTTCCCTCTCCCAGTCTTGTATGCCCGTGTCCTTTTAGCTGCCGCAGGACAACACGATTGTCTTCTTGAAGTTATCGACATCATTGCACTACTCAGTACAGATTCCGAGGTATTCCTCACAACCGTTTCAGACGAGGAACGAGATGAAGTCATGGAAAGTCGCAACGACATCACCCGCCCTAGTGAGGGAGATCTTCTCACCTACCTAACTACCATGCGCCGCTACGCCTCGGAGAACACCGACCGCCAAGCATGGTGCAAAAAGCGTCATATTTCCCACAAAGCTATGAGCATGGCTATACCAGTTCGCAAACAACTCCGTGAAATCTGTCTCAAGCACAAAATTCTCGGCGAGAAACCTCCTCCAGACCCACAACCCTTCGATCAGATTACTGCTGAGCAAGGCCAAAAGGTTCTGAAAGCTTTCCTAACCGCGTTCGGTGAGAAAGTTGCGGTGTTGGTGAATAATCGATATAATATTGTGAAGGGAGATACCGAAGTTGTCATTCATCCCAGTAGCGTGTTATATGGGAAAAAGTGCTCAGTTGTCATGTTTATGGAGCATGTCTATACCAGCAAGAGCTATATCAAGAAAGTCAGTGTTATTGACGCGAATTGGGCGAAGGCGGATGGAACGGTTGTTGGTCTCTAAGGCATCGATCACTTTGTATTTTTTTTTACCTCACTCACACCAGGAAAAGACTGTCTGGCAGCAACGAACCGATCGGCATGAATATGGACTTTAAAATGGAATAGAGGCACTTGAAGTTGAATTAGGTGGCACTGATGTTTTTTTAGTCTGATTATACCCTTCCTTCATTTGAGGTTGATGGATTGACACTACTGCCTGCAATAGATACCCTATGGAAGTTAGACTAGACTAGACCAGAGGAGAAGAAAATTCGTTCAGAGATACTGCTTTGGTAATCTTACTCAGCTAGTTCTCTACTTGAAAGAGAGAGAGATGTGACTACTACTCTTTGAGAGCGAAATGAATATCCTGCTGTGTTTGCCGTGTGTTGTGAAATGCGAATTGTCTTACTGTTGAATGGATGAGGTAAAGGGATTGGTATCGCTCTTTTCTTTTTTTTTTTAAAAAAAAAACTTCTTCCTTTAGAATCATTCTCTTTTGCAATTACTCTCCCTCCCTGCCTCCCTCTTCATTCTCAGGACCATTCGTCTCTGTTCTCAAGGAGGGGCAGGCGAGCCTGAATACCCCCATCACGGCCTTTCTTCTTGCAATCACTCTCATTTTGAATCAGTCTGCTACCGATATAAATATTCATAGTGTTCTTCTACTAGACACACCAGATATAGATAGAAAATAAATCGATTTGATATCAACGCTTAACGCTCAATCTGCTCTGCTCGCTCAAGAAGTACACAAAAATCCCTATCCTACAATCATATAAATCAAAACATCGCTCTATCATCTATCCAAATCATCCGTTCCACTCCTATCCAAATCCCTCAACGTGCCCGTCCCAGCCGCAACCGCCTCGCTCCCATCATCACTCTTATCCTCCTCCTCCCCCCCAGCGATCTCAAAATCCCTCACCAACTTCCCAAGTAAGCCCTCAATCCTCTCCATGCCCTGCTCCAACCTCTTCAATCGCGCTTTGACGCCTCCTCCCCTACTACCTTCATTCTCTTCATCACTGCTGCCCTCGTTCAACAATTCTCTCAAATGCTTCGGGATACTCATCCCTGCAAATGGCGCTACCGAATCCCTTCTTATCTTCTTTTTTTTCTGATGGCTATTGTTCCCACTTTCTTTACCTTTAACGAGTAACTCCCTCGTCGTGGCTCTTGTTTCTCTTTCGATTTCTGCTTCTATAGGTCTCCCACCACCACAAACATGTCTACCAAGAGGGAGACTGAGGGCTTCTTCTCCATCCAACTGATCCTCGATTTCTCTGGGTGGTTCTGAGTCGAAAACAGCTTGAATATCACCATGCACACTGAAACTGCGCGAGAAATCCCATAATCCCGCACGACTGGGTCGAGGAGGAGGTAATTCTTCAGCCGCCTCCAGTTGTCTTCTCGGACCAGCCCAGAGCGCATTCCGCTCCATGAGAGAGATGAGGAGGAGGATAGGCGCATTCAGAGTCCTGACTGCAGCGACGTTTATTTTATGGAACCAGCGTGGCGTCAAGACGAATTTTAAAGGCATTAGGATGAAGAGGGCAAGGATGTTGAAAGGGGGGAAATAGGCGAATAGAGCGTCGGATTTGACGCCTTCGAGGGTGAGGACAGCGCGGCGGAATTGGATTTCTGCGGTGGCGTTGACGACAATGGTAGAGAAGGTAGTGGAGAGCATGGATACGAGGATGGTTAGAAAGAGGGTGTTTCCGAGGAATGCGAAGGCGACCATTAAGATGGGACCAAGGAGCCAGTGGAATTCTACCGATGTGGTAATCCCTGTTCCATCGAGTCCGAACCATATCCAAAGCATCCATTTTGAAATTGTGATAGGACCATGTTGGCCTTCACCAAGCCAAAACATAGACAGGAAGAAGCCGGCGAAACACCATACTGCTAAAACGGTAAGGACGGTGAAATCTCGCATCATGGCTCGTAAAGAGACGAAAAGCATGTTTTCTGACATGAGGTTGAATGCTAGGCGGGGAACGAGAACTGGCGCGCCCATGGCGAGGACATCCATGGCTTGCTGCGAGGTAATAAGGGAGTTTGTGATGACACCGTGCGTGCGGAGGATCAGGTAGACGCCGAATGTGAAAGAGAAGGTCACGTCGAGGAAGGACCAAAGGTTTTGAGTGTAGACTCGCCATCCTAGATTCTATTAGTAGAGAACAATCTCGAGTAGATTCAAAAGCAATACCATGTTCTAAGATCGAAGCAAATCTGGCAGCAAATTAGCCTCAAATTATGCGGAGGAGGGTAAATGCCAATACTCACTGATCCAAAACCCAGCCGAGTGTATAGACGTCAAAAATTATCTCCATAGCCCCAATAGTTGCAGGGTTTCGATCAGACATAACCGTTAGAAACAGGACCAAAAGAATTACGAACATGCATATTTCCAAGAAATTCCTCGTCCTTGGAACTATCAACCGATACTGATTCAACAGAGGCGCCTTCCTCGGATTATATAACGATACTGGCTTATTCTTGTAATGATCTGGTAGAATGTCAATGAATGAAGTGGGAGTGTAGATCACTCTTCCTTCGTAAATGGCGCTGACGATTTTTTGACACGCTGAAGATGAGAGAAATGTCTTGCTTTCGGAAATGATAGCGATTTCTAGGGCTGGAAGTTTTCGTTTGTAGCCGGTTCTGAATTGTTGTGTCCAGGAGAGATTGTCGTTTTCATGACTGACTGAGTCGGGTGCTCCTTGGAAGGGATCGAAGCCTACAAAGCAGAATTAGTATTGCTTAAATCCTGAATAAGGGTAGTGGAGGGAGAGGAGAATGTTTCAGCCGTTTTGAAGTATTCAACTTCTAATTGTCGGATGTGAAATTGAACATCCACGTCTAAAGTTACTAAATAAAGGAAATACTGTCAAAAGAACCGGTCACGTACCTCCGACAAGAATTTGGGAAAGGACCAGTAAGCCTTCAGATCCGATGTTGTCTTCATGGAAGCGTCGTAAGACTCGGTTGGCGACGATTTCGCAGAGTAAAGCACGAGTCGTATTTATGCTTGTCTGATGGGGAAAGCTAATTTGTTCTCTTTGAAATTGCGTTCTGTTGACAAGAAGACAATAGACTATGATATTATGATTAGCATAGGATAGAGGATTAATCGCGGTCATGATGTGACTAAAGATTTACTGAAAAATATATATAACTGTTTCCCTCCCTTCGTCCTTCATATAAATCTAGCCAGCACTGAGATGCTTTGCGTATCAGAATCTTGAAGGCAGTACTTCTAAATTAGGAAAGAAGGGGAAAGAAGGTTGCAGGAGTTTTGAAGCATTCATCTCTTATGAATGTCTTCTATACCTCCTAACACTGCTGATTGAAGAAGAATGACATGTAGCTTGAGTGATACGCAGGCCATGATGTCTTTGGTGTCTCATGCGGGTTTTACTCGTAAAGCAGCTTGACTAACAGAGCCTGAACGATTGACAGATACCAACACTTGAAAAATCCTTCCAATAAATGCATAATAAATTCCAAAGTTCGCAGCACTTGCAGCGTCCAATTGATTGCCATCAAGTAATGAGCATATCTCCAAAGGCTTAAAATCCAACACGATCAAAATCTAGTGGCGTACCAACCGAAACGTCATTCAAATCGTAAAGCCTATCCACCAAAGGCCTGACAACACTGACGTTCATCCTCGGATCTCTCAATTGCTCAATACTATACGGATCATCTGTTTACTCTCATTAGTTTTCTATTCCCATAGTTTCCTTTGAATGGAGTTGACAAACCAATAGCAGCAATGATATCTCTCCGAATTCTACCATTGCCAATTAGTTCCCACCGAAAAACCATAAAAAGACATTATTACTTCAGGGAAAGAAAAGTAAATACCGGTGAATAGTAGTATAAACAGGTAAATGTTTCCATGGATTCGCAGGACATATATCATTCATTCCATGGGGAGGAAAACAACCGTCATAATCTACATCTTCAGGGTCAGGTGTTAGCAATCTTTGGGATTGCTCTCTATCATCTTCCCGATGAGCTTTCTTGGATGGTTGTTGACCCATTATGAGATGCCAAGCAAAATATGTTTGTTAATTGAGAAAATTGGGATTAGTGAAGGGTTGGCAAAACAATAAAACAATGGAGACTCTTGATCCTGTTGTTGGTATGCAGTCTGCCGAGGAGTGGATGTAGATAAATGAAGCGGCGTAAATCCCGCTTAGTGGGTGCTATGTAAAAAGTCTAAAAAGCCTAGGATTTATATTAATGATATGATATCCCACTTTTGTATCTTCCCCTCTTCCATTCTCCTTTTAAAGATACTCTCCCCAAAATTCTCAATTTTGAAGCAATTTTCTATAACCTAAACTCCCCCGTCCAAAAAAGCACCCGCCACAATATGGCATCCCAGGAACGGTTCAAGTTAACATACCGTGTGCTCCCAACAAGCCTTCAAAGCACCAAAGAAGCAATCTTTGCTGCTGGAGCAGGAGTCTATGCTGAAGGGAAATACATCCAAGTAGCTTTCGTGCGTAATAATTGGTTTCCTTATTTCACACTCTAGTTGCCAAATCAGAGATAGTTTACTTCATCTCTCTCAAAGCCTTCCAACTTAGGCAACTAACTGACTGCTCGATCATTAATAGGAAGTATCTGGCTATGGGCAATTCATGCCTGTAGCGGAAGCTGGGGCTAACCCCCATACGGGGACGGCGGGGAAGTTAGAACGGGTGAGGGAGGTGGAGGTGGGCATTGTTTGTGAGGGGAGGGAGGTTACGAAGGCTGCTGTGGAGGCGTTGAAGCAGTGAGTAGTTCTGAGTCTTGAGGGGAGGAGATGTGAGAGGGGTGGGGTGAGAAATGAAGCTAATGAAGAATAGAGCACATCCGTTTGAAGTGGTTGGGTATGAGGTAGTTAAGATGGAGAATTTTTAATGATGGGGGTAGTAGCAATGCTTTATATCTAGGTGATGTTGTGAAAGCTTCGGTCAAACGCCACAAATACCACGGAGAACCTATTGGACATAAGAAAGTGTCCATTGCCGAATAAAATTAGGAAACGCTATCTACGAAAGAACGCCGAACAAATGCTGCCCATATGCACAAAATAGTAGCATACTTCCTAATGTATTCGATCCAATCTGGCCCTGTTCATGGCAATTTGATCATCAACTTTGTCGGTCTACCGGAACGTTAGCCACAACCTTCTCTATGAGCAAAATGAGCAGGAAATTACCTTAATGACAATGCCATCAATGATCCTATTCTGATTATCCACTTCTCTACCAGTAGCCTTAGCTAAAGCGTTCAATCTTCCAGCTGCATGACCTAAAGCGTCCAGATTGCTATCAATCTCATTCTCCATTTCCTCGTCTTCAGAATCAGCCTCGAATTGGTATTTGGATCTTTCAGCAAGACTAGCTTTGCTTTGTTGAGGTCTATAGCCAACATCTCCTGCCTGGAGTTCTTTGAAATTCTGCTCCATTCGTTGTTGAGAAGCAAATGCATCTGCTCTAGTCTGGTCCCGCTGTTCACGTTCCATACGATGCTTATTGATAATCTCCTCATCCCGAGCACGGATTCTCTGAGTTTTTGTGAATGGGTTGGAAACGTGGACGGCGAACATACTCTTGTTGAGGGTCTTAAGCTCCCTAGCCTTTTCCTCCGCAAGTCTGTTGTGATTGGCAGCAAGGTCCAAATTCTTCTCAGTGTTGTGGATGCGTTCTCCTTGTGCTCCGAGACGTGCTAGAGTAGCTCGCCCAGTCTCCTCAGCTTGAGCCGCAATTCGAAGTGCATTACGAGTGGATGAAACATCTTCCTGCTTCATGAAACGAATTTGGTCCTTAGTGGCTTTCACATCTTCTTCTTCCTCTTCTTCGGCGGTGAGCTGTCTACCTTCGCCATATGTTCCGTAACCACTATCAACATCACCAGATCCGGTAGAGTAATTGGTCTCTGGTCGGCTGTTGGTTGCTGCCGTGGCTCTTTGAGCGTACCGGTTTTTTGCATCTCCGAATAATGCATTGCGATTGTCTTCTGTAGTGGTTGTATCCACGCTGTTTGTTCGTCCTAATCCACCGTAACCGCCAGCTCCGTATCTAGAGCTTGTATCTGCTAGAGGAGCCTCGTATCTGTTAGCACCATATCCACCCCCGCTTCCGTATTTGTCTGCACCGTAGCCACCGGTATTTGCTTGGTGTGAAAGGGCCACATTTCCACCACGGGGACCACTTGGTAGACCACCATCTCTTGGCCCCGAGGGGAGACCGTACGATTGTTTGGCTTGTTGATATGGAGATGCGTTCGATGGCACATTCGCATATTTGTTGGTGTCTTGAGCGTATGGGTCTGCAGCTTGTGGGGGTTGTGCGTAAGGGTTTGAGGCTGCTTGAGCAGGCGATAAATTCTTCGATGATCGTGAGAAGAGTGCTGAGCGGTTGGAGTCTTCGTCGCTATCCCCGCCTTTTTTGCCAAAGCCGAATTTCTTCATTGTTTAAGAGTTGTGTTGATGTTGAAGTTGAAGTTGAAGTTGAAGTGCGTAAATGTGTGATAACAAGGAGAAGAAAGCCTGGTTGAATGGAGAGGAAAATCGAGAGATTGGAGGTGGTTGAGGGTTTTGGAATAGATTGCAACGTCTCGAAATGCAGATACAGTTTCAGCTCAGTCGCGAATGGTGGGGCTTAGTTCTAAGCCGCCGCACTGTTTTACCTAATCAATGTGGTCCGGATTGAAATAGTAAGCGAATTTATACATTTTCTTTATGGATTTATTATATTTAATTACTACATTTTATTTAAAAAAAGCCCCCCTCAAATAAAGGATATTATTAAAACCTACCTTTAAAAGCTCTTTATAATGAAGAAATTAAAAAAAATTCACGTTGCCCAATACCCCTCACTATTTTCTGCCCAGTCCTCGTTAAAAACACGCCTACGTAATGACTCCTAGACGGCTGACTGCTTTGTTACATTAAAATATTTCTAACCACATCCATACATACAAAGTACATCTAACAATGACTTCGCAGCAGTCTAACTGACCGTTTGGCCTCACATCGAGCCTTCTCTATAACCACAAAAATCTATTCTCCAAATCAACCTAGCAGCAATCATCAAGATGGTTCCACGATTAGCACAGTTATTCCGTATACACCACGCCCATACCAATTCACGGTCTTTATCAACTACAGCGTTCTTAGCAGAGCGGCGGCATTGTTTCAGGTCTTCTTAATTATACAGAATTACTTAAGAACCTTAGATCACAGCTGAGGGCAGGGCAATAAGCAAACGGGGACTATTAGTTGACAATGGCATCCATTTTTACCTACGATTCAGAGCCTCCACAAGTGTCTTCCCCTTGGGCGACACCCGGTGGCTCCCCCAAGCCTCCGACTCCAGTTAATAGTGGAACCTCGGGCCGTACAATCTCCCCAAGTCTTTTGGCAGACTATGGAGTTACCAAGCTAGAGGCAGAACCTCAAGAAGGACCAACAGAATACAAGCTACATCTGCTATTACGTCCCCGTAGAACGTACAGCTCTTCTAGTACCGGCTCTCTCATGTCTGGATCCCAGCAGCAAAAGCAACAGCCTACAAACCAGTCTACCGAGGAACGGTCAAGCCCTGTATTAGCTGCCTCGAATCAGACGAAACAGAGACGTCTTGAGCAATTGACTACTCAGCTATTATGGCGTCTTCAGCAATCTTCTCCATACCATGAGTTCTCGACTAACGAGCTAGTTCTACCTAAACTGCCACCCGACTCGGAAAGCTTGGATGCACCTCCGAAACCTACAAAACTGCTTCCTGGGCTTGAAGAGAGTCGTGGGGCTCTTTACGAGATAGGTGTATCTGACGATGGGACATTTGTTGGGCTTACAAAGGATGAAATGGATGAGAGTTTAAGAAATCTTCGAGTAATGGCAGCGAGTCTGGGATGCAATGTTGAGGTTGTCAAAATGGTGGTCGTTGGGGAGTGTGAATGGTTCGAAGGATCTAATCCTTCTCTAGGAACTGCATCGCTCCGGGAACGAAAGCCATGGTTGCAACCCGATATCGTGCCGCCTTCTCAAGCTCTGCGGTATCAAGCTCAATTATTTGTTGCAGAGACTCTTGTCGTTCCAGATTTGAACCTGAAAAGAACAGACCTGCAACCTGCTGAAAATAAAGTCATTCCCCTTGCTATACCACAACTGATCCATATTAGTAAAGCCCCTAAGCAGGCATATTCAAAACCGCAGCAAATAACTGAGCAATTACGCATCACTCTTACAGGAGCTACCACTTCTGGAAAGTCTACGCTCTTGGGGACCTTATCTACAGGAACTCTTGATAATGGAAGAGGCAAATCTCGGCTCAGTAGGTTGCATTTCTCCTTTTCAACTCTCTCATATTAAGTAAATATTCTTTGTTTGCTAAGACATCGACTCTTAGGCTTGCTTAAGCACCGGCATGAGATTGCAACAGGGGTGACAAGCTCTATAACGCAAGAACTATTTGGGTATAAGTCATCTAAAGTCATAAATTGGGCGTCTGGAAATGTTACCTCCTGGAATGACATTCATGCATCTACAGCAAGAGGCCGGTTAGTCTTTGTCACAGATTCTGCTGGCCACCCGAGGTATCGCCGCACTACGCTCAGAGGACTCGTTGGTTGGGCACCTCATTGGATTGTTCTTTGTGTTGCTGGTGACGACAGCGAAAACGCACCAACTCGTCTTGGGGGTACTTCCTCAGCACAAGAAGTCCTCGGGTCAGTAGGAGTGGGTCTTGACCTCGCTAAAGCACACTTGGATCTCTGTTTGAAGCTGGATATGCCGCTAATAATCGTTATCACCAAGCTTGACTTGGCTTTCAGCCGGAGTCTGAGCCAGACACTGCTTAAGATAATAAACGCAGTGAGAGCAACTGGTCGAACCACACGCGTTCTCTCGCCGGACCAGACAAAGAACATCCATGAATCAGATCTTGCAAACATTTCTGAAGCCGATGACGAGGCAGCTCGGAAGATCGTTGATTCGATGAAAGCTTCTAGTGACCTCAAATACCTCGTGCCTATTATTCTTACGAGCGCGTCTAAAGGAAGTGGGGTTCGCCAACTGCATGCTTTACTGCAACAGCTTCCTATATCCGATCCCCCAAGTCCGCAGGGCCTGTTCTTGAATCCTGAACAACCTGCTTCCTTGTTTCACGTTGAAGAGATATATCCAGGGGTGCCTGCTTCATACGAATCAGCAGTCTCAAGCAAAAGTAAAGAACCTGACGCTGGCAATGTACTGTCAGGACATCTCCGCTTCGGAAGCCTTTCGGTTGGAGATACCATAGTCGTAGGGCCTTTCCCGGCAGATTTAGAAGATCTCGACCCGCCACTGGACCACTCAAGGAGTCTCGGAACATCTCTTTCTCACTCATCTGCTGCTGAATTCTCCCGATCCGCCTCACACAAACTTCAAGCGGCTTCCACAGCAAAAGGCGAATGGCACAACGCCCACATAGTCAGTATCCGTAACCTCCGTCTTCCAGTGCACAGCCTCGAAGCAGGCCAAGTCGGTACCATTGGCCTTAGGTTCGATCTTCCCGAAGAACTTTCCAACGGAATTTTCGAACGTCCTCCACCAAGCGCCCCTCGAATCAGAAAAGGAATGGTTCTAGCTATTCCAAGCCATCACATGATCCAAACAGGGCTTACTCTCCAAGCAGCTAGTAGCTTCACAGCCTCTTTCGACGACGGCGATATCAACTCCGTCGCTGAAGGGAGTCTAGTCGTCGTTTACATAGCTAGTATCCGTGCTTCTGCCCGCGTCACGCGCCTTAAACCAAACGTTGCTACAAACTCTCTAGCTACAGCAACGACAGAAGATATCGATGACATTTTCAGAATGTTAGACAGCGAAGGAGATGATGCTGATAGGGGAGAGGAAACGCTGATATTTGGTTCAGATGGCATTACAGATGTGACATTTGAGTTGATGACAAATAGGGAGTGGATCGAATTGGGAAGTCAGGTGATAGTTATGCCGGGTGGAGGGCATGGGTTGTATGTTGGAAGTGAGAGGGGGGAAAAGGGGGTTGCTAGTTTAGAGGGTTTTGTGGGGAGGGTGGTGGAAGTTGTTGATTAATTAAATGGGTAATGGTTAATGTTTTGTGCTGTACTTGGGTAGGAAGGAGTATTTGGTTAAATTGAGAGAAGAAGCTGTGTATTAGAACGAGATGAGGATGAAAGCGAACTTGAAAGCTGAGAAGCGAGAAGCTTGTAGCTGAGGATAGAGCGAGCGAGTACTTATACCGAGCAGGAGAAGACTTCAGTAAATAATCATATCAAATTTTTGAACTTTCGAGCTTTCTGTGATGAATAAGAGTGAAATGCAGTTATGATATGAAAATGAATGAAAGGATATCTCTTTCATATACTCATTTGAAAAAAAAAAAAAAAATCAGTACCCAATAATTCAATACACACAGTCGCAAAGTCCTACCAGTATAGTACTCTATTATTACATTAACTTCAGAGCTAAATAAATAACATAATTTCTAGGGTTAAAGAAGAGTCTTATTCATTTGACTTGGGAATAGGAGCTTGTGCTGACCATAACAGGGAAAGTGGTAAAAGGGAAGACTTAGCATGAAAGCGAAAAAGGTTGAACTTAGGTCAGGATTTGCCTTACCCTCAATCAATTCCATCTCAATGCTTTATATATAGAAAAAAGGTACACTAGAACTCACACTTTACTGAACTAAGTGGTTATTATATCGATAACTCATGTCATCTTATGTTATAGGTGTTATTGGAGTATACTATTGATTATTAGACTATGTCTTTGTCTGTGATTTTGATTGCCAGCAACCAGCAACCAGGCATCTCATCTCATTGCCTTTATTCATTTTGTTTTCTTTCCATTCTTCATCATCATTCTGCGAAGAAAAAGAAAGAGCTGAGAGGAAGGGGGAAGAAAGATTATATCAGACAAACAAAGAGACGGGAAAATCCAGAGTCATCAAAGTCAAATTCGCAGTGCTATGCCAAATACCACCGAAAACGACATGCCTGCCTTGACCCTTGACTGCCCTGCTCCCATACTGTGCTTGCTCTAAGTACCTGAAAAATAATTGTTGGGAATAGGGGACTTGCTAGTGTCGTGCGTGATCTCATTAAGTTGCGATTTTGGAATTTTCGTTATGTATGTTCTTTTTTTACTGAACTTTGTACTTGCTTGTGGATATATGCTTGGTAGTAAGGGTTCCTGTGATGATTGGGTAATGAGCGGCTATCTCGACCAACCCATTGATGAAGGTACATTGTTGCCATGCGAATCAATTTGTGAATGGTTATATGCACCATCGCCATGGTCAAGGTCTGGCATATAGAGGCGATTGCTACGATATGGATCGGTATCAGTAGAAGCAGTTCGAGAAAGTCCGGGTGATGACTCAGTAGGGGGGTTGTTTTGAGTTGGAGGGTATTGAGCACCAGAAGGAGGTATTCTCATTGGATTGTACGCGAGATATTGTCGATAAGCAGTTTCATACGCCGCAGAAGATGACCCTGGTGGCGAAAATAAATTTTCGTCATTTTGAGTCAAGAAATTACCGAACTGCTCTGACCATCGAGGGTTCGTAAAAGCTGGGTTTTGATAATCTTCATGCTGAAAATCAAATGAAGCTGCCCCCCCAACATTTGACGAAAGAGTTCGTTGGTCCCCACTTGACACACGGGATCCGACTGCAACGGCAGGAGATGCCTCCTCAGGAGATGAGGACTGAGATCCGGATGGGTGGTGTCTTGTAGGAATCTGAGTAGCTGATCCTGCGGATGTATCGGTACCAGGTCTGGGTAGACCTGGGGTGATGGATCTTCTTGGTGTACTACTAGACAGACCAAAGCTAGGATGAGGTTCGAAGCTCCCACGTTGCGCGTTCCCACGGTCAATGGAGAAAACTCTTGGAGAATGGGATCCTAGGGATGTTGGACGGTTAAATCTACCTTGGGCATTGGTGATTCTGCCTCGCATTTGACCTTGACGGCGGCGGTTGTCTGCAATATCGCTAGACGGAGTCGCTCCCATAGTCCATGGTTCCAGAATTCGCGAAGAAGAATTAGTCAAGATCTGGTTGTAGTAATCTTCATACCTATGTTCATGCCGACTTTGATTTATGAATCAATTAGCAGGCCCTTCAGAGAGACTTCCAGGATCAAAGACATACCTTGCAAGCTCATTGGAGCGGTCTCGGGGAGCAGATACAACGCTTCTTGCTCTAGCTGCTTGTTGGAGCAAAGCACGCTGGTCTTGAGTAGTCCTCAACATGCGCATCTGGTCAATAGCATGCGATCGTCCATAATTTACCGTCGACGGAAGTTTGTCTCTGCAATACGGGCAGCTGTCGTTTTCCTCGAACCACTTTTTAATGCACTTGTCACCGAAAATGTGTCTGCATTTAGGTAATCTGTAGGGGGTTTCAATGGTACCCTCGGGGTTCACGACACCAAAATCGTTGTAGCAGATAATGCAGGCTAATTATAGTCAGTTTTCTGGCAGATATTGAGTTGGGAACGAATGTGCCCGAAATGATCAAATTCTAGAGACGGTCTCTGGCAGATGTGGGACATTTGCTTACTTCTTTCTCCTTCTGGTAGGCCATTGACATCGAGTTTTTCAATAGAAGCCATGGCTTCTTTAGATGGAACTCTCTTTGAGACTGCAATATTCGCACGCATAGTGGCTAATAAGCGCTCTTCGTCTGTATTTTGAATGGAGACAAACAATTCCTCGTCCCTTCGTTGGCGATATATTTCAACCTCCTCGTCGGAGTTTGAATCGCTCGGAGAGCTTGCGTCAAGACCATTAACTGCAGCCAAGCGTCGTCTTCGAGCCAGAGCTATATGTGCGGCGCGGGCATTATGTCGATATGCAGCAGTGTATGGAGGAGCTTCTGGAATCTTGTTAGCCTTTAATATTTTCAAGTAATTTTTTCGCCGTGTCCCAAAGAATGTAAATAGCATCACAAAAAGAATTACTTTCAAGATCGGGAATGCAAATACTCTCTGCCAAAACCAACGAGGACATCTAAGCATGAACTGGCAAAAACTTCATCTTCTCCGTATAATCATGCAAGGTAGACTTACGAGTTGCTTGGTCCACCGTCGTCGGGGCCGTACGAGATTCAGAAGGTCCCACCTGAAGACTTCGTCCAGCTGGGTGCGTTGTATCTGCTGAACTGGAAGCGGTGTGCTGTTGATTTGGTCGACCGCTCCCATCAACCATTCGAGCTTGGTCAAAGGACGCAGGATTCGCTGAAGGTCTGTTAGAGCTTGATGCCGAGGTGTTTCCTGAAAGACCAATATCCGAGAGACCACTGTTACCGTCCCGTCCATGTACATATGCACCATAGCCAAAAGAATCTCTCGCATCGGCCCATGGTGAGATTGGCACGCCTATGAAATTTGCCTGGGATCTCAAGGCCGATCCTTCAGGACCCAGCCCCCCCGGATGTCCCTCCATAAATCCTTGTCTGCTGTATATCGAGTTAAGTGCGCCTGAATGACCCCACGGGGAAATACTTGGGGGGGCGGCATAAGGATGTCGACTCGATCCGTTCGAGGCGTCAGCCTGGTACCAGACGTCGGTATTATGGACAGGGTCGTAATGGTGAGCATCATTGGACGACCGGGAGCTAAAAGCGTTCGGGGGTTGGTAGGTCTGCATGGCTGGACATCTCGAAGTCGCATTGTGCTGTTGAGCAGAATGCCCTTCATCCATAGTATAATCCATTGGCTCCATCACCCCGCTCTCGATTTTCTCTCTGACTGTGTGCCAGGCTCAGCGCTTCTGAAAGAAAGGCGCCGAGCGTGAATCCGAATTGCGTTCCTTCAACAGTATGGAATTCGTAGATATGCCGGCGATTTTGTGTTGTTGTTCGGAGTAAGAGGGCGGGCTGTCTCGCAGTCGTGTAACCTAGGTAGTCAACTTGGGACTTATCGTCATTCAGTGTCCGGATAATGGGGCGATAAGAGTGGGTAGTGAAGTGGAAGGGGTGGGGGGTGTCGTGGACGAAGCCGGGAAGATCGAAGGGGTCGTGGGCTGCCTATGTCTCCTTTGTTACTCTTGTGCCTTCGACTACACATTCAACGGGCGGAGGAGAGAAACGAGAGGTGGTTTTGAATGGGCGGATGGCTGATTTTGTATGCGCTGGGGTCATGGGCGGGATGCAGGAAGACTTGACTCCGTTGTTGCAGGCCGAGAGTTAATAATAAGAGCTGGGTCCTAAGGTCGGGTCGGTTAAGCTCAGGTTCACTTTGTGGAGTGCGCAGGTGCCGTGGCAAGCCAAGGAGCGTAATGGGCTGGGTAATGGGCTGGTTAACGGGGGAGTCGTCGTGGTAAGAAGGTATCACATCGCCCCAAAGTTGGCGCTCAGACTGCGTGGAGGGAGGTGGTCGTGGTCGTCGAGATCGATGTGGTGGCGCGTTAACTAGTAACCATTGACGAGAATCGAATCGACAGTGAATTGGTGGGAAAACAGGCCTGGTGGATAATGCAGCGGGATTGAATTTACAGGGTTGAACAATAAGTAATTCATGATATGCGTTCCTCCCGCTGGTCGGCGGCTACTTATAAGAACGAGCGGTTTCCCCTCGAGATGAGGACGGGACGAGACCTGTAACTCTCGTCCGGAACGACTCCAAGACATTGTACGTGGAAGGTAGGGCCCACAAGGAGCAGCGAGGACACATACTTTACCTACGCCTCTCATGAATCATAAACAACTTGGTAGGCTCAATACAAAGACAGAAAGAAAGCACATACCGGCCTCTTCCCTTTTTCCATGCTTGATATTTCACCACCACCACCACCACTTTCTTTTACGCCGCATCTCTTGCCACTCCACCACTCCAGCATGCCAGCAGCCTGCAGGGTGTATTTGTACAACTTGCAACTGTGACCATCGGGTACCCTGGGGACCAAGTGGTGTTCTACGGAATATTCAGCAGAGATACATATACGACGCTGCTGATGACCAGAACCTCATCCAGCAGTCTGATGCCGCCAAGGTCAACCCAACTTCGTCCATCCCCCCCTCACCTCAAACCCTTGCAGCCGTCGTCCTCGTCGTCCTGCAGCCGACGCAAACAATCTTTTGTCAACCTCCAACACTTGCAGCTAGGGTCCAGAATGTACAAGCAAGCAATCCTCTCCTGCCCGCGTAATCCGACCGGTTCCTGTTCTCCCCCAATCTCTTACGGAATCATGCTTACAGTACAGAAACCTTCCCTGCCCTGGCCTTGCATTTCGCTCACACCTACCTGACCTGTTGGAAAGGGGTCTCACATCGAGACAAGTGAACTGCGAAAATCGGGAATAATCACACGCAACACCTTCGAAATGCAACATCACGAACGGGCAAAGCCTCATACTTTCGGAGAAACCTACATGAGATTACATTTCATCTTCCCTAGTCACCCAATCTCGCCTTCATCCTGAACTCCATTTGTTGCTCAAATCTTCTCTGCTTAGAGATTCTTATAGATCACGAAATTTCTTCTTTTGCCCTAGAAACACGGGATGGCTATGACAGTAACGATCTTATGCAATGTCTTATAAGTGATTTAGAATCACTCTACTCATACCTATAAGCAGTTTTAGGCTATTGAGTCTCAGCAGTCATACACCCTCTTTCATCTCCGCTCCACATCACAATGGATCAAGCATCTCTATGCTGTGCTACCTTGCCACCCCCAACTCGAACGAAGTGACAGGTGCAAAGCATTGGTTGAAATCAACAGATGCAACTCTAGCCTTATGACGATTGAGCTTACGAGTAAGTTCACAACAAGCTCACAAGATTGAGTACCGGACTGTGAAAGAAAAGGAGCTGAGAAAAGAAGACCTTTTCTTTTCCTTCTGGGCGGCCCCATTTAAGCGTCAAGAGTACCAAATATATTTCACTTCCGCTTTAAGCTTTCTTGAGCTAATATTGTTTTGAGTGATTTGTGATTCATTGCAATTACTGTTTTTCTCATATCTAAGAGTCACTACCATACTCACTACCGCACTAGAGGCAAAAAACCTACAATAATACCACACCTCGTCAATTGTCTTCGAGGCTCTCTTTCCCCCAATCCATCCTCCAAACACACATCACTTCTTAAGCCTATACTTCCCACCCACTAGCTCTAATTCCCCCTTGCCGACTTTTTCCCCCAAAATATCCTGCAACTCCTCATTTGAGTGAGGAAACCCCTCGGGAAGCAACATCTTCAACATCATCGCAATCTGCTGCAACGGCATCTGTGACATACTATTCGTAAGCATGCCCTGTATAAACTGCCAGTAAACTTTCACCTTCTCCTTTGAAATCCCTCCATCCCTACCCACAAATGCACCTTCGTCGCCATTATTTTCTTCGTTAGAAGAAGCGGCGGCGGCGGCGGCTTGCGCATTCAATGACCGTATGTGATCTTCTTTGTTTAGGGTTTCAAGGACGGTGAAGACGTCTGGAGAGACTTCATGTAAGACGAGTTTTCCGACCCAGAAATTGAGGGCGCTTCGGACGAGGACTTCATCCATTTCAAGGTGCGTAGTGAGATCTGAGACGCTTCGTTGTAAGCTGGCATGACCGAGTTCGTCGCTTTGGAAGGCCCAGATGACGGTGGCTTGCCAGGTATGCACTTCTTCGGTGATTGTGCGATCGGTGAGTTCGAGTTCTACTGTAGCTTGACCCAATGCGTGAAGCCATGTGAGTTTTCGAGCGGCTTTAAGGGATTCGAAGCCTTGTTCGTAGCGTTTCTGGAGTTCAACAATACCGTCAGGAATTCTGTAGCTCTCATTATGGAGTTGAGGCCAGAAGAATCTCGATAGTATCTTCGCGTGAAGGGACGGCTTGAGGAGTCCTTCTGGGCTAATGCTGTTTCCTTCCGACATTTCGGGGTGTATCCTTGCAGCATTCAACTCTTGTTCGCTGGGATCGAGTTGTTGATTTCTTCTGATCACTCCATCTACTCGTCCAGAATCTTGAATATCCTTCAGCATGACTTCGCAAGCTTGAAGAGGTGCATCGCCAAAACGAGTCTTTAACAACTCTAGAACTTTGATCTATAGCCTGTCAATATGAGAAAGCTTCCGATTGCATACAAAGCATACCTCTTTCTCAAAAGTCCCGTCCTGCTTTAATAAGTTTTCTCCAATAATGTTTTGGAATTCTTTGATGAAAACCTCCTGTGAGCCAAGCACACCGATCATTGTCCCAATAATGTCCGCACTCTTTGATCTCTTATATCCTGGCCCAGCATCTACTGGATCAGGTACCCATTCCATATCATGCCAATCTAGTTCGTCGTCAGCGGCTTTCTTATTCAACTGCTCCGAGTCTTCATTTAGCAGTAAAGCTAATTCAATGAGCTTATCGGCCCCTGATAGTATTGGATTTCCGTGGCTTTCCTCTGTTTCTGAGAGGAGTCCAGTAATGACGATCCTGACCGTGTCTTCTCGTGAACATAGGTACAGCTGTAAAGGATACGCAACACGATCTAGGAGTACTTTAGAATGGTCAAGTGCATGGAAAGACCATATCATAGAAATGTAAGTTTGAAGTATCTGGAGTGTTGATGCTCCGGGGTGAAGTAGTCTTTCATTCAAGGTTTTGGCGAAAGCTTCTGTCAAATGAAGTCGTCTCTGAGGAGTGGTAATGGTGGTTCGGAGATCATGTAATGCACCTTTGGCATTAGGCCAGTTGACCACAATATCGTACAACTCATTTGTTCGTAATCTGGCAAGGCTGCCAATGCTCATCTCTTTCCACTTCTCCAAGTCAGACCAGGTCACCTCAACGCTGTCGAGTATTTGAAAGACCAAGACTGCCAGCTTGGAATATCGCTCCTCGATCCATTCGCAAAGTTCCGTCACACATCGAGATGGAGATGCATTGTGAGCCGTTCGCGGTAAAATAGAGCTTGTTCTATCCGCACCATTCTTTCCTTGCCCATTAGAGTTTTCTTGAGACGTCGGTTCCTTTAAATCCCAAACCCCCTTACAACCACGGTAGACGTACTCAGACATCGCTTCATTCATAATCTCAGCGAAAATGACCTGAAATCTTTCTCCAGCCAAGCCTACCTTATGCAAAGATTCTACAAATTCCAGCATTTCAGTACAAGCCCTTTCTGATATAAGACTTGGAGGTAATATCGTGGATTGCTCATCTTTGCTCGATGGGAGTCCTAGAATTGTGAAGACATATCGTCTCAAAATAGTCTTCAGAGCATCTACCAACTGCTCTGTAGCGGAGTGGTTAATGATGGCGTGCAAATCTCGACGGAACTTTTCCAAGATACTTTGGGACGACCAAACCTCCTCAAGCTCGGCCTGTCCGATAATTATAGAAAGTCCATAGAGATATTGGCGGTGAGCCGCATCGAGGATCTTGACACGCCCAAACAGCATTCGCTCAGGATCTTGATTGTCACCAAATTGTGACAGAATAGGAAGGACTTCGTGTAAGAAATGATGTCGAACTTGTTGCGTATGCCAGACAATAATGTCCTCGGTGTGGTTAGCATAAGGGAGACGTTTTCGAGGGGCCACCACATCTTTGAGCGCTTCAGTAAAAAGAGCATTTTGAGGGTGATCGACCACTTTCAATGCATCGATAGGGTTTGCGTTCGCTGGGATGAGTGGAAGATTGAGTAGATATGTGACGGTATGCCATGATCGATCCCAGCGCCTTTGGTCTCGGACAGCGTGTGATTCATCGGTCGGGGCATCTCGAATGTTAGAAAGGGAGAGTTGGGTGCGATCATGAATAAATCTCTGAGGACCACCAAAGGCAACACCTGGAGCACTGGTATCGATGACTGGAGTTGGCTGTATCCGAAATTCCTCGGGGAATACAGCTGCATGGACGCGCTTCTTCCTATCAATTCTTCGAGTCGGAAACGACATCTCGACTACTTCACTAGGTGTTGATCTTTAATTTATCATCTATGGCTTCATTGTCGGGAGTGTTGCTAAGAACAATAGACTTTTGTGCTGTTGCAAAATAGTGATCAAATGTGGTTTTTGTTGTCGGAAGTCGCGATCGCGAATTTACGTGTTGAGAAGTAAACAATTCCTTCATTCAAGTGAACATTTTACAGAAAGCAGAACAAATGTATTTACTTAAGCAGAAATACGCTGGACAAGGAACCATCTGAAGGATATTAAACGTGCCTTCGGACATGTTATTTTCGAAGTGTTCGGTTAATAAGAGAGGGATGTTTATGCTTTCATGGGTCCTTTTTAGAGGGAAAGAGAGTAATTAATTTTTAGTTCTTTCATTAAATTCTAATATTCATCATTTAAAAACAAGCAAAGCACTCACCTAAAATTATGTTAGAAGTAGCTCTTGGGGCCTAAAATATTCACTGTATAGAAGCAGATGTCAATAGAAGGATCTGAATGGTTATTGATCAGAATACATTAAATTCATTAAAATAAAATGCTACAGTCAGCTATCCTGGGGTATAAAATGCTCCCCCAAACAGCAAATACATAAGACAAGAGCCACGAGCAGCTTCAAACCCCGTCTGTTACTCCATACCCCGGATCCAAAAGGAATTCATAGCGACGTAATTCGTCTTCCAGGCGTTTGCTTGGTCTTAGGCCTTAGGTTGATTACCGACTCCAACTCTCTCAACATTCGAGTGTTAGCCTCCGCCTTGTCTTTCATAGACTCTCTCCTTACCCTATCCTCCTTCATTTTGACGATACGCTGTTCTCGCGTGAGCGTACTCCTTTGTCGAGGAATTGCAATAGCCTCGAATACTTCTTCTGCATCAGAGGCACTAAGGTCTAAGCTTGAATGTGACCTACGCTCGCCATTTAGTGCTTTTAACGCATCTGCAGGGCTGCCCTCTTCTACTGCAGTGAGACCTCCAAGAGAGGAGGTAGGTGAAAGCATAGCGCTCATGGAGGATAAACGCCGTTCGTTCCTATCGATATTCGACGTTAGAGAGACTTTTCCATCTTCCCACTCTTGCATCAAGGCTTTCAAATCAACGCCTATAGACTCATATTGCATCATCAGATTTGATCCGATTTCCGATACATCATCTGCACTATTGAGATTAATGTTTGACTCTTCGCGTAGGAGATGTAATTTCGCTTGCAGGCCACGAATCCCAGTTGAGAGCGAATTCAGCTTGCGTAATTGCGCTCGCCATCTTTCCCGTCCTGGTGTCGAAGGAAGTTTTGGAGTTGGCGGGACTGGAAAACCTGCGAAGGACTATTAGAGGTGCTATATTAAAGTTTCAGTAAATTACTTACTCTCTTCTTCACCAAGGACACGACGTAGTCGAGCTTCTGCCTCGCCAGTAATGGCTCCAGCGGCATGAATCTCATCAATAGCAGTACCCCAACGAACGAGATCACTCTTACCCCCATGTGCATCTAGTGCCAGGAGCGAACACAGAAAGATTTTTCGAATGGTTTGAAATCTAGCACCGAGAATCTTCAATATTCGGAGAGAATCAACATCCTCGAATTCGGATTCTGAATATCCTAAGGTTGCCTCGGAGAAGTCTATATCACTTATATCGTAGATATCGTAATACTTCTCCAGGTCCATCTGTTCTGCCAACGGCTTGAGGACAGTGCAAGCTTGATCATACCGTGGGATAATATCAGCGAAGCATAGTCGAACCATCTTCCTCAATCGTGCACATCGTTTTGTTTGACTACGGTCCTCGAGACGGCTTATTGGAGGGAGCGGGGAGCTTCTGGAGTTATCGTTAGTACAGCTTTGAGCCAGACAAAGGGGGTCCTTACATTCTATAGCCTCGCGAGACAAGCTCGACTTCTTGAACATGCGTTAGAGCCCCCACGACGGCAATATCAAACCCCTGAGATTTGAGAACAAAATCTGTTGTTTCAGCCAATGTTTGTTGTCGAAGGTACTGAAGCCACTGTCTGCGCATATATGCATATGTAATGGTAGCTATTAAAACTACAACAGCCAAGAAGACCACCATTCGGGCTTTTCCATGCAACGAACTTCCGCTGCCACGGGTCCAGTGAATCAACCATGTAAGGCAAAATGCGAACAGGGCAGTGACGGAAACCCCACCCAGAGTAATGGCACCAAGCTGAGGGGCGCTGGACGATGAAAGTGAAGCGTCTCGAGAATGGCCATGGCTGCCTTGACCGAGATAGGTGTCCGAGTTGAGAAGCTGGGACGCAACTATGATGTACCTGAATCGTTCCAAGAAGCCCGCATTTTCAGCTCGACCTAATGTTGAATTGACTGCTTTCTGCAAGGAGCTGGTCAGGTCAGATTCCTGCTAGTAGATTCGTCCAGTAACTTACCGAACAGGTATTATAGATAGTGGCAACAGCGATATTCTGTGGGATATTGATTCGCAGAGGAGGAGGGAGTTTGTGCTGGAATCTCAATCGGACTGTTGGTTTGCCCCGTGGTGCAAACGAGGGGCTCGAGGACCTGTTGGAGTGTTCATCTTCACGACCAGGTATCCACTGCGTATCTTCTCCGCCTTCGCCTGCATACATGTTAACAGCCTTGAAAATGCGAAGAGGGATTCTAACAACAAACCTTCAAGGTACACAGCCAGGGGAGAGTCTTCGAAAATGACAGACTCCATGGAATGCGGAGCGTTATTGCAAGCAGTTAATGTCCATTCCGAGAGCAATCGACTGACCTTGTGTAGAAGTCACACAAGTGCTGCTTATGAAGTGTTTCAGTGAATTGGCCTTGTGTGGTGAAGCAGATGGAGGGTTGGAGAGTCCGTAGCCCAGTTCCATTCCCTTGGAGGTTGAGCTCTTGAGCCTCTAGCTTGTACATTTAATTTTGAAGCTAGCGTGCTGTCGGGGATTACAGTTTGGGTAAGCGACATCCCCTGAGTGGCTTCATTGTTTACCTATAGGGGCTCATCTCTTCCTTACCTTTTGCATACGCACAAAGATCTTGGAGATTGGAGATTGGAGATCTGCCCATCTCCCTTTGACCCACACCACAGATTCAATCTCGTCCGAACGGCTATACCCGTCAGGAATTCAGTGGTACAGTGATATGGACATATTTTTCGCATATGCTGCTCTTGGGGTGAAAGTGTTCAATAGTAGGCTAAGCCATTGCTTTCACTTGCATCTATCGTCCGTCCTTACGAGTTGCGAGTTGCGATGAACAGAGTCTCGTTACGGTCTCGCCGAATTTAGGATCCTTGAGCGTATCAAACGGCATCTATTGTTCGGCCGAAGGAACAAATTCTCCGTTGCGTTTATGTTTATCGAATGGCAGCTCCTTAATATGTTTTAGGATTGCAGAACTCCTCTACCCATATCTTTGATAAGTGATGCCTCGTCAATACGGCATCTTCGGCGGCAATCTAGACATAAAGTCATCTTACATTCCCGTCGCCTACGATGAGGATGATGTTTCTCATCAAGCCCACCAAACACATTACTTGTAAGCCGGCCCCCAAGCGTAAGACAACGAGCTTTTAGCCGCATTGTGTTGGCGACTTCGCACGGTAGAGGAAAACTTCCAAACAATGCTTCGTCTTTCGCAATCAAAGCATCCCTTCCTACATTGAATCAAGATTCCATCCAAACAAGCTCAGCCCAGTTTGGGCCCACTGTACGCCGTAAATGCCTTCAGAAGGTCGTATCTTCATAATCCCCCTGGAATGATAACGAAATAGATTTCCATCCTTCCATTGCATGAAAGTTGGCACATTCTTCCAAGCTCGGCGAGCTCGTAGCTTTTGAAACGGGCACTTGGTCATGAAGCTGAAGTTGCTGAGGAATTCGAATAGGAATGTCGGTCAGATATTGGAAACTGGCAAAGTGGTGACTATCTCTTCTGGATTAACTATTTGCATTTGTCGCTGCTGACCAAACCAGATTCTCCACAGTCCTACAGGGCTGGTAGCTTTTTGAAGCTTGAAATAAGCAGCCAGCATCTAATACCCATCGTCGCTTCTCAGAACTCCTTACGGACGCAGGCTAGAGTGCTCATGGGATGTTTTCACATGGATTTGGGTTCTTGTCGGCACAGTCAGCAAAAAAAAACCTGGCAGCCCGATCTCCTTCCCCTGATGTTCTCGCTAAACGCCGTCACAACCGTAGCACTTTAGCTAACTCCGCTTGGCATGGAATCCCATCTAGATAGTTCCTACAATATCGCTTTCTCTTTTCGGTATGCTCCCGTAATATTGTCACACGGGCTGAGTGCGTCATGATGACTAGTAAGAGCTTTGGGCGATTTGGGGGGCTCGAACTCGTCGGCGTCGTCCGTCTCTGCTATTCGGCAATATGTCACTATGGATAGAAGCAGGATTGATGATCAGCTATAGATCTCTTACTCACGAAGAATCCCGAATGGAAGTTTCCCGCGACGGGTAGAATCCCCTCGATCCAACCAGCCTACATATCACTCCTTTTATACATATTGTACCCATCCTCTTCATCCCTTTCCACATTTAGATTTGAAGCTGAATCTCTGTATCGTGTTCCCTTTCCCGAGCTTAAAAACAGATATATTGTTTCCTTTATATACTTCGAAGTGTTCTCGTTGTATCCAGTATCATAGACATTTCCAAGTCAACCTCTATTGCCTCATCGTCTTTTGTACCAGTTCCCCTTCTCAAATCGTCTTATTAAATCGTCATCCCGTTCAACGTTCTCCCTGTTCTCCCCTCACAATGTCTAAATCCCGTCGTAATAACCAGTCAAGCGGTGAAGACCCTGAAGATGTGATTAATCAAGTCAAAAACATTGTCACTACACTTGATGATGTAGTTTCTTCCCGACCTCACGAAGCTCAAGCCTATATCCCTTCTGCACGCTCTGCTACCACTGCATTAGAGCGTCTCCGTTTCTTCAGGGATCCACAGAGATTTGCGGAGCAAGTTTGGATCATACAAGGCCTCCAAGACTTTGCCTATTATGATGCCGACAATGGGAGTGTTCGAGACGTTGCTGAGTTTTGCCAAACATCATGGTTACGAGTGCTTCGCAATTACCCTGAGAACGTAGAAGTCTTGACTGGTAAGTTAAATACGCTTACAACCCCTTCTCATACCATTGCTAACTGAGCAATCAACAGGACTTGGGCGTAATTGGCTTCAGAGATCTCAAGAATCCATTGCTCGTATTCACCTTCAGGAGAATAATGATGCTCAAACAGGTACTTTGCGAAGTTCGTCCGATGATTCTCCTTATGACGATTCTGACGACTCTACAGCACCAGTCGATCCACAGAGGCAAGGCCCACTCTATGTAGAAGCACGGGGTTACCTACAACCTGCTGTAGACTTTTACGCCAGGGCTGTTCGATCTGCAGAAGCTCTTGGCACCTTAGATGGCAATCTTCTTTCAGCGGTAAGCTTTTTATCCAGCTCCTTGCTTTAAGGCCATATGCTAATAAAAACAGGCAGCAGAGTCACAGATGAGCCTAGGAAATGTCACCGCTTCTCCTGGAGACGAACCCTACTTTTTCCAAGCAATTCGGTACTTACGCCAAGCAGCAGCTCTCCCTGGCTATCAACTTTCTATTTATCATCAACAGTATCTCAATGACTACGGAAGATATGTGGTATGAATGACGTTTGCTCAATCTGCTTGGGGGAAGAGCGATTCGTGTTCTTCAAAATTTTCTACCATTTCTATGTTTTCCTTTCTCAAGCATAGCGGGCGATCGGCCAGGTGCATGTCATGGCTTCTGATTCTAGACCTTTCTTGATACATTTCTTGATGGATGCGGGCGACCGCTGGGTACATATTATGCTTTGATTTTTGTATTTATAAGATCTGCATAGTTCTAGGGACCTCATTACACTCGTTTAGTGCTCTATGTACTCTAGATAGCACCATCAATACGACATACTTTTGCAATCTCGATGTCGTTGAGAATCCATATCACATCATGTCAGATACCCGGGAAATCAGCCCTGCCGCTCGCTTGGTTTGCCCGGAAGCAGCTTAACCAAACTACTGGATTCTGCCTCTTGAATCTGACAGGCCGGATAAGTGGTATGAAATGAAACGTGGAAGGCTTACAGCCCCCCATATACCTTAACTCCGAATGCTATAGCAGGGCTGAGGTAACCGGCCGCAAACAGATGTAAGATTGGGGAAATTTTTAAGCGAGACAAGACACGAATCCAGTTGCGACGACCTCCTTCTAACCAACTCTCCCGCTGCAAACATCCTCAATCACATCAGATACCAACAGCAGCCATGCTCACGGAACGCGAGTTGCAGATAAGCCCGATAGTACAGGAATCAGTTGTGCACAACACCAAGGTTCGCCCCTTTCTCATCCCCAGTCTCCGCCGCAAAAGCCGTGTGGTCTCTCTCTATGCACCCGACTCTCACTCTCCTCCCTCTCTATGCACGCAGCTAGCACTGCCACCTTAATAATCACATCCCTTCTTACATCATCCCACTAACGAATCCTAACTCCACCATGGCAGACACTCACCACGCTTCGCAACGTCACGGCCTCTCTTTTTGGCATCGGAGCTGGCATCCTAGGGCTGGAATCATACCCCGGTTTCCTCTTTTACTTCTTCTTCTCCGCACTTACGAGCGCGCTCGTATATATCTTCCGCGTGCGGCCGGCCGCTATTCAGGATAAGAATAAGAATGGCGTGACGGCTATGAAGAGATATTTTCGGGGCAGCTATGAGCTTTGGACTGGTGGCTTAATCGAGGGGTTGACTGGCTTTGTACTGACTTGGACCCTGTTCTATGGTCTTGTGAGGGCCTGAATGCCTGGAAATATACTGAAAGTCTGTTTCGGCATAATCCAGGAGGATGGTGGGAAATTTAGCGGAAGGGGAGAATGCGGATTCGGAAGAACATTCCGCGGAGGAATATAGGGTCGTGAAAAGAAAGGATTGAGTGAGGGAAGGTTAGGTTTGAGAGGGAGGGATTGAGTGGGGGGATTGCATGGATGGACGCGGCACTTGTACGGGTATAATGCACAGGGTGCAGATGGCGTTGAGGATTTACATGCTGGCGTTTGGAGAAGGGGCCGCAGTTATGGTCACATTGTGAGGTTAATCAGACTAACTTCAAAGTTGACATTCCCCTGTGGACTCTACCAATACGAAGTATTCTTGAGAATTTGCTTCATTTACCTTGAACGCCAAGAACATTTCTAAACCCATTCCGCTTTGAATGCTACTCTTTTGGAATCCTACTGAGTTGCTCTATCTACTCTGAAATCTCTTCTGTTTCTTCTGCCTTTCCTTTGGCTAGTGCTACGCATGTAATGCTTCTCTTTTCTACCTAGACAGGTCGACTGCTATTCTCAAAATAACCTTCAGCATCCATACACATTCTCTTAAATGCCTCCCCTATCTTCGCTCTCACCAACACTATCTCCTGTCTACTTCTGTGTATATTTGATAGAGTTAGACTCGACTCGTCTACTTTATGAGTAGTATTAATATAGAGACGGGGGGGTTAGCTACTTCGAGGGGTAGGGCGAGGTATATATATATAAATCTGAATATGATATGTGATTTAAGTGAAGAAAATAAGATGAGAAATATTGATAGATAATATTATATTTTTTCTTTGGGGAATAGCATCAAAATATTACTAATTTTGCATGCTATTATTTAGCCTCCGCAGCCACCCCCAAAATGTATCTTCGAATTTAATATAAATTTGCAAATCCGACTCGAACTCTCGGGTTAAAGATCAAATGGACTTGTACAAAGCGAGTTGAAGTCAGAGTCTAAACTCGCCTCAAGTCCAACTCGGACTTGCGGAGCACTATTCAAGCCTTGTAATTACAACTTTGCTTTACCTTGAGCAGCCTCTTTAGCCGACTGAAGTGTTTCCCACGCCAACCTTGCCATCGCATGTCTTGACTCTCCATGATGCTTCGCCTTCGCACTACTCGCCTGCCTCACAGCATATCGTGCCGCAATTCCCTGATAGATACAAGTTGCCCTGAAGAATCCAAATGCAGCTCCCCAAGACAGCTCCGGGGAGGGATCCCATCCCGCAACCTCAGCATACCACTTCAAAAGGTCCTCCTCAGTTGGGAGGCCAGGTGTTGCTCCTTTTTTAAATTGGGGAAGTTGGTTTAAATGGGTTTGGTCTTTAAGGAAATATGGCATCATTAGATTGACGAGATCAGATAGAGGATGGCCGATGGTAGACATTTCCCAGCTATTTTATGCGTTAGTAGATGTTTGAGATATATATTAAAAGCACTTACTCCAAAATTCCAATAACTCTTGGCTCCGTCTTGTGGAAAACCAAGTTATCGATCTTGAAATCACCATGAACAGGAGTCCCTCTGTCTTTCGGTTGATATCTCTTGTCACTAAAGAAGGTAAGGATTTCGTTAATGTGCGGCATCTGCCCAACAGGCTCCTTAGTTTCGAGGTCTACAGCCGCCGCTTGAGCTTTACTGATAGTACCGAAAGTCTTAATTTGACGATCATAGAAACCGAAAGGCTTCCCATAATCTGCAAGCCCAACGTCTTTGGGAATCACACGGTGGAATTTTGCTAATATCCGGATCGCATCATGCCACCTAGAAATATAGGATCAGCATTCAGTCCAACAGTTAAGCCTTCATTATGGATCACTAACATTTCAGTTCTTTCCGAGGGACTGACGTCCGGCATTGTAGGATCCTCAATGATTCTTCCGTCTAGAAACTCCATTATATAGAATGGGGTTCCCACAACCTTATCATCTTCACAGAGACAATATGCCCTCGGCACAGGCACATCTGTATTCTCCAAAGCATGTATAATTCGGTATTCTCGCTCCACTTGATGGGCGGTTATAGACAATAATTTTCCCGGAGGCTTTTTCCGCATAACAAATTTTACTCCATCGCTTGCTTTTAATTGGTATGTCGGGTTCGATTGTCCGAAGCCAAACTATACCTTCAATTAGCAGGAACATATAGAGGAGTGTAGTGAGGTCGAACCTGTTTGATGTCGATGGGGAGTTTAATCTCGGGGACATTTTTAGAAATGTATCGCTCCAGCGACTGGAGGTCGATGGGTTGTCTTACGGGGCCTGCCATTGTGAGTGTGATAGGGAGCTCACAAAAGGTGCATTGGCAGCTTCAACCATTCTGAGGAGGGTTTGTAGTCAATCAGCAGCAGCAAGGTTCAAGCCTCGGCTCGGGTATCGAGCTCGGAAATCTCAGGTGGGGGCGGCGTAATGCAGAATCTCTCCCCTGAACGTAACTTATTATTTCGCGAGAAAACCAACCTTTTTTCCTGTAGCGGAAAGCGGGTTGCAAATAAATCTCTAATCTTTTCGTCTCTTCTATGGCTGCTGTCGAGGAGGAGGGAGGACAAGAGGGAACGTGAGAGGCTGAGGGGATGAGGGAGAGAGTGAGGCGAAGAAAGTAGAAATAGAAGGGTGGTATGTAAGGGAAAGCGAATTGAGTAGTTTGATGACAGGGTTTATTTAGGTCTTCAAGAAAACTGAGGTAAAGACCTACGGGGGAAGCAAGGTAAGGCTATTGATAAGTAGGCGGTAGAAACTGCTCTTTGTTCTAACAGTATATATTAATAAACGAAAGAGTAAAAGTCGACTCTAGAGTTCGAGAAAGATGGTTGTGGAGGATAAAGTTGGAAAAGAAGATGAAAACAGGAGTTTTAATAAGGAAAGAGTATTTAAACTCTTTGTTAGAGATGGCTCTCTATCAAAATTTTGTCTGTAATGCTCAAAATCTTGAGGATGATCTCCATCTGAAATAGGTGTGAGGGATGATCTTGAAAATAAAATACTATTTATATATGATAATAACATTCAAAATAGAATATAAGTTCAACTAATGACTTGATGATTCTACAATGACATTCTTTTTTTGATTTGCTCGCTATTCTACGATAGTTGGACAAATCCACGTTTTCGTTGACTTGTGGTATCCTCCACATCCCAAGTCCCTTCATCAACATAGTTCCTCACCCCCTTTTCTTCCACCTGAGCACTTACAACTCGTAATGCTGCGAGATTATATCCCATCTCATCTTTCTGTCTCTTTAAAGAATTTCTTAGATTAGCCCTGATACCATCCAGCATCAACCTCATAGTTTTGCTAGCAACGATTTGACGATGATGCATCTTGAGCATGAAGAATAAGATGCGACATGTCAAAGGAATATTCATCGACCTCATCGCAAAGGTGTTGAGGAATGTAAAAAGTATAGGAAGCATTGCGAAAGGGAGTACGAGCAAGGCGTCTTGGAGTGCTGCAGCTTTGATCTTTTGCAATACCGTCAAAACATGCATCTCGGCACTGATACCTCCTAGAGCCATGAAAAGAAGATTTCGAGGAGGTGTAGCGGTGTTGGGATTAGCCGCCTTTGCTGCTTCCCACTCTCTCATGATCTCCAAGTCGGCCATACCAATCTCTAGAGCTTCAACGATCTTCTCTCCTGCCATGAGCGTTTCAACCGTCTGCTTGCTAGCAGCCCCGACTTCTCCGTCATCCTCATCGTTATTCTGATTCTGTTCAAGAGATGTCGTCAAAGTGCTCTCGTAAAGCTCCTCAAGTTCCTTCTCTTTCTCTTCCTCCAGAAATATCTGCTCATCTGTCTGCTTCCAAACTCGTATGCTCTTATCGTGACTTGCACTCACAACAAAATCACCTATTCGACTGACAGCTAAAGCCCAGATTTCGCCATGATGACCATCTAGTCGCTGAATTTGTTCGAATTTATCTCCATCCCAGTACTTGATCATTTGATCCTTGCTGCTGCTGAAAAAGTGATGTCCATTGCCATCTTGGCTGTGGGAGATAAATGCAACCTGAAGAATACTGTCTTGATGAGCAAAGAATGCCTTGTGGCAATCTCCGAAATCAAGACCCCAAAGTCGGATATTTTTATCTGCTGAACAAGTAACAATGAGCTTGTTATCGAATGATATATCCATATTGAGGACAGGCAGCTTATGCCCGTAGAGATTCAGAAAGAGCTTCAGGGAATCGACGAAGAATACCTTAACGGTATTGTCAAGAAGTGCAACTGCTAACAATTTTGAATTTGGGGAGAAACGTAGGCTAAGGATGTCATCCGATACTTTAAGTGTCCTTGCATGAGCAAGTCTTAGGCGTGGCGTTGTTCGCTTAGTCCCAGGAATGTCTTCTTGAATAACCTCGAAGTTCCAGAATTTGGCTGACTTGTCCGCACTGCCCGAGACAAGAGATCTCCCGTCAGGATGCACTTGCAGAGTCCAAATAGCACCTTCGTGAGCTTTGACAGTGTCAAGCATGGCAGCTGAAGCTACATCGAAGAGCTCCAACTCGCCAGTCTTGGTGCCAATAACCACTATCTTGTCTCCCGGTAGGAAAGCCAGGCACAATGCGTACCCACATTCGAAGGTTCGTATACAACTTCTTGTACGCACATTCCAGATCTTCAAGCCCCCGTTAGATGCTGATGCGAGCATCCTGTCGTCCGAGCTAAGTGCTAGAGCTCTAATGTCCGCCCTATGGCCAGGCATGTCTATGGACAGAGTCCGCGAATAATCTGGTAATTGGTCATCCTTCGACTTTTTGCTCTTATCTTTCGTCGGCACATTGTACACCTCGAGCTGATTATTAGTGGTGCCAACGAGGAGTTGAACAGATTGTGACCCTCTGACATTGATCCAATCTGCAGAACGAACCTTACCGCCTGTTCTTACAATAACATACGATACGAAGAAGTCGGTGATGTCAGCACTTGATATATCCTCGGCTTTCTCATCTAATTCAGTTGTGTCTATCTCTCCCGCAGAGCCTAACTTCTCTCGTCTTCTTTTCCGTTTTCTGGCCATGCTCTTTTTCACTTCATCCTCTGATCGTATTCTCCAAATCTCTACAGATTTTTCTGATCCATGAACGGTAAAGTAGTCCAGCCGCGGGTGGAAGCTGATTTCGAGGGCTTTATCTTTTCCATGACGGTGTAGAATGCCACGGCTGTGGAGGTAACAGGTATCAACGGGACCATCAACTTGCTTTGAGAGCTTAGACAGACCAGCATTGTCAATTGACCACACTTTCAATTCACCGTCGTTTCCTGCTGTGATGCAACCACTGCCATCGGGTGAAATATCTAGCGACCAGCATTCTCCATTAGTTTGCGCAACATGAGTTTCTATACAATGGTGTGAAGCTATATCCCAAATTTTAATGAGAGCGTCTTTGCTAGTCGTTAGGAGGAAACTTTCGCCAACACTTGAGTCATCCGGAGCATTCATAATAGGCTCTCCACCATCGCCTGTTTCCTGTACCATCTCTGGGTGCAGAAATTGAAGGCCTGTGATCTGGTCCTTGTGGCCTCTTAATTTGAACATGCCAACTTCAGCAACCAGATCCCATACAATAATGTCTGTATCCTTCGAGCCACTGGCTAGGCGCACTCCAGACTTGTCGAAAGTCAGAATGGTAATAGCTGATCGGTGGCCGTTGAAGCTGACTATGATAGACGCTATCTTCGAATCCCATATTCTTATGCTTCCATCTTCGTACCCGGCAGCGAAAATATCTGGATCTGTCTTGCTTTGTGCAATAGACGTAACTTGTGATTTGCAATTGCCATCCTTCCACTGATTTAGGAGTTCGCCCTTCTTGATATCCCAACATAAGATCTCTTCATTCGCAGCGACTACAGCTCTCCCAGAGCCTGTGCTTGATCCATCTGCAGCCCAGACAATATTCGAGGTGCTTGAGTTAACAAGTCCGAAAGAATTCGAATGCTCGTATTTCCTAAAGAGATATATTAGTTAATGATCCAGGAAGGGTTTTCGCAGACACATACAAGTAAGATTTTACCATATTTTCAAGTTGTCGCAAAACTCATTTTCGACTAAGACTTTTTTTTTGGCAGTACTTTTTGCAATAAAAATAAAATTCATTAGTGCCTCGATAAGCTTTCGGTGTATATCGTGGAACAGGCTCGCCTCAGCCCCACGTCGTCAGCCTGCACAATTGAATTGCATCAGCGAAAGAGCACCTTCAGGAAAACAGCGCAATTGAAGAATATGAGAGATAGTTGCTGTTGAAGCATAACCCAGCAAAATGCTTCTCCTAGACTACCAAAATGTACTGATTCAGTCTGTGTTAACAGAACGATTTTCAGGGTATTGTCTCTCACTCATCCTCAAAGTTTCCTCTAATTCGATCCCAGTGCACCTCCTGTAGCCATTGATCAGACCGTATCCGACTTCGATGGGGTTACTTTCCACATATCAACTCCTGAATCTAAGTCCAAGATCTTAGTTTCCATTCAAGTTCGGTGCTACAATGAGCTCTTACGATATGGCGCCCAACAAGTCCTTGAACGAGAATATGGCCCTTATGTTGTTGCTCCAGAGGCTGGGTACAATTTCTCTGTGCAGGTTGACTTAGACAGCCTCCCAGAAGATAAAGGTTAGGATTTTATTCATCCATGGTTATGCACGGCTGATTCAAGTTCTCTATTTAGAAGCACAAGACGATTTGATCCGGAGAGTATCTCTCTTGAAACGAAATGCGATGGCTGCTCCTTTTGAGCATGCTTTCGATGAGCACCGTAAATTGTCGGAAGAAGCTTCCAAGTTCACATCAGAAGAGGCACCCCAAGGTTTTCGAGAAGGTGGTGAAGTCATGGCAATTCATTACCGTGATGAGGAGGCAATCTACATCAAGGCAAGTCACGACAGAGTGACGGTTATTTTCAGCACTATCTTCCGTGAGGAGACAGACAGAGTTTTCGGCAAGGTCTTTATTCAAGAATTCGTAGATGCCCGGAGGAGGGCTATTCAAAACGCCCCACAAGTACTGTTCAGAACAGATCCTCCTCTAGAACTGCAGGGTGTCCCAGGTGTTGTGGACTCAGGAAATGGAGAGATTGGCTACGTTACTTTTGGTAAGACACGTTTTTGGATCTCAAATTCTAAAACTCACACCTCTACAGTGCTTTTCCCTAGGCATCTCACTCGTCAGCGTCGAGATGAGGTCATATCTCACATTCAGACTTTCCGAGACTACTTCCATTATCATATTAAGGCTTCAAAGGTAATGTTATTAAATTACCTATGCTTATGCTTGGTATTGACTTTGAGCAGGCATATATCCACTCTCGTATGCGTAGACGCACAGCAGATTTCTTGCAAGGTAAGCATAGAGTAAGGAAAGCCACAAGACATTTGGAACTAACACGACCCAGTGCTGAGGAGAGCTCGTCCGGAGAACGAAGAAAAGGAGAGGAAAACGGCTTCTGGAAGGTAGCGATATTCGGGACTTCTTATTTTCCTTCCTTTCTCTTCATTAGGAATTTGCTAACTTTCCGAATCTCGATAGAACTTTCAAGGTGCAAGGAAACTAGCTGAGTGTGAATTCTGGAGCATGGGATGACTAGAAAGCTGTTCATTAACAAATCACACCAAGCACATTTCCATTTTGACCTGGCCTTGACATCCCATGAATTATAAATTATGATATTGATAGGATATTTGTTTCCCTGCTAATTAAGCTTTTGAGACGAAATTTCATGGACACGTGATAGAGACCCGAATCGCAGCGCTTAATAAGCTTACATTAATTAGCGTAGTTCTAGAAGATCTTCGCAACATGCATTCAAATCTTCATCCATCAGCTACCTACTATCGCAGCTTTTGCTCAGCATCCTAGAGGTATTTCATCATGGCAGATCAATCTAACGCTTTCGGCGTCGTTGCCGAACCTGAATCTCCAACCTCAGTTTACGCGTATGAACCATCGCCGTCGCCCCCACCAGGGTTTGAAGATGATGAAGATCTCATCCAAGCCACCGAAAAGAGCGCACAAATTTCTAGTCGTGAGACAGACTATCAGAAGCGACGATTCAATCGCGACATTCGAGGCGATGCTGGGGACTATAAAGAGACTATGGCCTTGAGGGAGCTTGAGCGGGAGGAGGAGAGAGTCAAGAAGGCTATCGAAGAGAAAAAAGCGAATGGTGAACTTATCCATCACAGACCCATATTAGGCAAAGAGGACAGCGATGAAGAAATCAAAGACGAGAATTCTACAGAAGTGGTCAATACTGGGCGTAAGAGAAAGCAGCGATGGGATGTTGGATCCGACTCTACAGGTGATGTAGGCGCATTAAAACTCGCGGAATCGAAAGTTAAGCGTTCGAGATGGGACCAGACACCTTCAATTGGAGCTGTATCTGTGGAGGAGACCCCCAGACGAAGGTCGAGATGGGATCAAGCACCAGCCGCCACCCCTATGGGAAATCAAGGACTTGTCACACCAATGCACCCTTCACAAATGGGTGGACCTGTTATGCCAACAACTTTTGGAACCGATATATCTATGCGAAATGCTCCCTTATCTGATGCAGATTTAGACATGATGCTGCCATCAGAAGGTTACAAAATCCTCGAACCTCCTCCAGGATATGCCCCTATCCGAACAGCAGCCCAGAAGATGATGGCCACTCCAGCGTCTGGCAGTGGGGGATTTGGTGGCTTCACAATGCAAGATCCAGAGAGTGGAAGAGCGTTAGGCAAGCAGCTCCCCACCGAGATTCCAGGTGTAGGAGACCTTCAGTTTTTTAAAGCGGAAGATATGGCATACTTCGGAAAGCTGACAGATGGGAGCGACGAAAATACTATGAGTGTGGAGGAGCTCAAAGAACGAAAGATCATGAGGCTGTTGCTGAAAGTCAAGAACGGTACTCCACCAATGCGAAAGACTGCTTTACGCCAACTTACCGATAATGCGCGACAGTTTGGTGCCGGACCCCTGTTCAACCAAATTCTTCCATTGCTTATGGAGAAGACCTTGGAGGATCAAGAGCGACATCTTCTAGTTAAAGTTATCGATCGAATTCTTTACAAGCTCGACGACCTTGTTCGACCGTATGTCCATAAGATCTTGGTTGTCATTGAGCCATTGCTTATTGATCAAGACTACTATGCACGGGTGGAAGGTAAAGAAATTATTTCAAATCTGAGTAAGGCTGCTGGTCTTGCTACTATGATTAGTACGATGCGACCGGATATTGATCATGTTGATGAATATGTTCGAAACACTACTGCGAGAGCTTTTGCTGTCGTCGCTCATGCTTTGGGTATCCCTGCACTGCTTCCGTTCTTGCAAGCAGTGTGCAGGAGCAAGAAATCCTGGCAAGCAAGGCACACTGGCGTTAAGATCGTTCAGCAAATTCCTATCCAGATGGGTTGCGCAGTACTACCTCATTTGAAAGGCCTCGTTGACTGCATAGCTGGTAATCTCAACGATGATCAGACAAAAGTTCGAACAGTCACTAGTTTAGCCATTGCAGCATTAGCCGAAGCAGCTAATCCCTACGGCATTGAAAGTTTTGACGATATTCTGAACCCTCTGTGGACGGGAGCCCGGAAGCAGCGTGGTAAGGGTCTCACCGGATACCTCAAAGCTGTTGGATATATTATCCCATTGATGGATGAAGAATATGCCAATTATTATACCGCCCAGATTATGGAGATTCTTTTGAGAGAATTTGCTTCGCCAGATGAGGAAATGAAGAAGGTTGTTCTTAAGGTCGTTTCTCAATGTGCTGGAACGGATGGTGTCACGGCAGGTTATTTGAAGGAGAATGTTTTGGACGAATTCTTCAAGAGCTTCTGGGTCCGACGGATGGCATTAGATAAGCGGAATTACCGACAAGTTGTTGAGACCACAGTTGACCTGGGTCAAAAAGTTGGAGTTGGAGAGATTGTGGAAAGGATTGTGAACAATCTGAAGGATGAGAGTGAGGCCTATCGCAAGATGACTGTGGAAACGGTTGAGAAGGTCATTGCTAGTCTTGGTGCGGCAGATATTGGGGAGCGACTAGAAGAGAGACTCATCGATGGTATTCTCCACTCTTTCCAGGAACAAAGTGTGGAGGATATTGTGATGTTGAATGGCTTTGGCACTGTTGTTAACGCTCTTGGCACCCGATGCAAGCCATATCTTCCTCAAATCGTCAGTACCATTCTTTGGCGCCTAAACAACAAATCAGCTACTGTCAGACAACAAGCTGCCGATTTGATTTCTCGTATTGCTATGGTTATGAAGCAGTGTGGTGAAGATGCTTTAATGGGGAAACTTGGTGTCGTTCTTTATGAATACCTTGGTGAAGAGTATCCTGAGGTTCTGGGCTCAATCTTAGGTGCCCTCCGTTCTATTGTCACTGTCGTTGGTATTGGTCAAATGCAGCCTCCGATTAAAGACTTACTTCCCCGCCTTACACCAATTTTACGTAATCGACATGAGAAGGTCCAGGAAAATACCATTGATTTGGTGGGCCGAATTGCGGATAGGGGTCCCGAGAGTGTCAATGCACGAGAGTGGATGAGAATTTGCTTCGAACTTCTTGACATGCTAAAGGCCCACAAGAAGGGTATTCGACGAGCTGCTAACAACACATTCGGATTCATCGCCAAAGCCATTGGACCCCAGGATGTCCTTGCAACTTTACTTAACAATCTTCGGGTTCAAGAGCGTCAATCTCGAGTCTGCACAGCTGTTGCTATTGGTATCGTGGCCGAGACCTGCGCACCATTTACAGTTCTCCCAGCATTGATGAACGAATATCGTGTTCCAGAACTCAACGTCCAGAACGGTGTTCTCAAATCCCTTTCTTTCTTGTTTGAGTACATTGGTGAAATGGCTAAGGATTACGTCTACGCCGTTACACCCTTACTAGAAGATGCTTTGATCGATCGCGACCAAGTTCACCGACAGACAGCTGCCTCCGTTGTTAAACATGTGGCATTGGGTGTTGTGGGTCTTGGTTGCGAAGATGCTATGCTTCATCTCCTCAACCTGCTCTACCCCAACCTTTTCGAAACAAGTCCTCACGTCATCGACCGAATCATTGAAGCCATTGATGCTATCAGAATGGCAGTCGGTCCTGGAGCGACTATGAATTATGTCTGGGCAGGTCTCTTCCATCCTGCTCGGAAAGTTCGACAACCATATTGGGCTCTTTACAATTCGGCTTATGTCCAGAGCGCCGATAGCATGATACCATACTACCCGAACCTGGATGACGAGAAAATGGATAGACCTGAGTTGGCAATTGTGATTTAGGGAGGAGGGATAGAATTGGTGAATTGGCGTTGATTGTAAAATAATGTTTAGCGGATGGAGCAAGCCTGTATTCAGATAATTTGCAAAGCTTTCACAAGTATCTTTCTTGTTCTATGTTCTGGACTGATTATTCTTTAGGTCTCGAAATCAGAGAATGTGAATCAAGTCAACCATTTCTGTCATTCGTTTGAATCTCCCACCTGCTATCCGCAACTCATTGATCCCTCAACAACATACCTGTCCTTTCCAGCTTTCCTTTTAAATGCATACTTGCATTGCGTCAGTGGGACACTATTCTACCTACCCCAAATCAATCAATAAAACGGCATAAACAGCCCCCAAATTCTCATCCAATATTTCCTCAACACTTTCTTATATCAATATCGCTATTTTTTATGCAGTGCAACTCACCCTTCTCTTTTCCCGCCTTGCCTCCCGAGAGAGAACAAATGAAAGGTTATGCATGGCACGGTAGGACCAAAGCCAACAGGCCACCCATCTCATCCGATCTTGAGTTACACAGAGATTTGAAGGAGAGAGATGCATGAAAAGAGGAACTCTCGCCACTCAAATCCAAGCTATACAACTCCTCAACAAATAAATGCCGGATAATATGCTTTTATTGAACGCCACTCGGATCTTCATCTTTGTGATGATGATGACGAGGTGGTGGTGGTGGTGGCGGCGGAGGGGGAATGGGGAAGTCGTCATTGTACTTGATTTTGATATCAGCCAGTAAGTGATTGATTAATTAGCCTCAATTACTGTAATAGGAATTTCGTACCTTTGTCGGAACCCCCCCCTATTTATATATTCATTCCATCCTTGAATTATATATATATACAAAAAAGAACCAAAGCACTAACCACACTCCTCCCCCACACTACCACAACACCCCCATCTTCCATGTTTCCCATACTATGTACATACATACTAAAACCGCCCCCTTCCCCCAGCCCCTTGCACAAAAGATCCCAAGAATGACGTTCCAACCCCTGTCATTATCCTTCTGGCTCCACCACACGTCCCAAAAATAATTGTTTATTTCTCACACTCACAACAAACGAACCTCTCTGCTTGCCCGCCCGCCCGCATAAGCCACTTACATCATCATGGTTTTTGTTTTTGCTTTTTTCTACTTTCTTCACTGCAACTGCACGCCTTTGCGCCTTTGGGCCTTTGGGTAGATATGGGAAATGGATGGGTTTGAGAGTTGGGGGTTGAGGGTTGAGGGTTGAGGATTTGAAGAGAATTTGATGGAAAGGGGTGGTAATGGGAATGGGAGTAGTAACAGGTATCTAATGGAGTAAGGTAGGTAGGCAGGCAGGCAGGCAGACAGGAGGAAAGTTCGGACGAAGTTCAATTGCGGGAGAGAATACAAGTTCAGCGAAAGCCTAATCAGGGAAATTCATACTTATGACTTTTACTTATTACTTAAGAAACATCCAAAAGCGGTCAGTGGTTCAAAAATCACAACACAACTCAACTTCCTTTCCCCCGCGGTTGTTTAATAATCCAATTGGATACTTTTTATTATTATTATTATTTTTAACTGGTTGAAAATCTATCACGATATTGTTCAATGACGAAATGGTGATGATGGTGATGATGATGGTGATGACGATGAGGGAGGATGATGAGGGAGGATGATGACGCTGATGATGATATCTATATCCGTGAAGAAAATAATTGGTTGCCTTGCCTTACCCCTCAAGGCTTCATTCGATCCCTTCTTGCAGGTAGGGGTAGGGATAGGATATGTATAGGAGTAGGAGTATAGGAAGGGAAGGTAGTTAGTTATTCATCAGCATAGCCTCAAAAACACTTCATCTAATTAATCTTCAACTCAAAAGGAATACAAAATCCTCTTTCTATTCGTGAAAGCAATTTTGCCACCTTGCCTCCCCTTTCCCCGCCTTTTTTTCGTTTGAACTTGAAAGGAAGAATTCGGAAAAGAAGGCTGTCATGAAGAATCATTTCTCGAATTCCAATTGGTTCCACCGCCTCATCCTCTCAAAAGCCCAATCCGTAGCCCATCATATCCAATCCAAACAGGGCCTCAAATTCCTGTCGTGAAACCCCCCTGCTCCAGCCAACATCTACATAGCATTCCGAGTGAATGCTTTCTCTTTCTTCTCTTCTCTTTCCCCCATCTGTCCAATCCAATCCACTCAAAATCTCACTCGTCTCATCTCATCTCACATATCATGGTCCAAGCCACCCCTCCCCTTCCCTTTCCGTCATCCTAGAACGTTTCAAAATGTCTCTCCCAAGCCAAGCCCCTTCAACCATGTCACATTTTGCCCCCCTTTTTCCTTTTCCCTTCGTGTACGGTACTTCTTCACTTTTCGAGAAAGGAACGAAGGTAGGGAAGAGAAAAGAGAAATCCTGTGATAGTTCCACAGGCAAAAGAAACAAAACCAAAAAACAGAGCTTTGCAGATGGGGAAAATAATAGTAAATCCTGTAATCAGTAAGAGAATTTGTCTCGTCTTTTTTTGGCCGGGCGAAGGGGCGAAATTGTGCGCGAGACGGATAGGAAGACCACCGGTTTTGAAGTGATGGAGAAGATGAGAGGAGACCCTGCAGAGAGGATCTCTGGGATGAGATGAGCAAGTTTTGTATATCTCGGTTTGGAGACGATGTAAAAATCGATTTTAGGTAAGAGGAATGGATAGAATAGACTGAGAGGGGAGGAAAGAGCCTCAAAGAGGGCCTTCTAAAGATCCTCTGCTTCCAATGACCTCCTGCTGCTCTCGGGTTTTCAAGATTCCAAGTTATGCAGTTCTTGGAAGGCAATGAGATGAGAAAGCAACGGAAAAGAACCTTAAGGGACAAGCGCTAAGTAAACACAAAACTGTAGACCTGTTGAATACGGTTGATTCATGACATTATTTCTATCGTAGCGACTGTGCTGCCAGCCATCTTATAGGCCGAGCGGGGTATATACCATAACGAGTGCAAGAAAAAGAAAATGGCAGCTATTAGTACAAGATACAAGTCTCCATCCAGCGAGACCTCGAGCGCATCGGCGAGTGAAATTACCTCCTTTCCATGTTAACGCCTTGTAAAAAAAATAAAAAAATTCGTACAACTCTGATAAGAGTGTATCTCGTTTCCCAGAGAAATGACCAATCTTCCTCTGAAAAATCGAACAGGAAGGGTCGTATTAGTGATAGTATTAGAAATGAAGTAGGTTCATCTAGAGGTGGAAAAATCATGAGGTAAGAAGTAATAGAACAGTGTGTGACGCTTATTGGATATCATCAGTACGCTGAAAAGGATACCGCAAACGTAAATACGAATAAAAGCAAGGCGTAACAAGTTCGACTTTTAGACCGGCTTTCTTGTTTTGAAGGGCAGCGTTCTAGGAGAATATATTGACAGGGCGTGGTGGGGTGTAGTGATCGTCGGGGGGAGATCGAGTCGAGTTCGCTGATGTTGTGAAGATCGATTCTAGTCCGATTGATGATCTTCAGATCCAGCTTCTGAACGCGCATCTCCCTTGTGTACTTTGCGATGTCTTCGTAGGTTTGATACCACGGAGAAATGTCTCCCGCAGCCTTCGACTTCACAAGAAAATGCTGCTGAAAAGTTAGCTGCGTCTCAGGATCGTACAATTATGTGTACTCAAGCGGAGCTTCGTCACTTACGCTTTTCCCCAGTGTGACTATACATATGTGTCTGTAGGGAACTTGGGCGCGTAAATCGCTTATCGCACACTTTGCACTTGTGTTTCTTTTGCGTGCTTGATGACACTTTAGAGCTGAATTGGCCCATCATCGATTGAGGGGCTGGAGGGGCTCCTCCATTGAGCAGACCCGATGGTCTTGGCAACGTTCTCGAGGAAACGGATTCAATGTCTGATCCGGCATTTGAATAATCGCTGACTGAAGAGTCCACAGAGCCTCCGAAGTAAGAGGGATAGTTTCCTGAAGATGATATTGATGAGCTGTTGGAATGGGTTGGTGGGAAACCATATGAATCACCAGATCCTCTTCCGACTCGCCCTCCATAAATGTTTCTTGGGGTCGTGTTTTGGCTCATAGCTAGCATGCCTCTTCCAGCATCTATCGCATCACGGAAACCACTCGTGTCGTTGCTTTGTAGCCCTCTGTCATGAAAGTCAATAAGGGAATTTTGCCGATGCAGGCGTTCATCCGACAACGCATCGAACGAGGTTGAGGGTACTGACGGTTGGGACAATCGCCTCGAGCTATCTTGCTGCTGTGGGATGCCATAGGAAGACCGGACTGGGGCTGGAGCATAGCCCATCGACTCATATGGAGACGACGTCGGCGCGAAGCTGGTGTGAACCGGCGAAGGGGCACTGCTGTACGCAGCTGCTTCATTGCCATATCCCGTGGACATGGGACGACTTGGGCTCAGCATATCTTGGGGCATGGTGAGTAAATCCTGTTGCGATCCATAGACATCCGTTAGGAGGGAGCTACCTGCTGCTGCCGCCGTAATTGGCACGCTGGAATATGATACATTGGTATTTAAGCGGCTGGTTTGCTGCTGCTGCTGCTGCTGTCGCTGCTTTGCCAGGCTCTCCAGTCCCATATTGGGATTGATACGACTGTGGGATGTGGCATAGATGCTGTGACTTGGCGCGGGAGCTGTACTTTGTTGTTGAGTCCACGGATCGGAGAAGTGAGGAGTATTAGAATAGGGTATATGGTCGAAGTTCATGCCGAACCGTTGCTGATTATCGATGGCCATTGTCATTCTTGAGCGTGATAGGGCTAAATATCAACGAACGAAAGGTTGATGGTGTTTTCTCGGGAAGGAATCGTAGTTGCACGAAAGTACGTGGATCGGATGCAGGATCCCGTAGACTTGAGAGTGTCAGAGGGAAGGAAGTAGTGATGATCGGTCAGATACAACGTGCTGGGATCGCCGTTCTTATGTTTCCTGTCGAGCGTAGAAAATACGGAGAAAAGATCCAGTAATTTGGTTGGTGGGCTGGGCAAACTTGGAAATCGTTCTCTCAATGTAGCACTTCGATTTGCCTGGTTCGACGATGGCAGAGAAGAAGCTGACCCTGAGAGGCGCCCGGGGTATGGGTTTGGAGAGTGGGTCCCACAAACGGTTTGGGATGCCTTGAGCAAAGATCTACGTCGTCTTGCGCAGAGCACCTAGTGCTGTGGAGGAGGGCAACCAGGGATTAAGGTGCAATTGCGGTGAGCGGGTCGAAGGGGATATGAGCAGCCTCCTTTTTCGGTGTCAACGTTGGAGATTAAGCTCATCAGACAAGTCCCACTTTGGGAAGAGTAAGGGGAGCTGTCAGATCTTCGGCACTCTCGTGATCGACTGGCACTCATATACAGGCGTCAGTGCGAGCTGGGATAAATGAGATGCGGAGATGTTTTGGGTTTTTCGGGATGACAACGGTGATGACGATCACAGGTGAGGAAGCGTGATTCAGAAGCTCGTTTTCTTTCTTCTCGGGGGGATGGGAATGGGGGGGSGGGGAGGGATTGTATATATTTTGGGGGAGATGATATATGTATGTAAGTTATGTATGTATGTATGTATATATGACGGATGGTGGGTTGTTGAAAAATCTCTCTTTGCCGGGAGTGGATGCGAGACGAGAGTGAGGAAGAGGGAAGTATTATGGACGATCACCAAGGCGGGGGGGGGTGGTGGTGGTGGTGGAGGTGGAGGGGGGGGAGGAAGCTTTACATAAGATTTCGGAATTCCTCAAGTATGAGGTTGTGTTATCATGATGAAGTGTGAGGGCAGGCAGGGCAGGGCAGGGGTGAGGTGAGGATTGAGGACCCATAATAAAAATATACCCAGTAGGATAGATTTTGCAGTTAGCCCGATTTGGGGAGAGAGAGCTAGTCAGGCAAGACTTTGGGGTGCAAGCAAAGAAGGGGAGTTAAGGAGGCAAGTACCCAAGTGGTAATAAAGCATGGGCAGAGCAAGGCTTGGCAATAGCTGGTAGCTAAAGGGGATGGATGGATGGATGGATGTGGATGTGGATATGGATATGGAGAGAGTTCTGGGGGAGGAGGGAAGGGGAGGGGGGAAGGAGCAGAGAGTGAGTGGGATGGATAGCAGAGGAAGTGTTGATAGGATAGAACAATAGGACGGGGGGAGGCATCTGATAGGAGGAGAGGGCCATGGGAAAAAGAAGGGAAGGCGCGGCATTGTCCCGGGAACGATTTTAGGTTGAGGAAAGCAGGCAAACTTTGCTTCAAGCGCTCCAAGACTTTGCAGTAGTCCAAGCTACTCGTGGAAAACAAGATCCGACTAAGCATTTGTTGACATTTCGGATTTCCCTTCTGGCTCCGTTGTACCTCTCTCATTTCTGGCTTTTATGTTTCATCAGATTCGAATGCCATATAAGATTTACATTCAATGCGTGGGACGGGTATTCTGCTTCCCGCATGAAACCTCACTCACTCGCCCACTCCTCCCTCTCTCTCTCCCGCCAGTGACTTTCTCCCTATTAGGGCATTGGATATTTGGGAATATTCAGCATGCTAGCTCTAAAAGGGCTTAGATACGTCCAGATATTCGAGATCCTAGCAAGATGGGGCTGGCACCACAACTGGCACGCCACCTCCACCTCCACAGGCTAGTGTTTGGTCGGCGAATAGGAACAAGCAGGGCTGCACTGGTGGAGGGTGTACGTGTAGCACGTAGTTTTTCTGCCACTGTGCACAGCTATCGTCATAGTACAGAAGTGCTTGTTTGGTAGTGCTGGAAGGGATCAAGAGTCATTCGCTCAACAATGGCTCGCAAGCAAGGAGAAAATAAGGGCGGTGTTGTTCTACGTCAAAGGTCGTCTTCCACGCTTAGTGCGTTGCAATTGACCAAAAAGAAAGGAGGTAATGCGGTCACGACGCATAGCATCTTTCTGCCCTATGCCTTCTCTGGAAGGAAAACTCGCCGTCGATGACGGACGGCACTAAGTCTCACAGACCCCTTCTTAATAGTTCTGGTCCGAAATGCCATTTTCAAATCAACACCTCATGACCTATCAACTCGTTCAATTGCCCGTCTGGATTGCAATCGCGGAACCCCCTGCTTCTCTTCTATCCTTTTGCTGACATATCTCACCGCCCTCCCAATCTGGCGCATCACCTCACTGATTGTCCCCTGCCGCCCCCAATCTACGCAGGCTAATCAGATGGACCCCGAAATGACGCTGCTCCAGGGGTGCTGATCTGCTAACCCAGCCGCACGTCCAAAGAGGCGTCTGCACACTTGTCAGTGGCGTTCTTAGCCAGTGCAAGTTGCTTGGCCAGGGGTGCCGGAGTAGAGGGCAGCGGAGGCAGTCTTTTGGTCGTATTCATCGACATCGACCTGAGGCGTGCGTGCGGTGTGGTTGATTGATCAGGCTGCTTAAAAGTGCATGGACCAACTCTGTCATTCTTTCTGGTATACAAGAGGGCAATATACGAAATGATGCCTGTCCCAGCAGAAAGTGGCCCATAAAACGCCTTCTTTTCACGCCACATCGATCTATCTTCTTCAATAGCTACAGCATCGTATGGAATGGTCTGGATGTAAGCCTTCCCTTAGAACAGGCGTAGATGGCTGGAATCTAGTTGCCAGATACGAGTAGATAGTAGACACCGTTGCTTTGGGTTGACAAGAAGCTCGGTAGATGGGTGTGTGGGGAAGAGGGAAATCGACGGGTCTGCAGCTTGCAGCAGCTTGCAGCAACCTTTTTTTTTTCTCTCTCTTCTCTTTTTTTTTCTTTCTTTTCAGTTCGACCATGCCGACATCATCGCGAGGAGGTCTGTAGTAGGGCGGACGAGGACCCTTGCTCCCCGAACAGACATATCAGTCGCTCAATCTTTGGAAAGAAAGAGATCAAAAAAGATGGGATCACTGGACCGCAAACCCCTGTTGAAGAAGCTGGTCTGCAAGATTGAATTCATTTCCCTCGTGGAATTCTATTAGTGAGACAAGCTTTCTCGCGACATGAACATCCATTCTTGAGTATGGTTTAATGGCTGGCATGGGCGGTATTGCATTTCTCGAGGAAATTTGTGGTATGGGGAGGCAGAGAAAGCTTCGGCCAAGGGGCGTCCGGCTGGTTGCGGCAAGGCGGGAGGCGATCACCTCAAAGCAGGAGATGAGAAGAAGAAAAAAAAAAGGCTGCATGGGTAAAGATACAAACATAGTGCGAAACTGTTGTGTGTGACCCAAACATCCCAGTTCGGTCGTCTCACGTTAAAATTGCTGCATTCTCATTTGTTGGTTTTGTTTTTGCTTCTTCACCCTCGTATCGGTATCTAAGGTGTGCTTCGATTTTGATATCCGGACTCAACCAATTCTTTTCATTTACGTGATATCGGAAAATTATATTTTTGGGGCTGTTCTTGGCTCGGGAGTCGATGTGGAAAGGGTGCGTAATATTGGAAATGCGCGCTTTCTGCAACTGTCACCATCTAATTGCCGTGCAGCAGCGGTTTTGGTTGATGGCGCACGCTTGCAACGATGCTAATGGCGGGAGGGGAAATAAACTCGATCTATCCCGCTGGTGTACCGCATCTGAGTTCTGAGACGGAGAATGGGTGTAAGGCCGAGGGATTGGACCGAGGAGAGAAGGAAATTGAGGAAATTGAGGAGGTTGAGGAAGTTGAGCAAGAAAAGAAAAGCGCATTCGGTCAGGAATGAGTCAGATACGTGGATGAAAAGATTCTCCCAGACCTGCATGGCTGCTGCCGCGGTGCTGCAAGAAGCAAAGCGTTGGGTTCATCCAGAGCAGAGACTCCCCATTTCCCCACACTCGTGATCCAAAGTGATTGTCTTGCAACGTCGGATTCGCGATCCCGCCCTCTTTGGATCGTGGGAGGTGCAAATAAGGTAAGGTAGGGGGCTTGCAAATGTGGCTTGAAACGAGGTGGTGACAGCGCCCATCAACCTTCTCACACTAGCCCACCGGCCCAACTGCGAGCAAAGGCAGTGGTGACGCCCCATTGACCATCACTTCGCCGGGCGACTCTTGTTCTTCGCAATTGGGAAACATTGGGGTCAGGTGCAGCGGCGCAGGACCAAGAATCTGTTCGAATTGGGCTGGCGGATTCGTCGCAGGCAGCCAGGCTGATGTCATTCAGCACAAAACAGCACAACATGCATGTCCTACAAGACCGACAAGAGCCAATGAGCACCGCCCGGAGTCGGACTCCCTCCCATGATGGATAATAATATACCCTCATTTGCGCACGCAAAGATCCTTGCGGGGTAGAGGGTCGTAGTGTGGTTTGTGCACAGGAACCTGAACGACGAGCGTAGGATTGGGGGCTGTTGGAAACAAGAAGACACGGAAATAAGGATGGAATAGGCAAGCCGAAGAGCAATGATGCAAAGAGCGACTACAGGAAGTCGCAGTAAAGGCTGAAGCGTAGGCCGCGCTATTGCAGTCCAGACGAAGTGGACGTCCTCGTATGACCTAGCACCTGGTCACCCCGTCCGCAGGTAGGACATGCGGGGTGGGAGGGAGACTTCGAGATGCCTTCACGATGCCTTGAAAAGCCGCCATCCGGGATATCGGCATTTAGTACGTAAGCAAGCAAGCAATCGAGAAGCACATCTCAGGAATTTCCGGAGCCTCTTCCTCTACCATCATCCTCAGAGCGTGCGGTTGGGTAGACATATCAAAAACTCAAGATGATTGTTCCAACCCGCTTAGTCCCTCGCCAGACTGACGAGCTTTAGACGAGTTCGCTGCCCCTTTTCCCTCTGAATCGACTTCATAGAATCTCTTCTGCCCCCATTACTCGCACAAGGGTATTGCACTCCCAAATCGGAAAAGCTTAAGGCCTGTGCTGTGTGCTGTGTGCTGTGCACTGTGCGCTGTGCTTGCCAAGGTTGCCGTGCAATGTTCTCCTCTCATCCGTTGTCAAAGCAGCAAAGGCTAAAGAACTCCCCGATCTTTTAAATGAAAGAATTCGTGATTATTGCCCCATGGCTTCAAGAAACATAACGCAACATAACATAACATAATATCCTAGGGAGACCATCGTTCATCTTGCTCCCTGTCCGAATGCTTTGATGGCACGCACACACACATCAACGAGCTGTGCAGTTGACTTCCAGTTGAGTGTCCGCAATCTCCTTTTCATCCCCTTCTCTCTCTCTTCGGCCCCCAACCAGACCCAAAATACCTGGTCCAAAAGACCAAGACCCTTCAAAAGCTAAAAACACTGCCAAGACGACCAAGACTACACCAGTCCACGGACGATAAGGCAAGGGGCAAGGGCAAGGGCAAGGGGCATTGGACGTCATTATCGTATTCTCGTGGCCCCCAAGCCATTTCTCAACGATATATCATCTCACATCGTGACCTCACCCATGTCGTCCCTCATTTCATTCATCTCATCTCATCCCATCCCATCTCATCCCATCCTCCCATAAATGCAGCCAAACCCCCCCCCAAGGAGATTAGAGAACAGCCCCGCGACCAGATTGAGATCAACGTGTGTTTCATGTTTTCCTCCCGTTCCCGCATGCGGCCTAGTGCGGATGGATCTCCCGCCGATCCTTTGCTCATTTCGTCGTGCCTCGTCCGCTTTGACTTCATCGCACGTGCACCCGAGGCTTAAATACTACCGCCGCTCATCATACAGTACATATGTATATGTACATGCCCCCCTCCCCCCTCCCCTGCCTCTTCCCTTTTGCCTTTTCTCTGCTCGCCCCGTTAATTTCAACTCTCTTATTCTTCTCGCCCTTTACCGCTTTGGAGTTGAAACGTCGATGATCACCTCCATTGAGGCTGCCTGCTCGACAACGACCACCGAATCCAAAATCAGCCGAGCATACCGCCGAGCGATACGGGGCCATGTCTCTCGATGTCCATGAAACAAATTTGCAAAGCCCCAAAAGATTTCTCCGAGTCCGTAGACGGCGTAGACGAGCATCGAGAAACTCCTGAATCCCTACGCAAAGTAAACATTAATGCTTCGTGTTATTGGTCTTTGTTCTTGGCCAACCACCACCCCCCCTCCCCCCCAAACGTTGAGAGAGATAGGCAGAACTTGTTGTCTGGGAAAGGAGAGAAAGGGGTAAGTTTTGTTGAACAATGGGCTCATCCTCTGCTCTGCTGATTCTTTAGGATCCCCAGCCTGAGATTAGTCTCTGCGCCATGTCCCATCAGCTGGACAACCAACGAGGAGGGGAGAAACTAAGAAGATATTCATTACGCGCCTCTTTTCAGCAGGCTGGTCATAAGCAATGACGACGGGGACTTCGTGGACAAAAACATGAGAAAAGTGTCTCCTCCTTTTTAGCGAATCGAGTGACGCAGCTCGAGTCATCTTTCTCCTGGAGTATTTTTGGTTTAGATGAAGAGCCGACCAATGCCCACGCATTCACTCCTCCTATTCATCGTTGAGGACAGTGAGGAGGAGTGTGATCAAATCATGCTATATGGCACTACCTTGCCCAAAATAACTCTGAGAACCGCCCATCTTCAGAATCATTCCCCCTTTCAGGGACATTCAGAAGCGTCGTCAGGACTCAGCTCTTAGACTTGCGAGACTCAAGGTTCAACTTCACCAGTTAATCACTCGGATCAAAAGCCGTGGAGTAAGGCCTCTATCTACTCAAAGAAAACTTACCTCTCATCCTACTAGGCTCCAAACCCACTCCAGCTAACTCTGAGTGCACTCAAATCACTCTGAAGTGTATTAAATCTCCTCCCCACAATCAACTCAAGTAATCCGATTATGCCCATCCATACCGCAATTCAATCACTCCCCGTAGAACATGATGAGACAGTCCATTTCTAGCGTCCCTTACCGCTGAAAGACCATCTATGTTGAGACATCCTTCATCTAGTCTAGATATATGGAATGCTTGCGAAACACAACTAAACACCCAAAAGCTTGATAACTTGGGTGTTACTATGACTGAACAGACTGAGCTTGACCAGCTTCCAACTGAAAAAACCACCATGGTTTGAGCTATTCTCATTCAGCTTGAGATAAAGAGAATACATAGGTACTTGCAAAACATAAGCAAATGCTAGACAAGCTTGATAAACCTCGGGTTTAGTTTGGATGAATAGAATATCATGAGGGCTGACTATTTCCAGATTCCCCTTACTCGTGAAAAGGGTGGCGACCATCTAAGGTGTGAGAGACTCCTCCTCCTTCAGCCATGCAGTTTAGATAAAGATAATGCATCCAAGGACAAAGGAAGAACGTAATAACCAGCTATAACTCAAAGCTTCCTCGTCCAGTTATTCGGTTTAATACATGTAAAAACGGACATTTTTTATAACCATGCATGACTTGCGACATCCTCGTTCACTTAGATCAACTAGGGACAAAGAAAGCAACGAGTAAATCCCGAAAGAGCTCGAAGGCCCCTTGAGTTTAGATTCAATGAGATGAAAAGATGAAAGACCCTCACGGCAACAAATAGGACGGAAAAGACATGGAAAGTATTCATTACTTACGAACAGAAGCTGGCAGAATAAAATAGCCTAGAAGACGGGCCTCAGCGACGTTCTTCAGCACGAATGGACTACGTTGAGTTAAGTGCCTTTGAAAATTCCACAAGTATAAATCAAATCAGAAAAGGACTTAACGCTGTTAGATTTACTATGTAGTTCTTTATTATAATAAAGAAATATATGATATTACTGATAGATATTATTAATTAAATTATATAACCATTTTCTCATAAACTAATCTACTTTAGTTTTTATTCCTCGATCAGAAATGGAAGGAAAAACGAAAGAAATATAATATAAAGCATATTTTTCTACATGGAGAAAAGCAAATTTCAGTTCGTTAGTCAAATCATTACTCATATAATTAATCATAATTTTTCGAAATCTTCTAAAATTATCATTCTTGAAGTTCAAAAAAGGCCCTATGGTTCGTTTCACCATTGAAGTATTCATTCATCACTTAGCTTCTCAGATTACATACCTCGACGACCTGAGCTCAATCGTCATCTTCAACCTAAATAGACTGACTCCTCCTCAATAAGACAACGGCCTCCAGACGTCTATCCCCAAGCAGAAAGTTCTCCTCCGCCATCCCACATTCAAATTACTCACCAGTCATTCGTAATCCCAATCCTTCTACGTACCGCTGAGCTCATCCGATCTACTCCCCTCCCTCCCTTCCTCCCTCCCAGAACATCTCTTTCAACAACCCATCCATACAACACCAGACTCAACATTCCATATTCCACATTCCCAATTCCATTTCCGTAACCCGCTCTCCCCTCTTCTCCAAACCCCACCACCCTCCCGACACCCAACCACTTACGGACTGTTATTTCAGTAAGGAATTAAGAAAGCCAGTAATGATCCATTCAAAGAGCACAATGAGTCTTAAACCTATCCTATTTCTTCTTCTCTTCCTCTCTTCTTCAACAATAAGCATATACAAAACCTCCGCTTGCTTTGCTCACATTTTACACATCCCATCCATCCAGACAGACAGACTTACGTACAACCTAATCTTCACTAACCCCATCCCATCCCATCTATATCACATATCCGACTCCAGATTGCACGTTACCAAGTAAGCATCAGTCAGCTAGCTACTTAGTTAATCTTCCCATGTACGAATTGAATTCGATCTTTTTAAGGAGATGTAGAGGAGGCGGTTGTTTGAGATATATAAATCAGAGTTCTTACGGGCAAATAAGACGTTGCTCCTTTTTTATGTCGAATTGAATGATCCTAATGGTGGGAAGTATCAGATGAGGGGGAAACAACTCGGGAGAGACGGAAAGCTTGATGAGTGAGTTGAGTTCATGGAGAAGAGGCAGCCTCGGTGACAATAAACCCTCCGTTAGTCCCTCCTTATACAGTCTAGAAGATGTTGAATGCAAAGTACGAACTACGATATAAACCCCATAGATGAAGAGGCAACGAACATTTCACAATAGAAGACGTCACTAATAAAGTCACATGAAGAGCCAGAGAGATATTTTCACTTATTTTCAATTCGTGCAAGTTCCAATTTCCTCCTAAAGAAAGCCAACATTTGATACATTACAGTACAGTTTTTGGTCTCTTTTTTGGACAAACATAAGAGGTATGACCAGCTGTCCGCAACCTCGCAGCCTTGTGACGGAGAGCTGAAAGAAAGGTAATTTACAAAGAGAAGATCGAGTCGAGGAACATAGGGGGTTATATGCGTGGTCTAAACATTAGGCCGAGCCGTATTTTGAAGAAAATGAAAATCGAGAAGCCCATTAGATCCAGCGCTTTTGCGCAGGTCATTAGAAAGGCCATAGCCATAAAGCGCCACATTATGAGCGCTTTGCTTTATGTGAAACTCCGAATGGGCAGAAAAATGGACAAGAAAGAATGAGAACAAGGCTGTTCAGCCTATCCAGAACGCCTAAATCAAGCCACCGTACGCCTTCGTCATGGAATCATTCTTCATATCATGGGTGCTTTTTCCGCAGCTGCCGAGCGACCCTGACTGAGAGAACCGAAGAGTTCTTGAGGAGGAATTCTCGACAATCCGTTATTCCTATCGAAAGAATTGGTAGGAGCTGGCATGTAACCCTCCCGTTTTCGCCGAATACGTTCAGCAAGAGTTCCAGCCACTACCAAAAGGAATATCAGTGCAAGGGAGATAGCGAGAGCAATGAGTACGACAAAGCCTTTGGCAAGATGACCACCTACAACATGTTAATACTTTAAAAGAGAATTAGATCTATCAACATACCTGATGCAGTGAAGAAGTTCTGCTCTTGTGAGAAAAGTTGGGAGAGACTTCCACCAGTATTGGAGGCGGTGGTCGTGAGGGCGAAAGGCTGGAAAGTGGTACCGTTGAAAAGTACTGCAGATGCATTGCCAAAGCCGGGTACGACTAGAGCCCCCATGATCATGAGTGTTTCAGTCGAAGGGACCAGACTGGAGCCTGAATGACTTGAAGTGAGCTGCAGCATTTGAATACCTGAGATCGTTGTTCCACTTCCAAACACATCACCAATTGAATTCCAATTGGTTCCATCAAATTTCATGACGAATGCAGAGCCGTTTGTAGCAGTACCCCCCACCCATAGTTGAGAGCCATCCTCGGTGGCAGGGGTGAGTGCAGTCACAGGTCCAGGTATGGCGTCTTGTCCACTAGAGGCAGCCCATGTCAAAGCCTTGGAATCATATGTTGCTAGAGAGGTATTTGCACCATCTAGCTGTAATGATCCACCAACAAGAAGTGTTGTCTTGGTATTCCACAACATAGTGTTAGCTGTTCCAGCAAGATTATTAGTTCCAGGACGATTCCATTGTCCACCTGATGTTTGATAAAGGCAAACTCCTGGGCATTGCAAAGAGCCTGCGGCCGTGAAGCTTCCACCAACATAAACATCAGTAGAGTCCGGTCTGACAGCTATGGCGTTCACAGCAACTGTGCCTCCACTCAGGGAAGGGGCCTGGGAAGCGAAGGAAGAGGTGGACATGTCGTAAGCAACCAATCCATCGATAGTAGCACCATTGACAGTACCCGTGATAGAGCCTCCAATCCAGAGAGTGTTGCTAGAGAGGCCTAACGATAGAACAGTTGAGTCGCTGTTGATTTGCGGTCCAAGACCAGTCACAATATCAGAATTAGCATTGTCGATGAAGACAAGGTTGTTGACGTCTGAACCGTTTGAGGCAGTTGCTGTAAAATGACCTCCTAGTATCGTAACATTTTGTGAGCCGGACTCATAAAATAAACCAGTGACTACACCAGTCACATTTTGGCTGCTGATAGCTCGTGTACTCAAGGTAGATGAGGATTGTGACTGTGCCGGTTGGATATGCACTGGAAAGGAACTAAGTCCCGAAGAAAGAGCCGCCACTCCGTTGGCACTCAATTGAGAGGAAGAGAGAGAGCCAGCGTAGAGATAACCAACACCAGTGATGTTCACAGCAGCTGTTAACTGACCGTCAACGCCCACTGTAGAGGCATTCACATTCTGGAGCCAATTGTTCTGAGACGGGATCCAAATTGCGAATCCTGTAACATCAATAGCCTCATTGCTCCCGAAAGCAAGAACATTCTTGAAGTCTCCGGTTATGGCGATGGCAGTTTCTGGAATATTGGCCGTGATGCTGATGGAAAGGGGTACAACATTTTGTACCTCGCCATCAACACCAGCTCCCAAAGCGCTCCAACTATTCTTCGACGTGTCATAAGAAGCAATATGGTTCAAGCCAGGGATCCCATCAGCGCCTGTGTTGGTGAATGATCCTCCCACGTACAGTAGTGTATTATCAATAAACATGGAGAGTACCTCTCCATTAAGTCCACCTCCACTTAATGCTGTGGTGCCCGTGCTCGATATGGCAAGAATGTTGTGAAAGGTAGATGTAGAAAAGTTCCCCCCAACAAAGGTGGTAGTACCAGATGTGGCAAGGGAGCTAACTCCTGATCCTGATCCAAGACTCATGCCTGCCTGGTCGATAGTCGAATTAGAGAACTCGGAAGTATCTACTACAGCTTCATTAGGATTGAACTCAAATAGGCTGTTCAGGCCACCATCCGAATCAATGAGGGTAAATCCAACCCGTTGTGCAACGACAGTAAGATCGGAGATATCTTGACCAGAGCTTGGTGTGAGAGTGACCGAAGGGCGGAAAGCAGTAGAGCCAGCTTCAATGTATCCGAAATATATTTGATCGTATTTGTCGAAATTGTTCGTTTGAAAAATTTCTGTGTTGAACTCTGCATTCTTGGTACTTGACATAACTCCAGTTATGTTCACCTGGCCACGGGTTGAGCAAGAATTGTCCTGCATGCATCCGGGTGTATAAATGTTGACCGAATAATTGCCAGATTGTCTAATATCAGGGAGGAATACCACAGATGCTGAACTTGAATTAAGATTAGAGCCCGTGAGGGTGGCTGTTAAATATTCCGAAGTGCTTTGAAGAGAAGGAGAAACTTTCCAGGGTCCGGTGGATGTAGATGTAGAAGCTGTAGAAAGACCAGCACATGCTGGCTCATCGAACGTACTGACTGCGTAGGAAAAGATGTCATCTTCAAATAGCTCAATACCATCTAGCCCACCACCACCACCATACCATGCTGAAATGTCTATCCGAAAAGCATCCATCCCAACAAGATTAACAAAGTGAAAGTCCTGGTATTTGATGTTGGAATTGCTGCTTAACGGACACTCAGAAGAGCATGATGCGTTTTGGTTGGTTGTTGGATCGATATAGGTAAAGTTCATAATGCCATTGAGTGGTATGGCTGTGAATCGCCAGGTCTCGGTTCCTCTTCCATCTTGATGTGTATTCCACAGTCTCAGCTTTGTTGGCTGAAATCCAAAGCTGAAGGTAGCTTCCCAGAAACCGGGTGTATTACCAGCCAGGAGCCAAGTATTACCAGCTCCATCCGTGCCACTGGTCTTACATACGATATTAGAAGGGTCGCTGAAACCAGTAGTCAAGGATGATGAGCCAGAGGTAATGTTCGCAGTAGATATGTTGATGATCTGTTGATCTGGCTCAGTAGGACCAGTCGTATTTCCTAGCCCAGTGAACGATCCTCCGAAAATAATGTTGCCATTCGAGGATTTCGTAATTGATGTGACAGGGCCATTGAATCCAGCGAACGGAAGGTTAGTCCAACCCGCGTCTCCAACCCAGGCGATTGCATTTGTGGAATTTGCGCCCCTAAAATTTCCGCCAACATAGACGGTGCTCGTAGCTTCGTCACAGAGTAGCGCATAAACCTGCCCCGATAGTCCAGGGAGAGGTGTAATGGCCGAGGTATTTGGATTGATGATTGCAGCTCCTTGCGACTCAATACCTCCCAAACTTGTAAAGTTACCACCTACAACAACACCAACCATTGATCCATTCGACAGAACAAACGAGCACATTGCTTGAATTCCTGCGTCGGCGGAGGCGAGAGTTGCAAATCCACCATTTGGAAATTGGGACATAACTGATTGACTGCCATTTGTAAAGAAGCCACTTTCGCTTTGTCCTTCGTATTCATATAGTGAGATGCCATTGAAGTCCCCAGCAAGTCCTACACGTCCCAGCTTGGATAGATCGAGGTTCGGTGAGGGTATGGCATTGAATGTAACGGCTTGAGACACTGGCGCAAGGCATAGCAAAAATAATCCGAGTCGTATTAGAGGTGGCGGGTCACCGACTGAGGGACGCAACCACGAAGAAATCTTCATTGTTAAACCCAGGAGCACGATATTAAGGTATATTATTTCGGGATCTGAGGTCAACAATGAGGAAAAGCTCGACGGCTAATGACCGATTCAATTCCTTCTGAGTTGCATTGGATAGACCGAGACGCGTGCGCAAACTATTTCATGGGAGATTTTAATAAGTCGAACTTGTTGTAAAGGTGAGGATAAGAAATTGATGGGTGAACCGTGAATAGATATCCACTCGTAAAGGTGATGGTTGGGTGAATGCGCTAGTGGAAAAGGTCGGGATTTTTAGCTAGGACCAACAAGCCGTCGATTAGAAGTGAAGTTTCGCACGATTGAGTTCCCGCGATCGAATAGTCTCTATCTCGAGGATAAAATCCACAGATACTTTATCGTGGTTATTACTCGCACCGAGAATTCCAGATCGCTGTCCTCCTGTCTGTGTGCCGAAACCGTTGGATGTGTTACTGAGGCGGATTCAAGGAGGTATAATTTCCCTTTCTGTTCCACAAGATGTTGGAGCTGGCTGGCAAATGATGCAGAGTGTCGATATGTTCGATGTAAAAGAGTGGAAAGTTGAAAGAAAATAGTACTGAGGCCTGTATGGAGGATGATGTGTATCGAAAAGGAATGTGATGTTCGTGCTTCTTGAATCGTTAGTGTTTCTTTTCTTGTCTCTATGGTCAAGGGTCCCTATAAGGGTATCTGCATGGGAGACGTAGTACGTACTGGTTGGAACAATGAGAATCAGAACATGGAATGAATCGAAATGGAATGGAAAGGAATGAGTGACAGCGTGCGATTGTTTCTGTTATACAGTACAGGTGCTACTGCATGTTCTTCTTAAGACTAAGGGGCTTTAAAATAACAAAAGCAGTAGGTTAGATCCTGATAGGCTTGGAGGTTGGAAGTGGGGGGGCTGGAATTGGAAGCGGCCTGCTGTTTTACCTGGGCACTTCGTATCAACAACTACAACATTTGATCTTGACATGGACCTCAATGAGAAGAGTATTGTGGAAGTCCATCTGGTCTCATTGGTCTCTATAGGCCGACTAGCATTCTTTTAAATATCAGCCAATGATCTCTTACCATTGTCTTCTAAACACTTGATCTAGGGATTGGTATGATCGTCCTCCTTCCAAATGCTTAGTCTATGTTGCGATTCATTATGTAGGTACTATTTTCTAAAACATCACTCACTCTCTAAAGCTAATTCCTATAATATCTCAACTCACTCACCGAGCTTTCATCTGATATCAAGGAAGCCTTGCTCTCGACAATTGATCGAATGTCGGTGGAAGGGAAACCCCGACTGCATGCTGCCGCCCCCAGTCTGATACATCAGCGTCTTTGATATTCAATTCCTATTATCAAACAAAGGGCAGCCTTCGGATCTTCTATTCTCCAGGATTCCGATAACCCAGCAGACACCCTCACTTCATGGGCTCGAGTACTCAAACTTCTGGAGGATGCAATATTACCTTACCTCTCTATAATTCCAAATAATTGCTAGAATCATATCGGTCGGAATAATTGTTTATGACACCCACCTCAGAGTGAACAACCCAGGGCAAGGGCAATCATTCCGATGGAAAACAGTAGAACATGAATTGTGTCATGTTCACACACCAAACGCAGGGCATCTCTTTATTTCAAAACGTTGTCCCCTGCCATCCTATTCTTGTAATCTCTAGGACTCTCATATTCCTTCGGATTCCCTGCCCACATCCCCCGGAGCTTCTTTTTGGCCCGCTCCTCTGCCGCTCGATATTTCTCCTCAGATACCCCATATTCTGCACCCATCTTTGCCTCATAAACTGTAGCAAGCCCCGCCTTTAGCATCTCTTTCCCAACATCTCTGCGGAATAAGAACCATCTTCGCATGAAAACTGTAGCTACCACACGTTCGTATTGATCCCGTTTGTAGATGTAAGCTCGTACTCGTCGATTCAGTATGTATTGCTTGAGCCACTCGAGAGCCTCAGCGGAGTACGGTTGAGCTGGTTTCCCAAAATGAGCTCCTTCAGGCGCGTCGATTCCTGCTATTCGAATATGTATCTGCAGAAACTTGTGAGCCTTTATTCGTAGAAATGAAAAGCTATGTCCATACTGTTTTGCCCTTCAAGTTCTTCTTCTCTGGTATTTTCCTTCCTGGCAACCATCCCCAACCCGCAAGCCTTCCTCCTGGTGTATGGAAAAGATGAAAATTATCGGCATCGCCAACTCTTGTAACCGTGCCTAATAGGCTCCTCTTCCTGAACCATGTAGGACGAATGTGATTGACCTCTGGTATGCGACGTAGATACGAACGGTAGATGCGGACGGATACCAGAATTGTGCTGGTGAGGAGGAGCGTTGGGATCACCGTCCGTGGATCTTTGTAGTGATCCCAGTCCCGAGCATTCAGAATGTTTTCCCAAGAATTTTTCTTTTCATTGCGGTCCCTTGAGGAATCAGAAGACCATGGTGGCCATTGCATGGTGGTGATTCCTTTTCCAAGTTTGATGGGGAAGGCTGAAAGTTTACCAGCAAGATTTATCAACAAGGATACCCGCGTTGGAACGGTACGACCCGATCACGTCTGCAGCTCTTATGGCGCTCTTATAATACATTTATTATTTTAATCTATTCGATCGTGGGATAAATAGTTTCGTACCATTAAATATATCCAATTCGTTGGGACGAAGTGTTTAATCTAGGATCCTCATAGTTGAGTCCTTAACTTCTCTTCTACTCTTTCCCTTCCTAAGCTCACGATACATAGCGAGGTAGGCAGCTTTATGAACAATGAAATTGAGGTATATTTTAGTATTACAGTTTTCTCTTCTTGTATCGTTCACTTCTAGAACTCTCAACCAGTAGAACTTTCTCCCCTTCATTCTCCCTAACAAGCCCCACGTTGTGTTGTCGCTTTACAAGCACTTTCCTCTCTATAATATCACCATATTCCTTCTTGATCTTAATCTCCTTAACGTCTGCCTCTACCTTCGTAGTCACTCTCTCAGAGAATGTCTTCAAATCCGCCGCAAATAGCACGCTATGAGCCCATCCTGCCTCTCGTCCCCATAGGCTCCTAAAGTGGTCACCAACTGCATCGTATGTCGCCTTCGTCAAGCTCTTATGCTTTCCCTTCCCAAATTTGTAGTCTCGCTGTGCGATTTGCCAGACATGGGTATCCACAGGAACAGCTTCTCCCCATCCTAAGCCCATAAGAGCAACACAGTCTGCTACCTTTGGGCCAACGCCTTGAAGCTGGAGCAATTCTTCGTGTGCTGCCCGGTATCCTGGACGACCGCCAGCAGGAAGCTCCTCTTTGACATCTTCTAATGTCTCGTTGTTACATAAGCTTTGAAGCCACCCCTCGGGCATTTCATTGGCGACTATTTGGGCAGTCCGGGCAATATACTTTGCTCGATAGCCAAATCCAAGCTCTCGTAGATGAGTCTCTATTCCAGCTGCAGTCAATGATTCTGGTGTAGGAAAATCATGGAAAGCTTGATTGTCAATATGACCTATTAAGGGACCATAGTGTAGACATAGATTATTGACCTTCCAGCACAAAGGTCAGCTATGTTCTGAAGCCATAGACTTTGGGTACTTACCATTTGAGAGATTCTTATAATATTATTGTTACTACTGCAAATGAAACCAACCAGCGCTTCCCAAGCATCTTGTTTAAGGATTCGAACTCCTGTGAACTTTGGCGCTCTCTTCTTAAAGTTTAGATCTACTGATGACCATTCTTCATACAATTGAGTTAGATTAGGGGAGAGATTGAGGTATTTGCGGATGATCAACTCGGATTCCTCATCTTCATCAAGGGAGCCAATTTTGGAGGAACTTGCTGGGGATGGAGGTTTTAAAGGAAGTATGCTATCTGGCCGTATTGTTCGATAATGTAGATGTGTTGAATCTTGTTTTAAGGAGTAAATCCTGCCATGGAGAGCGCAGGACCTATTTCCATGTTAACCCCTATCTCGAAGTCTTTTAGCAAAAGGAAACCTACCATTCATTATTTGGCAACTTTTTCCACCGAAAAGATTGCCCACAACGCAAAGTTGTATCAATAGAAAGCTCTGCAAGACTTACAGGAAGTTTTCGCCATTCCGAGATTCGCAAATTGCCCATTGTGTTTGTGTTGTCGCAAGTCCATGCAAATCAATTCTTCAGTCAAAGCCTCAGCAACGCTAGCCGAAGTGCAATCCCAAGAAAAAGTTCAGCCAGAACCTTCGTCATTTAACAAACTCCAACTTTCAATTCAACTACAGATCTACGGATCAATTTTTATAATTGAAGTAGTCGACCATTCGACTCTAGTCGCCAGTATGAACGGCGACAATTACTCATCTCGAGGCATGGCATCAAGGGCAAAACCTAAATTGCAAGGTGGATCTATTACTGACAACAAGGATGCAACAGGTTCTGGCCGACACGGCTCATCGAGAGATTATCCTGTAAGGATACAATATTTTGCACCTCTTACTTCAGAATACTACTAACCATAGGCAGTCCTCACGCGATGATCGCCGCGGCGACAGAGATCGAGGCAATGAGCGCCGACGTTCGCGCTCTCCTAACCATAGAAGCTCCCGACCCTCTCGTCGCGACGGAGAACAAGACTCGTATTCTTCTAGCCGTGACTATAGAGAGCGCGAGCGCGAGGACAGATACTCAGGCAGAGAGCGAAGAGGTGGCGGAGACAGAGGAGGTGGGGAGAGAGAGTGGGACAGAGATCGGGGCTCAAGACGTGACACACGAAGAGATGAAGATGACAGACTCCCTCGCAGAGATAGGGATTTATTTGAGGACCGACGTGGCGGAGGGGGGAGACGAGGTGATCGTGGAGACCGAGATGGTGGATTTGGCTTTGGAAATGGACCAGGACGTGACCGAAAGAAGAGCCCAACTCCCCCACCCAAGCCGAAAGAACCTACACCAGATTTGACAGATGTTGTTTCGGTCCTGGATCGCAAGAGAAGATTGACTCAGTGGGATATCAAGCCTCCAGGGTATGAGAATGTTACGGCCGAGCAGGCTAAGCTATCTGGCATGTTTCCATTACCAGGAGCTCCAAGAACACAACCCATGGACCCAAGCAAACTACAGGCCTTTATGGCACAACCCAGCGGCACAGTTACCAATGCCGCCCTCAAGCCTTCCAACTCTCGACAGTCAAAACGTTTACTTGTGCATAATCTTCCTTTTTCAGTCACCGATGACACCATTGTCAATTTCTTCAACCTCCAGCTCAATGGACTGAATGTTATTGAAGGTTCTGACCCATGTATCTCTGCTCAGATATCAAGCGACAGATCCTTCGCATTGCTGGAATTCAAGACAGCTTCAGAAGCTACTGTGGCATTGGCACTAGATGGAATTTCAATGGAGGACGATGATCATATGACAGGCAATGGTACAGCGGATACCCAAGGACTTTCTATTCGTCGTCCTAAGGATTACATCGTACCAGCTGTCACTGATGAGACTTCATATGAGCCTGGCGTCGTCTCTAGTATAGTGGTTGACACACAAATCAAGATTAGCATATCTAACATCCCCCTATATCTCAACGATGAGCAAGTCACTGAACTATTGGTTGCATTCGGAGAGTTGAAGGCATTTGTGCTTGTCAAAGATAACAGCACAGAAGAGTCACGAGTGAGTTCTGGAATTCTAATAACGATTGATAATGCTAATTCGATTCAGGGAATTGCTTTCTGCGAGTATATTGACCCTACTGGAACAGATCTGGCTGTTGAAAGTCTCAATGGCATGGAGCTTGGAGATAAGCATCTCAAGGTTCAAAGAGCAAGTATTGGAAATACTCAAGTCTCTGGCTTGGAGATGAGTGTCAATGCTATGTCTATGCTTGCGGGTACCACCTCACAAGGTCTAGACGAAGGACGAGTACTACAATTGCTCAACATGGTCACTCCAGAAGAACTTATTGACAATGAGGATTATGAAGGTAAGCTTCTTCTATTCTAATATATGTGCTCCGGCTAACATTTGCACAAGAAATCTGCGAAGATGTGAAAGAGGAATGCTCGAAATATGGCAAGGTCCTCGATATGAAAGTCCCAAGACCGACTGGTGGAAGCAGACAATCTAATGGAGTCGGCAAAATCTATGTAAAATTCGATGGTCCCGCATCAGCAGGCAAAGCTCTACAATCTCTAGCCGGCCGAAAGTTTGCAGACCGTACCGTCGTCGTAACGTACTTTTCTGAGGTAACCCCCCTCCATGCTCTACGACCTTCGAACAGCAGCTGATCGTGCACAGGAAAATTTTGAAGTTGGCGCTTGGTAAAAGGGTCATATTTGTGAAACTACTTGCATATATCCCTTGGGATTCTATCTCAGCCTTCTTTGATTGACAGCCTTATATGGATCAAGAATCAAGTTATCTTCAGGGTTACGGTAACTCTTCTGTAATTTTAGTACTATTGACCAAATTTGGGGCTCAAGGGATGTTAACCAAAAAAGAAAATCTTTTCCCAAATATTTTTTCTTTCCCTTGTGATCTGCTCCAAAAATTGTGGATTTTAGGAGATTTTCAGAATAGTCTAAGAAACCATATTGAACCTTTTGCCACTTTTTACAGCTTGAGGAACTTATATGGAGAGAGGCTCCTCCTCAGTGCTTCATAATCATTGGCCAAGGCAGACTCCTTGATCTCGATGTGAGTGCTTCGTTTCCTGATTTCTCTTAATAGCATGCTTTAAGGAATATTATAAGAATGCATCGTCGGAACTAACACTTGCATCGGGACTAATCAAGTGGACTTGCTCAAGTCTGGTAGAAACTTGAACTTTTATCTCTTCATTTGCCTCAAAAGCTCTTTATATTCAAACGATGCAGAGTAACTATTACCTATCACTAATAAGTCTCCTGGAAAGACCTCATCCTTAGAGAAACCGAAAGGCTTCAACCATTGACTTGACATGATGAGATAAATTGCACCAGAGTTACACAATCACTGGTTGATAATAATTGCTTTATTTCGAACTACCTTGAATGATACGGACAAAAATAACGAAAACCTACCTTCCAACAATCCTATTCGAAAAAAATGCCAAAGGCTTCCAAGATTTTTAAAACAGCGAGTAACCCAATGCCCGTCCCATCACCCAATCGGCTTCAACAACATATGACCATCCTTGAGGTATACAACTCGAGAAAGCTAATCCTTAACATATAATTAGCCAAATGTAACTTCAAGCAATGGATTAGATATAAAAAAGATCAAGTAACCAAGAATAAAATCAGAAGTCCGTTGAGATCATTGTCCTCCCCGCAGGGAATTCTAAATCAAGAGGTACCAGAAAAAATGTATATAGTGTATCATCATTTTGAATGTCTCGGGTTATGTATGCCGTGTATGTGTGCTGTGATGGGGAATATGCTTACATAGATTGATTCCATTATCGAAATGGGCATCGCCAAAATGTAAATAACACAGCTCAAGCAATAATGCCCGTCAAAAAATGTTGAAGATGTTGAAGTTGGAAGAAAATTCGAAGGCCGAGATTTTTGATTTTCTCAAGCTCTTTTCCTAATGTGGCCTAGTCTATCCTCTAGTATTAGCGAACGCACTTTCCAATTCAAATTTGCAGAAAGTTCGCGATAACTTCATTGAACTATCTACATCCCAAAATCGACAATTAACAACTCGACCGCCAACAAATATGGGTCGTCTCCATTCCAACGGTAAAGGCATATCTGCCTCAGCAATACCATACTCTCGCACCCCTCCTGCGTGGCTCAAGACCACCCCCGAGCAGGTCGTAGACCAAATCTGCAAGCTCGCCAAGAAGGGTGCCACTCCATCCCAGATCGGTGTTGTCCTCAGAGATTCTCACGGTATCGCTCAAGTTAAAGTTGTTACTGGTATGTTGATTGTGCATATTCGTCGACTAATGGCTGACTTTTTCTCCAGGTAACAAGATTCTCCGAATCCTGAAGTCTAATGGTACGATATTGCCAATTTGAATTCCCGTAATCGCCATCATTAGACTTAGTCTACATGATGCATGCAACCTGCATATAACCAACTGCCTCTGCTTGGTCTTTGACTGACAGAGTGACTAAACAGGCCTCGCACCTGAGATCCCAGAAGATCTGTACATGTTGATCAAGAAGGTTTGCTTTCTAATTCCCAGACCCCTTTGGAACGAACTAACCTCCTCTCCTTAAGGCTGTCGCCGTCCGCAAGCATCTCGAGCGCAACCGAAAGGACAGAGACTCCAAGTTCCGCCTCATTCTCATCGAGTCACGTATCCACCGTCTCTCCCGTTACTACAAGACCGTCGGTGTCCTTCCCCCAACCTGGAGATACGAGTCTGCCACCGCTAGCACGATCGTCGCATAAATGTTGATAGGAGGAAAATGTCACTAAATGGAATTAGGATGTGACCAATTGTGGGCTAATTTGCTCCGGATGGATTTTGTGGTAGCATTAGACACTGCATAGCAAATAAGATCTCAAACACACTCCAGCAACATTGAACTTCTATATCCTTCATGCTACTTACTCTGAGAATGCAAATGCAATGACTCCCAACTCCCAAGCCAAACCATTAAAATATGCACCAGTATTCTCGGGTATAAAACGCTTTGCCATTGAAATTTGAACCATCAATTCTTTTCTAATTCCTTGGATCTTTGTAGTAAATATTCCCCTAGCACCCTCAAAGGATCCTTTGGTCTGCATAAAATGTTAAAACTTGCTAAACTATGCAAATTCCCAATTGAAAGAAAGACAACATACTGCTCTTTTGCCAATTGCTTCATTCCCTCCAATAAAACACCTGTAACCTTGCTATTGATGTACTGTCTAGTCGGAGCCCCATGTGGAGGAGCTTCACTCGGTATCGTTGGCACTGGATCTGGGTGTTGAGAAGTGGCTCTGGATGCTGGCTCGCCATTGATATTTCGGACTGGAGTTCCCATTCTGGCAGGGATTGGACTCGGAGCATTGGTGTTATTTAATGGCATGGCCGGAGACTGTGGAAGCATAAGCAATATATTGGGTTTAGTTTGAATAGAGAAAAGGACTTACAGCAGGTCGGGCAAGAGTACTGTCGCTCATGACAATGTCTCCGATTCTTTCAGGTTGTGCTGCAGGGCTAGGCGCAGCTGTTGATGTTGAGGACTGGGGCTGGATTGTTTGCATTGCGACCTGGTATGCTTGAGCTGCTGCAGTTATGCTAGGAGGTGGAGGGCCAGCATCTGGCATTGTAATTTCTGGGGTATTTGTCTCAGACATGGTTGAATTGTGAATGTCTTGGAGTGGATTACTTTGATTTGGATTGCTCGACATTTCAGTTTTTGCAAAACGTGACTTCATATTGTTGATATTCCGCTAAATGAACTCCCATGAACCCTAGCAGGGAAACCATGAACAAGATTTTTCTTTTTCCTCTTAACCTATTGAAACACTATATGCAACATGAAATTACAAGACCGAGGCAATGTACACAAAAATGTAATGCTGGGTCGACGTGTACAGCATCCACCCTCTACTCAATTCTATGACGGCGCATTACCCCTTGCGAAACGTCTAAAAACACAGGAGAGTACAGATTGCAATCTGGAAGAAGATATATCTCATGCCGGATCAGAAAATGAGGCTCCTTATAGTCCACAGCGATACCAAGATGAGGTTTCTGATTCTGAAGTAGAGGAAGATGACAATGACAAAGAGCTGTTACCTCGACGTCCCACCGAGCTTGAGAGTGCATTGCCTCCGGTGAAGACTGGCAAGGAAGCAATAGCTGAATATGAGGCTATGAGAGCCCTAGAGCATCAAGTACCCGATAATTTAAAGTCCCGTCTAGATCAGAGGGGCTGGGCAAGGGGGATGAGCAGCATATATAATGATGCCTTCAACCTTGCACTCGAAACTGTGTTGGAGGATGAAGGGCATCTCTTCGATGAGAAAGAATTAGAAGTCTTCAAGCAGTGGAAAAAACTTGAATATGAAGTTCAGTACCTGTGAGTTCCAAACCTGATCATGAGATACTGTTGCTAAAGCAAGAATAGATATGTCCGCCTTTTCCTTCGTAAGACCTCTGCATGGCACCGTATCCACCGTCTAGGTTATTATGGTGACATTGCGGATATTCCAGCTGCCTCAAAGGTCCTCCAAGAGACTCGAGAATTGCCCGAGTCCACAGATGCGATGCAAGCAAATCCAGCAGAGCTTAGGCCCCCTGAAGAAGTCCTAGGAACTAGCTTCACGTTTGCCGATTCCTCTGAAGAGAGTATCACAATGCTGGAAGAAGCATTATCCTTGCTGAATGCAGAGGAGCTTAAAGCCATGGCCAAAGAAGCGAAAGTTCAGGGTAAGAATAAAGCAGAACTTCTAAAGGCCCTCCGAGAGACAAGTCAGCGTCAAAGTGGCTTAGATTGGACGCCTTTGAAGAGATCTGAAACCGAAGAGTCTGTCAATTCAGACACTACCTCTACAAAATGCCCAGAGCGTCCAAATAGAGACAAGCGCTTCTTACAAAAGATTATTGATATTACTGGCCCATGCATACGACTTTCTATGCCGGCTTTGAAACTCTTTGAAAGAGTCCATTTGGTCTTCTATAGGTCTACGGAGTGGACTGATAAATCATTGACTACTATCATCCTTTCCCAGATGTCACGCCGAAACTTTCCAGAGTACATTGTTTCCAGATCTACGAACATATTCCCCAAGAGATCTGATCTTCTTGAGTTTGAGGCCGCCATTAGGACACAGTTCCGGGTCGACAATATATTGGAATTCAACGGCAATCCAGGGAAAAGGGGTTTGGAGGAGGTGCTGGCTATATTCGAGGAAGTATACCCTCGATGGAAAGCAATCCTCGAGGAAGAACAACAAAAAGAGGATCGAGTATACGAGAGCGGAGAGGGAGCATACCTTCGACGATTCTCTTCTGCTTGGGTATACACGCGGATAGTACACAAAGGTACCTATGTCCTGGGCCGATTCAAATTGCATGAACGGGAACGTGCTGTACTTACCGAGCTTCTCGATCAGCACCTCTTCCATGCAGCTCGACGAGGAGCATGGTATCAACGCAAGGCGTTGCTAGAAGAGCATTACATGGCTGCTCTTCAGCCACAGCCTGGAATCAATAACCCCGAACAGCAAAAACGACACTGGAAACGCATCTCACTGAATACCTGTGAAGCAGGATTACAAGACAAAGAATGCCATACTATCTATCATCACGATCTCCAAAAGCGGATCCGAAAAATCGAGAAATCAGTCAAAATCCCCAAGCGGGAACAACACGACTTTGGGCATGTTCTCCTTTCCAAGCCCGTTGAAGTCTTTGTTGAAGGCATACAAATTAAAAAAGAATACCTCGCCCAAACAACCCGCCGCCGCTCCAACGGCATCACAGAAGAACGTCTCCGCAGCACTAAAACTATCTGGGTCGATGAGCTCGAAGATGGCTCCGAATGCAGCGTCGAAGCTATGTGCCTATCCTGGTATCGCTCACAAGGTTTCAAAGGCTATCATTCCGAAGGAGGCATAATCCGAACTTTATTCGCATACCTTTTCTACGATATCCTTTTCATCTATATCCCGAACGTCTTTCAAACCGCATACCAAACTTGTCCACTAGATTTACATACCGATGCATTCTATCCCTCCCGTTTCTCAGAAATCTCCCATCGTCTCGTAGAGATCTCAAACGGTGCGGCATCCTCTCTCATCACTTCCGTCCACACTCGTTTTTCTGAAAAGAAAACGTGTATCATCGGTCTCAACTGGGAATTCGCACTCGATGACCTTCTCGAAATCGTAGAATGTTTCGATGCTGCAGCTTTAGCAACAATCTGTAAAGTTATGGCGCAAGAATATAGAGTGAGGGGAGGAGGGATCCCGGATTTGTTTCTTTGGGATACAAGGGGGAAGGAGGTTAGGTTTGCAGAGGTGAAGAGTGAAAATGATAGGCTGAGTGATACGCAGAGGTTGTGGATTCATGTGCTTACTGGGGCGGGGGTGAGGGTCGATTTGTGTAGTGCTATTGCAAGGGAGGTCAGGGTTGTTGATGCTATATAGGTTTGAGGGGGGGTTGGGTTATGTATATTTTTGACGAAATATAACTTTATATATGATAGCTGCTTGAAGAATACTCCAGATACGAATGAAGCTTAACGCTCTCAAGGGTTACTCACCTAGGCACAATCCCCTTTCAACTAGCAACAAGCAATACATAGACAGAGCAACATTTAGACCAGCGCGTGAAATGATTTACCTCAGTAATCAAATCAAACCAAATGATATCTAGGGTACTACTTTATTAATTGCTTGTATGATTAGCATGTGATAGGATTCTAAGCTATAAATATAGCTATAATAGCAGATAACTCTATTACTAGTTATTATTAAAGGCCCTAATAATAAGATTTCTTTCTTTCTTTTTGACTGCTTTTATAATAATCATAGTAACCAATTAATAATTACTTACTCAAAAACTCAAAAATCAAATAAGAGCCATCAGTTACCCAGGAATAAAGAGTTCCCACGCGCTGATTTAAAAACAGTTCAGTCACAAATTGAAAGTTTCTATATTCTCACACACATCTCTTTCTCAAAACCGTGATTCTCGTCCCTCCCTCGTAAGACTCGTAAGATTTGTTCGTAATGTATGATTGCCCTACGCAATGCCAGCTAAAACGTCTTCATCATCGGGGAAAATGATCAGGAGATAACTGGTTAAGAGGATTCTATTGGACTCTGAAATATTCCCATTCACGGTTCCCTTCCTTCACTAAACGTTGGCTTCTTGTTCATCTACTCCCTAATATTGGGAATCATAATTACTCTATTCTATTCTATATTATAGGTGAGGTGAGGTGAGGTGAGTAGTGAGGGAGAAGACTAGTCGATTCATAGCAATCGTTCACACCGTTCACACAAGATAAGGATCAAGAGATGGGGGGGGGGGGGTTGGAATTGATTTTTCTACTTGGGCTTTCATGAATGCAATGCTTACATAAATTTCCAGGGGAGATTCAGTCTTTGTGAGTAGGAAGTCAAAGTTATGCATCGATGTAGTGGTGTGGTTGAGATGTGGTTGGTTGGAGAGAATCATTATATATATTTTCTATCATCTTTCTTTCTTCCTCCTCCACCCATTTATCCTCAACACATGCTTAATGCAAGACTCTCCATCTATCTTTGCTTCTATCTCCTACTAGATATGCGAGCTACCTGCATTAAATTTTAAATTGTTTATAGAACCTCATCTGTCTCCACTTCTCGAAAATCCGAGATGAGAGGATGGATGTTCATCCCTTGTTCTGTCTGAGCTTGAATATTAAGACTACAGGAGCGCGAGATGGCTCTTTATACTTCTTTTTCTAACATATTTGGGAAACTTGTTATTTTTTTTTAGTCGAGAGAGGGGAGAAGAAGAGAAGTATTCATTACGTAGATGTATGCAAGTCTTACATACACAGAGGGATTTGAGAACTTCGTGAGAGAGAAATGCACCATCCCACTGTTTAGCAAATGAATGGTTCGTCAATATTTTTTTATCTAAATGAAGCTTTGGTGTTCACTCTATCCCCGCAGTTGAACGAAAAGAAAAGAAAAGAAAACAGTCCCCTTCTACGTCAATACCCTCCTACCCTATTAAAATCTGGAGGAGGAGGAGGAGGACGACGACGAAGAAGAAGAAGAAGAAGAAGAAGAAGAAGAAGAAGAAGAAGAAAAGGCACGCCCTTTCTTAATTTCTACTTTCAAAAACCCAACATATACCTAATCTCAGACATTGGAACTGCAAGGGAAGGGAAACATATTTTGAGATTTTAATTTGGATGATACCGATTTTCTGATATAGATGAGGGAAGAATTTTACTTCTTCAGGGTGGGGATGAGTAAGTTGGTATGTAGTGATCAATGAGATAATTCCACACAGGGTATCAAAAACGGTGGATTATAATTACTTCAGAAGAGAAATAGCTGGAGGGTTAAATGTACTTATGCTTATTACAAGTGAGAGCTACGTAGAAGGAGGGAGGGTTTGAGTTGATTTCAAGAATAACTGTATAGTAGTAGCGGCTCAAATTAAGCCCACTTGGGTGGACGTTGTGCATTGATGGCTGACAATTGAAAGATCTAAGATTGAAATGCTACAATGAAGCAGCTAAGTACATATGGTGTGGTTTGTCTCGTAGCACTCATACAGCTTAGCAACTGGACCTTTCTGGAACATCGGGCGAGAAGAGATATATCTCCATAAAGTACATGCATGGATTGTGAGTCTTCCCGGCGTACACAAGTATGGGTGGGTTGCAGTATAGAAGTTATGTGCTACGTAGAATGGTGGTATTTTAACTAGTTCTCAGTACATCTCAACGAAGCAAAGCGACGATACCAAGAATGGAACGGTAACACTATTTTAGGGCTGAATTCCAACTCTCTCAATCCCTATTCATCGAGCGAAGTGAAGCTGTTCCTCCATAGGTTGGACTAAATGCATGGTAAAGATTGCTTACGAGCAAGTTTCTAGTGGCGACCAGCTTGGAGAAACAGAGAAGAACAGGAGGACAAGGAATTAGGGGGCAACTATCAATCCTCAGCTGAGAAACCTTACGATTGTATACTTTATACGAGTACTCGAAAGTAAGCAAGAGGCGTAAGGAATCCAAATGAAAGTCGACCGGCATTCAAGGAACTTCGTTGGTATTTACGAATTTGTCCCCCGAAAACGGTCATGGTCATCTCGCTTCCGAAGATGCAGCCTTCTTAGAGGTCAAGAATCCTACGGACGCCTCTACCTCGCATTTCAGCTTCGTTAACATTGTGTTCCCCTAAGCTCAACATCCTTCCAAGTGGGAGAATCCCGATTCTCCACGACATGAATTTGATGGCATGGAAAAGATAAGAAAATCAAGCACAAAACAAGCGCCACGAAACTCGATGCTGAGGCCGCGCAGCTGCGGTAAAGGCAGATCATACGAGGGGCGAGCTAAGTCAGGGGAAAACGGGCCGGTCTTTACTGATTCGGACCTACTGGCAGCGTTGCTTTTTCCCATTTGGTGGGTTGCGGGAAGCCTTAGCTACCTTCTCCAGTCGGGGATAATCCCGGGGTCGAGGTTAAATGGAACGAGGGCTTGTCGGGATGGTCGTTGTTCTAGAAGCTGCGCGCCGTGCATATATGTGATTGAAGTATAATGCCGGACGCGAGGCCGCCGACGAGGATTTTGAGGAAATGACGAATCTCACAAGAAATCCTGAGCGAGAGATGCGGGGTGTTGTGGAGAAGAGGAAAGATCAGCAGCTTTTCATCAGCATGATTCCTGTGATTATCATGTCAAATTATGGGACGTTTCTCGAAATAAATCCCATGCAGTTGATGGGTCGTCAACATGGCGTCTGTTTGTCTGTTCACACTGTCACTTTCCCAACGTGCAGGCCGCATATGCGGGTCGGTGTAGCAAGGTCTTCGAGGACTTACCTCCGTGACGAGGTTTGGGGATGTAGAAATCATGCGGCGAGCAGAGAGCCCTCGGAGCTGGATCTATATGTAGAAGGCAGAAGGAACATGGAGAATGTTACATCGCATGGAAGGTCCAGGAGAAGAAGTGAGGGCTTGGGAGAAGTGCGAAATGCGAGAGCTCATGGAGAGAGATAAAAAGCACCAGAAAAAGACGAGAAAAAGCGGTAAACTTACCGGTGGAATAATTGCTGGTACCTGGAAACGGATAAGCAGTGGTGCGGCGCAGTCAGCTTACTGTAGTACCCAATCTGCAGATGTCAGCCTCCTTAGAGAGGGGTATTGACCATTGTGTGACACTTGTTGGAGGGGGGAAACTCGCATAAAGACTTCTTTCCTGATGGGTGTCCTCCGAGCGCAAGTGCACGCGTTCCATGTGCGTATCATGGCCTCCCCAATTCATCGACTCGGATGCCCTCAGAGACCTCACAGGGCTACTTTATATGATGATCCTGGACAACGACCGTCTCCTTCGAATTCGCTGCACGGATAAGAGTATCCTGAGCAAGGGGGCCGCCGTTTCGCACCGGCCTGGAAGGTTGCCGGCCTGCACGCTGCTCTGGGACTTACGTTCGCATATGCAGGTGTCATTTTGTTGCATCATTCGAACGTGTTGGTGATTATCATTCCGCATGGATGATGCAGATGATAGATGGCCGTGCGAGACGTTAAAACTTTTTCTCGGGAATCTTGCTTACTTTTAACGTCCGGTTGCGTGAGACAATGTACCGGAATGTGTCTCATTGACAGCTTTGACAGTTTTAACCAAAGTTTATCATGTATATGGATCTCATTGCCAAAGCTGATTGCTATTCAGCCGCCTGCTGATTCGCTCTTCCTCTTTAACATGTAACAAACCAGCAGACAGCTAACTTGGGATTTTCTCTCTATGCTACCTTGCGAAACTGTTCCGTGACCAAATACCCCTCTGTTTGCCGGGCTGAACAGGGCCTTTGAAATGATTCAGATTGGATCCATGAATGGGTCCATCAATTACCGCATCTTCTCTACTCTGATCAGTTGATGCGTTCTTTCTAGACATTTTGAATTTTGAATCCCTCTTGTAGCGGTGAAGCGGCTAATGTGGTGGACGGACTGCAAATCAGAGAGATTAGCGAAGATGGGGGCTGGATACCGCTCTCTCGGATTCCATAAGAAGTCTCTGTTAAGTCGATCGTGTGATACGACGGTGTGATGAGACATTCTTGATATAAATTCAGAGGTTGGTTTTCAGAATTTCGTTGCCGCTGGTGCGTGAGATTGGAAAGAGGTGCTATCACGACGTCCAGCCATCGATAGGCTTTAAGCATTTCGGTTTCCACCCCATTCCATTCGAGGATCTATGCGCGAATATCCAATGTTTTGCCTAGGGAAATATTGAGATGCTGAATCAAGCTGAAGACGAGGGGAAACGAACGAGAACTGCAGTGAAACAGTGATATCAGATATCAGAAGCTGAATATGCAACCGAATACTGGTCACACCGAATACCGGTCACATCGAATACATACTCAAGTTTCTCCCGAAGCATTCTTTGACATGGCGCCGCCCCAAGCAATACATGACATCATTATCTGCCAAAAGCAATATTTTTTCGCGGCTTGGAAGCAGTAATGAAAAGCATGGCACAACATGAAGTTGTTGTGACTTCGGAGATGAAGACGCCCGTATCTTTGCCAATATCTTTGCCAATATCTTTGCCAACACGAAGTATCTCTGCGCCCATTTTCTCCGCCGCTCATGATTGAACGAGGATGACGGTAAGCACATTGCCTAGCTCTTCGATCTCCGCCGGCTCTCTTCGACCTGTAAGGATGAGGATGGGATGAGCAGTCCGCATGTTGGGGGACAATGAGAGCAGAGTTGTGAATGGATAAGATGAGGGACGAGAGAAAGCGTGAGGGCTTAGGAATTATGGAGCCGACAAGCGAGCATGATTGATGGAAGACGGATGGAACAACGGAGGAAATGCACGGATTGGGACATTAAATCTGTCGATCGAAGCATTTTCCACATGCACGAGCCAGTCCGTATAAATTGCATACATGGCTCGCATAGGTACAGTGCAGTCCGTACCTTGTAGAAAGCGACAGCAGCAATGAAAGAGAAGCATGCATGGGCGAGCATTGGATCTTGGATATGGCTTCACTTCTTTTCAGCTATTCGCCATGAGATCGCAAGCTTCGTTCAGCCTTACTATGCAGCGTTGAGGATGGGAGAGCGTGGGGAATGGATTGAGGGTGTGGTGGCAGGAGTGCTTCTGAGTAGGTAGACAGGCCGCAGATTACGGGACGAAGTACGCGAGTGGTTGTATCTTCTGCAAGAGGCATTATTTCTATTCTGGAGGCAATCTGCACGTAGATTAAAAAAAGCCCATGATCCTGGTGGCCGCATGTCGTTGCATGTCGCCAGTGGCCTGAACAGCCGAATTGGGTCGTTTCACAGTTTGCTGAGGAAACAGGGAAGGAACAAGGGGCAACAGATTTCTGGGTGGAGCATTCGCATTGCATTTGCCATTCGCGATTTGCCATTCGATTCGAGTCGCCCATCGTCCAATCACACTTCCGTGCTGTCGCTTCTCCTATCTCGCCCCTTCTCACTTCTCACCTCTCACTTCCCACCTCTCACTTCCCACCTCTCACTTCCCCACCCAAAATGACAAACCGACAAAGGCACAAAGCAAACTCCGCAGAGTGGCCTCAAGGGAGACGGCCGGGGGAACGCGCTCCCTTCTCCAATCACCAATCGTCTCTCCGTGGCGACATCTCTCCTCCTCCAATGCTGCGCTCTTCCACTGGCCCAATGTCCCCGCTTGCCCCTGTTTCCAACCATGACCCCTCGAACGAACCAGCAACCTAGCCTGGTTCGCTCTGCCGTCTGTTGCAAGTCTTGAACTGCTTGACTTCTTGCTGTTGCAGTCCCATCGCCATTCGCGTGCCTTGCTCACTCCAGCAAGGTCCCCTAGGAGCCAGGAGCCAGGAACCTCCCCCTCGCTCTCCCCCTCTGCCACCTTGCCCAAAAGATCCAATGCATAGTGGTACGACCCTGGTTCAATTTGGGCTTGCAGGCAGGCATCTTATTTTCCCTTATGATCCCCCCCCTTCCCCATATTCGACTTTGAGATCTCTTTTGGCGACCCTTAAACACTCGTTATCCAACACCACATTGTTAGCCGCACCATCGAGCAATGTCTTCATGAAACCATTGATGCTTCTGTCCAGGGCCACGCACCACGCCGCGTTCACTCCAATCCACCTCGATCCCGGATCCCGAATCGTCCTCTCTCTGACATCCTACTCCCGAGTCTCCAACGGCAGTCTGTGCAATTAATTGCTTGATACCCGCGTGGGGGCTTGACGTGTTTTTATATCCATCCTTTTTTGGATTTTATATATATGCTTGGAAGAGAATCCGGCAAGAAGTGAACCGGATGTCAATTCTCTCCTCACTCCCCTCAAAAATCCCCTGGACCCTATCTCGCGGCTATGTCTTCCAATTCTAGCTGCCCGGCACCCTTCCTCGCGGCAGACCTTTACACCGGTGGCTGTATGTCTCAGACTCCTTTCACGTATGGGCAATGGCTCTAACTTATTCCAGTCATTGATGGGAGATTTTGCTCTTCACTGTTAGGACCAAGTTGCTGTCTTCCATGTCCGTCAACAGAATGGCTGTAAGTATATCCTGACATCTCTCACTCAAACGTTGCTTCGGAGACTCTCCTGTCCCAGGGGGTTTGCACTCGCAAATGCATTGCTCCCAGAGAACTGGGAATAATCAATTTCACTAATTCTATCTTTCAGTTACCCGGATAAGTTTAATACTGTCACAACCTCAATCGAATGGGTCAATGTTGGGGGTATGGTCTGCAGTGTGTTTCTACTGGCCTCATTTGCCTTTGTGCCAGTTGAAAAGACTCATCGTCACTACTTGAGCATCTGCTTAGCAGTGGCAGTTGTGATGATGCAGGTTAGTAGTCTCTTCCATCCCATCTCTTCAGCATTTGACCCCTTTCTCACCCTCTTCAAGTTGGGCTTTATTATCCCTCTAGCAGCAAAACCCGATCAATGTTTTGATGATATCACTCCGAATGATATGCATACCAGCAGGACGTGCGCGCTTTCTGGGGCTTTCATTCTCGCCGGAGGTTGGTGCGCTGTGATGTGGGTGTTTTTACGATCACTCGCATTACATCTTCAGATCTGCTGGCAAATCGTAATAGGGAAGATCTTCATGTGGGGAGCAATGGCAACAGGATGGGGAATACCAGCCATTGCCTTATCCGTCGCCTTGGTCATCAGCGGCGTCTCGTTCCGTTTTGGAGACACGTGTCACATCAACCACAAGGACAGCCTGGTGGATTTCTGGATCCCCCTCCTCGTGTTTGCTGGTGCGACAGTCATCATTCAGTTTGTGACGTTTGGGTATTGCATCAGGGTGTACCTGGCCTCGCTCTCCGACAATTCGGCCAGTACTGAGGGCTCGAATCTACCGTCTTACAGCGGTAGTGTCCGGGAGACGCTGTCACCCCGACAAGCCTACCGTAGGATACGAAGGGTCATCGAGCTCCAATGGAGAGGCATCGCCATCGTCTTACTGATCATTGCCGACGTCATCTTCTTTGCTGTCGTCTTCGTATTTATGGACAATGCTGCTGCCAAGCTTGAGAGAGACCCCCTCAACGCGGAAGCGTGGCTCGAGTGTTTGATTGCAAGTGACGGGAATAAGAATGAGTGTTTGCATTTGACGGGCTCTATTGTGGTAAATATACCTACCGTGGCGGCAGTACTCTTACTGTTATCTGTAAGTCATGCCCGTTACGGTTGAATCACGAGACTTGCTAACCAGCGCCTTAGATGAATGGCATCTGGTCATTAGTATTCCTTGGCCGCCTCTCAATGTTCACCGGTTGGTACGAAATGGTACGAGGCCGAATCAAGCCCAACAACGAATTCATCAGCGCCGACGCAAGAGTCTACAAAGACCCCCGCTCTTACGAAATGCTGAGTCGAGACCGAGATCAAGACACTGGGAAGACGCCAGAACCATTAATATCTCCCGCATCCACTATTCTCTCGCCAGCACTCAAAAGCGGCAGAGAAACACCTGATTACTTCGGTCGAGAAGCGAGATATAAATCGCCATCAAGATCGTTTTCCTCTCCAAAACCACCTCAATCCTGGGATAGCACAGAGACGTATGCTTCAGCGGCTTATATGGATCCTCTTTCAATGAATAAACTTTGATTATAATGCACCCACGTGCTCTCCCACATTATATTATTTGCTAGGCGACCTTAGCGATTCTGTTTTTCTATGTACACCCTATTTGTCTTCACGTCATGTGTAATCCCATCCCTATTCTTGGGCATGGTCTGGGCATTGAATTGGCGCAATATAGGAAGGAAAGGGTTTTTTTGTATGGAATTGGATACGGGGGCATTTGGGAAGAAAAGAACAAGAACCATGGTTCTTTTATGATTGGGAAAGAAACAGTTTAATAGTGCAGGCTTCAAAGGCTATGTATCTAAATAGATGGATGGATAAATTCGAATGGTAAAGAAAGTCTTGATCAGGTTGGTGGATGGGATGGATGAACCACAGAACAAGGGAAAGAGGAGGAGGGAAGAAAAGGCAGGGCGAGAAACTAACTATTTATGTAATTCGATTGGGGGGAGGAACAGTTAATAAAATGGTGATTCTCACTTGTTGTAGAATCGAGTTACAAACAATACATTTTATCATGTGCTAGAAGTATTTTGATTCCATTTCTTGGGATATCTTGACACCTAATCCTCTTTATTTTTCAAGGTAGAAGAACTTCCTTTCTTTCTTTCTCTTCTCCAAGACAATTCTATCTATCAATCCCTCAATCTCAATTGCCACACCTACCTCTTCTCGCTATACCCAACGCCTCACAGCTCTCATTTAACCCCCCGGCCCCCAAAAGCATTTTAAAATCAAGGAAAGGGAGGTAATTAATTCCCTAACCACCCAGAAAAAGATTCCACGCGAGTTAGAAACCACTCCCCGAAGATTTACTTTCCCTGAGAAATGTTTCTTCCAACACGCATTAAGTAATGGATCACTTGCCTGGAGGGAAAGAAGGAAGAAGGAAGAGGGGAGGAAGAAGGGGGGGGAAGGGGGACATGCTTGCACCGGAGAAATAATCTCTCGAAGAAATTAGCTGTCCCATGATCAAGAGGAGCATTCTGCGTCTTTCCCTCCAATAATAAAATTTGTAACCCAGGCCTTCCTGTTCATTGTAAGTTATCCACGTACCCTAGTATCGTGCAGAGGGAGGTATGTATGTATGTATGTATGTAGGAAAAGGAGATGGAGAAGAAGCCGAAGAAGGAAGAGGAGTTGCAGCAGATTAAGGAGAGCAGGTTAAGGAGAGCAAGTTGAAGGACAAGTCTGGGGGAAAGGAGGGTATTATTATTATTTTATGTTCTTGTAGGAACGAGTGGTGAGGAACATGCTATATAGGATTGTTTGCAATACGTAAAGGCAATGGATTAAATACTAAACATTTATATCAAGATAGACGGTTGGAAAGGTCAGAATCAACAGTAGAAAGAAAAATCTGTAGGTATGGATGCAGTAAAGTGACGTTTTTCTTGGTATTACTTTTACCTCCTTACATTACAATTCTCAGAGGGTCTTCAAAAATCCTAAGAGGTTAAAATAGATTTGGTAGAAGATAAACTGATCTTACACACAATGTTTTCCTAAACACCCCCAACCCAAGCTCCCAATGCTTTTCCCTGCCGATTCATGCAATCATTTAGTTTCCCTCAAGGCTCCCGCTATTCCAAAACTCCATTGAAAGGCAAAATCTACTTCGCATGAGAAACAATCTCAGCATAAACATCATCTGGTATCTTTTTAATGAGAGTTAAAGTAACCTCCTTAATCGTCTCTGCTTGTAAAGGAGGAAATGAACGCAGGATTTTCGTAGGACTGTTTTCGTCAGTCATGTATTCAAGAATAGAGGAAAGGGCTCCTTTACCTGGGAGAGCTCAAAATAGAATTCCTAAGAATGACAAGTTGTGCCACAATGCACAAAATATTGATATGAGCCCCATATGCAAAAAGAAAGTCCCAAAGACGAAGCACTTCCGGCAAGGGCGGAGTACAAGCACATAGTGTAAGTACAGATGGAAAAGCATAAAGTTCAGCATTCATACCTTTACCAATAAGGTAAAGACTTAGCTTTGGATCAACTATGGCTAGGACCTTGTCCACCAATGCAAGGCCCTTATGTACGCCATCCATTGCGCCTCGTACATAGCCTGGGCATTCAAAGGTTATGAAGCGATGGAAAGCAACAAAGGCTTCGGCTTCGCTGCGCGCTGCATAGAGAAATGGCGCTGCTAGGACGTTCATTCCTTGGACATAGGTTCCTGGTTCTGATGCCCCTACATCAGAACCCTCTGTAGTCAACGTCAGAGCTCGAGCTCGGGACTTTATAGCTGGGGAGGCAGATTGAGCTTCAGGACTGCCGTGTGTACTTGCGGGATTTATTGGTTTTTTGTTGCTGCTTGATTGCACTTCTGCAGCTCGCTCTTCTTTTGCATCATGTAATTTCCATGCTACTGCATTCAGCAGTCGGATTAGGCTGGCTTCGCTGACTCGCCGCCGGAAGAGAGGATCTGTAGCTAATGTTCGGAAGGTATCGTTGCGGATTTTGGAATAAGCTGGAGATGCGCCGCGGTGGATGAGGGAGAGGTAGGAATCGGTCTCGAGGATTGGGGCATTGAGAAGTATAAGCCATACGTAGATGCGTAGAGAGGACTATTTCTATTAGCATTGTACTGCAAAAGCCGAAAGAAAAGAGCTTACCATGCCATCACTATCGCTCTTTATTCCCTGGTCAAGTATCTTTAACCTTGTAACCTCTAATCCACCGATTAAGTCTCCACCCGGCGGGCCGTCTCTAATAAGTCGGTCCAACGATTGAGCTTCTGCGGCGATAGGTTTCCTGTTGTTAAGAGGGCGCCTGCCAGCAGAGCCCGGATTGGGAGGATTCATGTTTGTAACATCGCTATTTGATCGTCCGCGAGTATGGCTGATGGTAGGAGCTTGGATGGGGTCTTTCAATGATGGGGTCAGGTTTTGCAGTAGGGCTTGTTTATGTTGTTGTGATATTAGGGATGGATGGTTATTTTGAGAGGAACCCAACGAATGAGCAGATTGTAGCCGTCGAAGGGTTCGATGTGTACGAGGTGATGGTGGTGGATGGAGATGGGTTGAGGTTGGAGGGGCAATGGTCGGAACGGTCTCCTTGGTGGGGGATATATTATTATTATTCGACATGATTTCTAGATTGGCTAACACATGCTTGACTTGGTAAATGGGTAGAGACGGAAATATGGTTCATTGTGGGGAGGAGGTGAAGTGTGCGATTTTCAAGCGGAGTAGAAAGTTGGAAGTCATTGCTTACTTTACTCTTGACGTCTGAGAGTTGAACGTTGCTTTTCTTACGCGCAGCGGAGCGTGTTATTTTCGCGTTGGTAGGTAACGCAACTTCAAATGTATCTATGGCAACAATGTCGGATGTAAAATAACTAGATCAAGTGATTTGAGCTCCCATGTGCAAATGAATTGGGCTTAGAAGCTTTAGTCAAGCTGATGAACTACTTTTCTCTGTCTAGTCTTTAGCCTTCGCCAACACTTCCTCCTTATAATAATGACACCCTATATATCTGTTCTGCCTTCATCCATGCAGACAACTTGTCCCTTTCGCATTTCACAATCTACTATTTCTACTGCGTATCTATTTATCATCTTTAGTTGAATTAGATCACGTGCCTCTTAAAGACAGCCGAGGCTATTCTAAACGGCATCAGGGGCGAATGGTCTGGTCTCATCTTCGTTATTTATGTTTTAAGTTTAAGCATCCGGAATGAGTGACAGCAAAGGCAAAGGTCGTGCTCAGAACGACGAAGAGAGTGCCACACAGCCTGATCGAGCTACACAAGACTCAATACTATCACAGATAGCCGCCTCAGCAAGCGGCTTAACTCGAAGTGCATTCGCTGCACCAAGTAACAGTGAATTGAGCAATGGAGCAGCCTCTTTCCTCATAGGTTCAGAAAAAGGACAATCATCTGCAAGAGCAGGCAGTTCCAGCTCGGCTTGGGCAGAAAGCTCAAAAACAGCTGGTCTTCCGGACCAAAAAGCAAGTCTATCAAATGGATTTAGAGTTGGTGAAAGCCAAGAGCATGTCAGGCAATCAGAGCAAGAATTCTCCACTTTCTTACATGGAGCAGAACCTTTCACGCCTTCTGAGAATATGCCTCAACAACAGGTAGTATACGCTGACCTCCGCCAAACACCAAGTCGAATATCTGTGGAGCAGCTTGATAAGCTTTTTGCTGTCAATCGATTAGCTGCAGTAGAAGCTTCCTTCGATGACGTCTGGGATCGGGGTCGTAATGGGCCTCCCTCTTCTCCAGGTCAGCAATCTGCCGCGGATCAATTTGCAGAAACTAAACGTTTACATCAATCAAAACCAGACCCTGTCACTGTCGCTGAACAAGAAACTCGTGACGGACAAGAAGTTGCAAACATACTCGAATCCACTTCTTCTGACACATTTGAACGCCCAGAGTCCTCGGAAGAGAACTATGACTGGGGCCTATCGCCTGAGCAAATCACCCAACTCCGTGCAATGACAAAAGACCTCCTACCTCCCCCAGAATTCCACGGATCACTTTCTCCTCTTAGCTCATTCGAGCAGGATGCGTTTTGGGAGAAATTCATTTCATCCAAGAATCACTATTTTCTAAACGGGCCCACTGGTGAAGAGACAGAAACCGTTCATCATGAAACCGTTCCTGGATACGCACCAGATTACAATCATTTGCTGAAAGAGTGGGATGGGGTGCTGAATAGGTATACAGATGAGGTTTGGGGGGGTTTATTACCGCTTGTAGAGGAGGCGAGGAGGGAAATTGGGAATAATCAGGTTGGAGGGGGAGACGCCGAGTCAGGACAACCGAAGGCTTTGAGAAGACTTGTTTCGATATTGGGACATCTTGGTAAGAGGTGATTTCTGTTCAATCTCACTGCGTTGCAATTATCGCCATGAGATTAATCCCGGCTGTTTCTTCTAAGATGCAGCTGGGGGCCTCTGGGGAGAAACGAGCTCTGCGTCCACTTATCGCGCGAGAATCGAGGTGATTGCAGCTATCTGCTGGACGCCCAATCTCTTAGTCTTATCGAACAGTCTCCGATTCATTTTACACATGCCTCCGGATCACAAAATCCGTATTCACAAGCTCGTCCCAATATCTCAGTGCTACTGCATACTAGAATATTTTCTTACTTTCACCACCATTCATGATCCTGCCTATATATATATTATTTTCGGAAATATGAGGGAAAATGAGATAGGAAGAATGATCCGGACATCATGGTTGCATATCTGCGATATATATTGACTTAGTTCTCACGACCCAAATGAGACTTTGGGATACTCGAGTAGTATATATAAATGCGAAGGTTGTGTTGCAGTATCTATCAAAGCGGGAAATGTATGAGATGAGCATGATGTTTAGATGTCGATAGCGGAGGGTTATTTATGTAAGAGCTGTGGCTACAAACAGGTTTTGGGTCAAAATGCTTCCTTTTATCGTAGGAAAAATGGAATCTGTGATTCTTTCTTTCCGCCTCATTATTTTGAATTTCCAACGCATGTCGAAGCAGCTACTCTTTGAAACCATCAATAATTAAAAAGTTCTAAATCTAAACTATAACTCGAGTAATTCCAGAGCGGTAGAGTAGCTAATGCATTACTCTAAATCCTGCCCGTCCAAACCACCAGGTTTATTCCTGATCAGATCTCGAAAGTTTCAATAATGTACCTGTAGAACTTTTTCTAGCCCTCATCATCTCAGGGTATGTATTCTTCACACGTTCACACCAAACTGTTCTGTCATCGTGTTGTCAATGATCTTATATTTGCACTTTGTAGATCTGAGGACTGAGACGGATACCTCTCTATTGTCTGCACCTCTTATCGCTAGTCTAGACTAGGCCTACGAGTAGCTCATCGAGAAGTAGTTCTTCCTTTGTTGTGAGTGGATAAATTGCTGTGGAGAAACCTGACGGCAGTCTTTTCAGAATATACTAATCATCTCATAAGCTGTCTAAGCTTCAGAGCCGCCTTCCTACGTACCATTCTCGACCTTTTCTTAACTCCAACAGTCTTCTTGAGTTTGGCTACCTGCCTGATTCAAGATCAAGACACCCAAGAGGATTCTTCTTTGTTCCTTGTTCCCTCCTTCCTATCTATTGCATTCTCTTTCCTTTCCCGTCTCCTCCTCTTTCAAGATTGTGTGTTCAAGGAGGACCCGATATCTGTGTTGACAATAATTCTAAGAAAAGTTGGTCGAGGATATTTGGTTATCTGGACGTACAATTTCAGTTTTGGGGAACTCCGTGAATCTTTGAACTGATTGCTTGTTTGTTGAAAAGAGCTGAGGGATGATGATTGAGGATCTGGAAGATCATCTTCTAATTGGAGCAATTCCGCGGCCTGAAGCATTTTAAACTTGGCGATGGATACCTAGCAATTACTCTCTTAAGCAGGACAATGTAATTTTGATCTTAGCTTGACTGTGATCCTAAGGTCCAGCTAGTTGCCTAATCTCTTAAGCATAGTAATTGAAAGCTGAGAAGGATCAAGATCTTAAATTATATGCTCATGAGCGGTTGCACACCAAAGAGCTTACTGTGCCGATTCTGGAAACCGAAAAGCCTTATCAAAACACCACACTACAAATCTGTCTTTCAAGAAAAGAACCACAAAGTCGTCATCCCCAAAAGGATATATATCTCCTTCATAGTGGTCCCCCGAAGGCACCAGCCACTCGAATGCGGGGTTGGATGGGGAAGTGGCTAGACAAACGTGTTTCTCGTCGTTGTTCTCACCCCTGTGAGAATAACATATAGACATATCATTTCGGCAATTTGATCTAAGTTTTGTGTTGCCACCCTGTCGGTTTCCAAGTGACATATTATCACAGGCCTTGATTCCAACTATCCACATTCGTTTCGGCATTATCATCGGGAAATAGACTTTATTGTCCCATATATGAATTCCATCTAATTCTTTATTCTCTACAAGACCGTCGCGAGATCTGTAATTGCAATCCCTAGGGCGGTGATAATAGAGTGTACCGAATGATTTGCTGTACATATTAAATGTTATAAGAGCAAAGCCTGAAAAGTATAATGATTCACGAGCACACGGAGGTGTTATTAGAGGTGGGTTATTTAGAAAAGAAAAGTATAGCCAGCCAATCGAAAAGGTACCTATCGAGATTCGGGGTAATTAGCAGTTGCCTATCCGGGTGGAGAAGTGAATAAAAAGAAAGATTTTCCACGAGGATAGTGATTGGAGAATAGATGGAAGTTTGCAAAGGCCTATGCTAGTTACCCTTTTATTGATTCGCCGAGTTTTAAAAAAAATTCTTACCGTTGCTGTCGATGACTTTTACAAAGCCTGGAACTACTTTAATAGGATTTTGACATTCAAAATCTTTCTTGCGGTATGCTACCGTGTTATCAGTGTGGTAGACGCCTTTCGATTTTCCTTCTATAAACTCTTGTATGACGATGCGTTTGGTGATGTGAAAGTCTTTGCCGTTGTATTGGAGAGAGGTATGGCGAGGCTGGTAAATGAGGAAGAAATAATCATCTGCCACCGGATGAAATACTGTCGCTGTGGCTGACCACGGAGTAGAACTTCCCTCTACAAGATCATGGAAATAGAGGGATGCTTGTGATGTATCTACGAGCCCAAGAGCCCCACCAATGTTCCACTTTAGGACAGCTGGATCAGTTATAATAACAACAATGTCATTTTGCGCTGAAAGATCGTACGGTGTGGCGGGAAGTCTAACTTTATACGAGCTATTGTCATCGAGGGACCAGGCTATTAGGGCAGGCCTGTTAGATTAATCAGCAACTATTCCTTGGTGTCAAGTTTGATGATGAAAGAGCTTACGGATTCTGGATATGCCCAATAAGATACCTATTAGACAGACTCCAGTGACAGATTGGGAACCTGTTGTCGTCCATATATGTTTTCCTAAGCCCCGTTTTGAGCGTATGAACGATGATGGAGTGAGAGCGAAAGTCCTTCCAGGCCACCCGTCCAGACTTATACATATAAGGTTTCTCTTCTGGGGGTTCATGTAGTGCAGGCTCGATAGATGACATAGAACAATACGCCCCAAACCTTCTCCTTTCGTGTCCTGTAGCCAGGTTAAGAAGCAGGTTGATGTCTATCTTTGAGCAGTATTTGTCGTAGGCAGAGGGGAAGTATTTCTTGACCACTGCCGTGCATATGCTCTCGTTGGAAATCTTTGCCTTCCACTAGATTGTGTTCAGTCAGTAGAAGACTCACTCATAGAATGTGAGATGGACCTACTTCCTTGGAAACGCAGTATGCTATCAATAGCGTTTTAAGGTCAAAGTATTGAACTATATTCGAGACTATTTCGATTGGCGAAGTGGCTATGATGTCTCGCTTCATTTCAATCTTATTCAACTTGGTACGAAGAGTACGGATTTCCGCAAAAGGTAGAACATTGAGAAGGTGGTCCAAACTGTGCGGTATATCAGCATGAGACATTAGTAAGGAATAGTAAGGAAGATAACACCTACGCTGCTCTGCGTGCGAGAATGTTAGGCGCCCCATCTTCGTGGGTCAGAGATTCAAATGATTGCACCAGATTGGTAACGATTGCTTCATCTCCCGTTCGAGTAGTGTCCGTGTGCATATTGATCACGATAGCCGCTGAAACGGTGGCAGAGCAGATAGCAACTAGGTCTTCTGGTAATGCGCCCTCTTCTACTCCCCAGAAGAACTATCCAGGATGTAACAAGAATGAACTGAAGATCAAGCCGCTTCAAATATCCAAAGCTGGAAGTGGTAAAAATCGCCTTGAGAGACGGCGAGAAGCTCTGCACAAGTGACTATTTATACCACTATGATGAGCTCTGTCGCCTCGTAGTTGGACTGGCGAATAGGTCTTGGCGGGAATGATTGAAGGTGCGGATCGAGATGTCTTCAAGACAATCTTACAATTACAATCAAAATGCGGTATTCGATGAAGTATTTAATGAAAAGTCACCAATGGGAGATGTGCGTGGAGTTCGCTTCGATAACATCGGTAAGGAAAAGGAAGCATTTTCCCGAAAATATTGAACCACCCTTATCAAAATTCCATATTCAATCAAAAGAAGAATCACGTATGCCCTTTGTACCCATCTTTCAAAGGCATCAAGCGGAGTAAGGTTGAATGCTATATCTATAAAATATATGAGGAGTACCCTTTGGACTTAGCCGTTTCATAATAGATATACGTAACAACTGCTGCCTGAGGTTAACGCGCCACCCTTGCCTTCTCCCTTGGGGGCCACGATATATTTAAGAGAGTTAGCCCCAAGACTGGACGTCTGAGCCTTTTGCTGAAACAGCGGCTGACGGGCCGAAATATTCATTTGACATGCCGTTGGGTAATTGCTTTTTAAAGGAGGGCTATTGATGGACATTATTGGAGCCTGGCTTCCATAGCTAAGAAGCATCGAAGAGCCAAAGAAGATGCGGAAGACGCTATAGTGCTTGTGCAACTCAAGAGAATTCAGAGAAGGACAAGTCTATTAGAAATGTCTGTCGATCGATCGATAGGTTGGGTTCTACTGTAGGTTGTCTCTAGCAATTGATGCTCTACAACACTATGTATGAGTGCCGTTTCACCTGCAGCACTGCATCACTGCACGAAGCCAAGCCAGCTATTCATGCTTTGGATACCTTTTGATCCCCAGATTCTAGCCCCTCTTAGCTCTTGCCTTTCCAGCTTCCTCTCAAGATGCATTTGCAGATTTTAGCCGTCGTATTTGAATGGAAAGTATTTTAAGGAACTCTTGGGGGCTATTGGGGGGGGCCAAGACTCTTTGAGCTGAAGCAACCTCGCAAAAGGAAACCCCTATACTTCCCTCACCTATCCCTATATGGCCTTCACCCATTCCGCGCCTCTTTCTTCTTTCCCTCCTTCTAGAATTGACTCCGTTCGAATGTCTCCCGCGCCATCGCCATAACTTCCATAACCGCATTTTGCTAATAAAAAGCAACAACTATGATCCCAATCCCATCCCCAATCCCAATCTCCATTGCCTATCGAAGCTCGACCCTTGACAATCGACAGTGTGGCGGGGTGGTATTACGATACTCACTATACCACATGCACTTTTCTGCATTTCATCTAAAATAAGCTTAGTTCTAGGTACGGGAGGTTCGTTTCGAAAGATTACCTTTGCTTTAGCTACACATACAATTGCTTGCGACATTTCTTCTCATAGTCCCTCTTCCCTATCACTACCACTCACTATTAATCCCACGACAACTTGCGCATCGAATTTCGCATTCCCTCTTGTCAATTGAGTCTGGGCCGCACCTGCGAGGCTGCGAGGCGGGTTTGATCTGAATCCCTGTCGCGGGATCTTGCACAAGCAGAACCATCCGGACAAAGAAAGCTTCCCATCGCCAAAGCTTCAGGAAATCAAGCCAAGTTCTGCTAGCTTAGATGCGATGAGGTGTGTTTCTACTGTTCGCCCATCCGCTGCTCTGCGCGACGCATTTCTCCCTCATCACCATTCTTTGCGCATAGCTCCACTCCCTACTGACGGACTTTCACAACAGATAACGCAATGATGGAGGGAGCGCACCGGAGTCCTTTCATGAGCGCAGATCCAGGGCAATCGCAGGCTCAAACACTCTCTATGCTACAACCGTCAACTCTGCAGACTTCGGCTGCGTCCCCGGGCGATCCAATGGAGCTGACGCCTCCTACAACAGCTATGATGGCTCCTCCTGCGAGGACGAGCCCGGAACACGATGCAAACGGGATACATGAGCATATGGGAGGAGAATCCAATAGCAGTGGCATGACAGGGCCAAATGCAGCAGCTGCCGCTGCAGCTGCCGCAGGGTCCCAGCAGCCGAAAGTTGTCCAGACAGCCTTTATTCATAAGCTTTACAAGTGAGCATGCTTTAGAAGATATGTCCGTTGCGAACTTTACTGATTCAGTTTGCAGTATGTTAGAGGACCCCAACATACAGCATCTGATCTCTTGGTCAACTTCGGCCGAGAGTTTTGTGATGTCTCCATCTAATGACTTTTCCAAAGTCCTTTCGTGAGCTCAGTTCCCTGCTCTTTACCGGAGATATACTTATTGTTACAGTCAATATTTCAAACACACGAACATATCATCATTTGTACGACAATTAAACATGTATGGGTTTCACAAAGGTGTGTAAAGCATCCCTTTCGGATTCCGAGGGCTACACTGACATCCACGTAGTCAGTGATGTCTTTCATACAGGTTCCCCAGAGTCACCACTGTGGGAGTTCAAGCATGGAAATGGCAATTTCAAGCGTGGTGATCTGGTGGGCCTTCGGGAAATCAAGCGACGAGCATCTCGACATGCTTTAGTTCATCGAGACTCTTATTCCGCTCCGAAGCCACCGATTTCACAGCCGGGTACGCCGGCAGAGCCCATGCAACAGTCGATGCAAGAGTCTACTGAATCGAGATTGACTAACCTTGAGCACACCTTGTACGATATGCATGCCAGACTCGCGAGAAGTGAGGATAATTCGCAATTCTTGCATGTGAGAAACCAGGTGGTAATGGACGCATTAGCACGTTCGCTTCAGGTACACCATTGTGACTGATGTTGTCGATTTCAGAGCGATGGCTAACAATTTAAAGATGAATCATGATGTGTCAAGAGCCATGCTCTCGCTTTTTCCCAATCCTGAGGTACCCTTTTATCGAGATAGTGAGTCTAACCCCCGATCTTTGTTGTCTTTGCTGCTAATACAAAGCAGTCGTAAATATGCAAGCTGAGATCCAACGCCAAACAGAAATAATACGATCAATGGAAGATCCTGGCGAACCACCCTTCTCAGGCAGTAGACCGTACTTTGCCAACTTATCATTAGACAATGCACCTATTTCCCCACGCCAATTACCACAAGATGATCTCCGGCGACCGTCTGGCGTGGGATCCCAACCACGACAAAATTTCTATCGGCCCCCTGTCTCATCACAATTATCTATTACCCCTCGCAAATATGGTTCGATTGGTGGGGCTACGTCGCAGTCTTCGCCAAGCTCACTAAGGTCTCAAGTCCAACCTCCTCCTCCACCACCGCATCCTCTCGCATCAGTATCTTCGCCTCCTACCAATCTTCCACGTCGCCATACTTCTGCAGATATTCGCAATGTACAAGGATGGCAAGCAAATCCTTCACCCTTTGCTTCCGGCCAGTCATCTGCACAGTGGCCATCATCCCCCAAAAGAGGTCCAATCATCATGACTGAAGATCAACGAATTCGTGATAGCTTCAGCTCATACTCCTTACTAAGTGCTTCTCAAGGCCGAGCAGATAATTCACGACCAACAACACCTCCATTCTCGAACGGTAATACAGCTGATCACTTGAACAGCTGGTCCTGGAACACCCCTCGAGATAAGGGGAACTCAAGTTTGCTCAAAGATAACTCTGGACCGCCTACGAGACGGGGTTCCATGGCACACATACTTAATCCAGGGCCTTCGGAAGAGAATGAAGAAGAACTTCGAGAGGAAGACCGAAAACGAAAACGACTGCAATAGGCTATTGAATTCTGTCTCGTGCTTGATTCAAGGGTATATATAACATTAGGATGGTGGACTTTGAACTGTGTAGTGGATCAAAGCTGTAATTCTGACATGACTTCAAGGTTTCAAGGCTTTTACAATGATATCTAAAGCTTTCAAACTTTGGTATATGGGATGGATGACTGAAATGAAGCGCAATGGATCTCATATCGTACTTTTTTCGACATTTCTCGCGGCGCGGCACGGCGGGCGGCTTAATCTGATTTGTACATCCTGGAGAAAAGAGAGGACTAGGAGCATTTGCATTGTAGAGACTTTTATTACGTGTTTAAATAGGGTTTGATGGATGATATTTTGAATTTAATGGCATTGGAATGGGAGCAAAAGATGGATGGCACTCTTATGTGGTCAAAGCGTAATGGCTGGAGTGGATTAGGCAAATCCATGGCTATCTACAAGACATATATGAAGCACTTAAATGAAAGATATTAATATGGCTGCACATGCAGTATGATACGATTTTTTCATCATCCGTGGACTTTGTCTAGTAATTTGCTCTCCGAAGTCCAAGAGTCAGCTTCTCGCATTGTACTTAATGTTTGCACTTCCCAACTTGTTCGAAATATTTGGTACAATTTGTGTTTGGTGTTTTGTGTTTTTACTTACTATGTTAGTCGTAAGGTTGATGGAAACTGCTTCACTCAACTCAAAAAGAGAACTTAGCGGAGCTAAAGAGCAGAGTCATAACTATCAAAGCAGTCTTTTCTTTCGTCTCACTGTTACAAAGAGTTTGTTGTTCTCGAAGCTCTGCCTTCATGGACAAAAGGGGAGACGCTCTCTGTGTCTAATGCCTGAGGTTTTGATATGCATTACAAAGGGGCCATAAGCGAGGGCTATATCAGATCTAGGTAGGTATACTAGAAAGTTTAGCTAGTGCTACTATTTTCTTCTCATTGACTACCCTCCCACAGCAGTTATTTTCATCTGATGGTCTCTTAATTCTTCTATGAAGACGTGAATCAAGATCACTTTACTAAGAGCATATCGGCTTTCAAAGAAGCTTCCACAATAGTAACTAGAGTTCGAGGGTGAATGGGAAAGTAGTTTGTTGTTGAATCTTTGGTTCTTTATGATATATTTCAACTTTGCGATCTTTTGAACTGGACTTCCTTTTTTCCCCACACATCATCTCCTACTAACAACCTCGTATCTTCCTCCAAATATCAGAAATTCAGATCATTCTTCTACAGAAAGAGAAGCTGTCGAGGTATAGAGTCATTCTATTCATACTGGATATATAGAGCTGATTCATAGATAAAGATCCTTGCCTATTTCAATCTATCATATCTATCGATCTTTCCGACTCACTCCACCACTCAAACTACATCCACTCACCTTCTACAACATCTACCTCAAAAATGACAATCCCCCGCCAACCCCTCACCGAACTCTCCCCCAACGAGATTAACTCCCGAACTTACAAGTTTCTCCGTGCAGAACGAGAACAACGAGCCAAAATTCGACATATTCAGCTCAACCTTAAAGATAAATTCAGCATCGAAGAAAAGGAAGCTATCGTTACGCAGGCGGAGATTGAGTTAGGTGGTCATCCGAAACTGAAAGTTTATAGATCGAAGAAGGAGAGTCCGTTGAGGAAGGTTTTGACTTCAGTTGAGGTGAGGGAGGGGGAGGAGGAGAAGGAGTGGACCGTAGAGGATAAGGAGAATTGGGAGAATAGACAATAGATTATTGATGATTGGATTGTGGATTCGGTCATCGGGGTGATTGAAGAAGTGTGCCTAGATACAAGTGGGTAGTTGATGAGGTGAGGAGCGGTTTAGACGAGGGATGAGTCTGAATAGAGGAATCTTTAAGTACCTCACTATTCGTGAAACCCACTCTTCTTTTGTGTTTTACTTGCATCTTGAGGGTCATTCATGCCTTATGGTTTGCTCTGGACATGGTGGTGGCTCAGTAGCCACCTGAGGGGGATTTTGGAGTCCTCGTAATGTTGAGTGATAGCTCCTCTCCTTCGGTGGGCCATTTAGCTATTTTCTAGAGATATTTCAAGGAGAGCACATTGGCTTGTCGATTAAGAATCACTCATCTCTTGTTAGGTACTTATTACTTATTCTTTTTATGTATCTCATGCGTTTAGACAAATCACTCTTGTCCAGTGGATTTGCTCATCATAAGTGAGTCCTCAAGCTGTACTGGGAATGGGCTAGGTCGGAGAAACCTAGAGCTTCTTTGGGTGGTTAACTAACCTAGATTAAGTAGCTTGAGTTGATTAATCACCATATAAAAGTCCTGGATGTAGTCTGAGTTGACCCGGTGTTAGTATATCTGATCTAAGAAGAGTTTTTTAGGTTAAATAACCGCCTAGATTCCATAGTAAACTTCAGGCACCTCAAACATCATCAATAACCACTCATATCCTATGGGTCGTTCACACATGGAGCTTGCTCTATCTATAGTGATAGCTTAGTAGTCAATCGAGGGATTCTCCAGGCACCGTCAACGTTCAGTAAGAGATAATCTCCTCCAGTGGGTCAGTCAAAAGCAGAAGCAGAAGGTAAAAAGTCTCAAATTGACAGCACAACGCCACCCAACTAACCCAAGCCCCAAATACCACACCCCTCAAACACCAGCCTAAGGCTCCCCCACCACCGCCACCCAACAACACTCTCTCAATCCACTCCCCCTCCTCTCCCCCTTTCCTCCCCCCTTCATCTCCTTCTCCCACCACACCCTCTTCTCCTTCTTCTTCGCCTCCTCCAGCTTCCAACTCCAGAAATAGTAAATGGTTTGCGGAGTGTCCTTCTCCTTCATCTTGCCCTCAAACTCCCCCAAGATTGTTGCCAATTTCTTGGCCTGCTTGGCCGCAATGGCCCTCTCTCTCGACGTTTTACTCTCCTCGGATTTCCACTCTTTATAGGAGACGGGGGGAAGGTCATCCCAAGATGATGATGGGGAAGTTGGAGAGGAGGAAGGGGATGATGGCTCGGAGGCCCAACCATTGTTGCCATCGTTGGTGGTCCAGCCACCGGTGGTGCTGGCGTCACCCCAGCTGGTAGTTTCGTCGGCCCAACTCATCTTGGTGGTTGTTTGGGGGCGAGGAGAGAGATAGAATGCCGAAAGGCACGATGCTGGTAGTGGTTTGAAGACTTTGTAAAGTGCCGCGAGGCAAAAGCAGGACGAACTGACAGAATTGGTAAATGAGCTCGTTGCTGAAGAACAAAAGGAGAAAGGAGAAAGAAAAAAGAAAGAATATCGAAGAGGACTTGGAAATATATATGCGAATAACCTCGCTTAGTTGGCTATGCAGCTCAATAACTCTATTATTGTGTAGGGAACTATTGATTCACAATGCGCACAATAGGAAAGAGGTGGTAGAAAACTATTTTATTGTGCATGGGCCGGGATTGACATTCACTATTGATGGATTGTTCTTTCCCTCAACGCCTACAGAGCTTGATGCATTTCCCCTTTTTCTGCCGTCACCTTTATTCCTTTCATCTTATAATTATTGTTCCCTGACTTGTTCCTCGGTGCCTTTGTTCAGAATCTCGTCAATATTTTTACCCACTGGAGTGATTCAAAGCTCCTTTTGATGACCATGTAGCTTCAATTACTTAACACACTTGAGCAATTTTGAAGTTCTGGAGCAACGTCAATTCCGTAACTACCCTCAGTTTTAGGATAAGCTTTGTGCTTGATACCCCAACATTCAGAGCCAGCTGTATTATTCACATTGAAAGTCATTCTACTGATCATATCCCTCTACCCCCTTGACTCATGGAGCGCGAATCAGACGGGCGTGGCGAGATGCTGCTGTTCTACTATGCCTTCCATCTTTTTCATGTACATGACCATTAGCTCATCTGAGGAAATCAGAGAAAAGTCACTCTACAAGGGGATAGCTGATTCCTGTGCCATTTGGCTCGTAGTGTATTTTTGAGCAATCGCAGATGATTCATTTTTGCTGATGACGCTAAACATGGATCCATCCAATACTCCCGCAAAATTCAAACTACTTGCAATTGAAGCTTCAGTCAGACAACAGAAAATCTAGGAAAATATCACCGGTAACCGGTAGGTGTGCCCATTCGCCCAGATTTTACTGCAATAGGAATCACGAACAGGAGCCATAGCAGACCTTAACTGGGCACTTGCATCGGCCAATACATTATTCAAATGGTCTCCCTCTCTCAACTCTAAACTCATTCTCATCACAGATCGACGAATGAATGAAGCAAAGGAATCGTAATAGAATGGCCAACAACAATTCAGATCCAGACTCAGAGATAGAAGGCCTGATCCTCAACGTATTTCCTCAGCTGATCTGGATTTAAATAGGTTCCCTCTGCACTAAGAACACGCTCATCCACTCCTCTATCAATTGATGCTATTAATTAACTACGATTGGTTGAAGGATCCTATGTCCTTACGGACCCTATTGCTCCCGACTCCAACGACTTCGAAGATACATCATTACCCAGCCTCGAGGACCTTATGGAGAACGATGACGAAGAGTACATCTACTACTACAACATGTACGGAGACTCTAGGAGGCTTAATGACTATTCTGAGCCTGTGTCAAAAGAGGAAGATCTTAGGGACAAGTGCAAGGTCGACGAGGATCAGAAGAGAATCCTCGTAGAGCGGGAAGAATTCTATGGAGACTTTTATAGTTCTTCTGACGCGTCAACCTCAAACTTATCTGTAAACGGGATTCTGAAGACTACTTAGCTGACGACGAGGAGATAACTTCGGTGGGACGCCTTCACTTAAACGATAGAAGCCTTATCATGAAATTTTTCAAGCTCTAGCAGAAGCATCAGAGGCAGAAAGTTCGAAACGTAAGGAAGGACAAAGTGAGATTAAGTTCCAAAAGTTTATGACTAGGTGGGAGTGGGATCGATACTTCCACAACATGCTTCCTCCGGCTACCTCAAAGTTACCAAGATCGGAAGCAACGCTATTTGACGCAAAGCAAAAGGAGGATGACTCTGACTCCAACTTTGGCTCTGTTGAAGACAAAGCAATATCCGGAATAACCTTTGAGATGCATCACCAGAAGTACTCCAAGGAGCTTTCGAGAACTCCCGTCTTCTTACTCTCTGAGCAAGAAGAAGGTGACCACGATATTTCTAATTCTGATACCATTAGCGAAGTAGATGATACTGTTGACTTCTCAAACCTCAGCACAGTCAAATTTGATAGAAACCATCTTATGATGCAAGGTGTGAGGGAGCTTAGGCGTTCTCGAATACTAATAAGTCTCCAAGAAAGCGCATAATCAGGAAAGGCATGCATCAGTGGTGGAGTTGGACACCTAGCGGACTTAGACATTCTCTTCCCGCTGTGAGGGGCGAAGATGACCAAAAGACCGAAAATCAAGACGAGAAGAAACAAGATGATGACTAGAACTGAGATATTTAGATTTGAGATGAATGGTATAAAGCAGGCGTTGAGAGTTGTTGATGGGGAAGAGATGCACTCTCTTGATTTATCTATTAAGTTCTAGAAGTATAGATTGGCTCTTGTGGGTCTTTTCACATCTATTACTCGAATGTCTTAGAAGAGCAGAGTAGTTTGCATAATCTCAACAAAGCTTCCGCTTATATTAGCTCTCTTTACCCCTACCCAAAGCCTTGCCGATGCATAAGTCTTGCTTTCTTATCTTCAACCCTTTTGCGAATATTTACAGCGTTTATGTCTCTACCCCAATATTTCCTTTGTGCCGCTCCTTTGTTAGCAGTTAACAGCTATAAGCATATACAACTATTTAAAATGAGGACTTTTCAACCACACACTGCTTGGCCATGAAACAACAAGATACACCTAACGGGAATGACTAACGAAAGGCCTTGTAAGATTCCAAGATTAGCGATCTAGATAGACTTCGGCTCCAGCCCCTCCCATCTTCCACTAGAGATTTACTTTGGGTAAGTTCTATTCTAATCTGCAGAAGCTCACCAGCTGACTTACATTATTGTAGAAAAGCCACATTATAGTCGCGGAGTCTTCAGACGGGTCTCTTAACCAAGACAATAATACTACGATGGACAAGCTACTGCTATCACTGCATCCTTCACTTCCTCAAATACAGTTTTCTAATCTTCATCCTGTAGCTGAGGTTAAATCCGATGAAGCTATTGCGGATGGGGAGAACCTTTACCAAGAAGGCGCTGCTACAGAAAATATCTCTACAGAGGGCAAGGAAGACGCTTATCAGGAAGCTACCGCTGAAGATGATCTTTCCCAAGACGACCTAGAGGATTTCTTTGAAATTAATGAAGGCAAGACAAGTGAAAAAGGGCCATGCTCTATTTCGGCTGCTGCTCTAAAGACCCTCTCGGCAGATTATGGCTTCTTGGAATTGAACGCATATAAGGATATCAATGAGGAGATAGAGAACCTAGACCTAGACCCTGATCTAGAACAGCAAAGTTTTCCAAAACTTCCTCCCCTTAAAGAGCCCAACAGATTGAAGGCAAACAGACCCTTCCTTCCCAAAGAAGCAACAAATACCTCTGTACCTAACAACCAAATCAATGAGGTTGACGGGACCGATTTATTCAACAAAACGTTCCACCTGCTATTCCCATATTCCTCCGAGGCATTTGACCCAGATCATCCAATGATGGAGGGAGTCGAGAAGCTAGAATTTGATTATGCTATGTTGACTGATAGCGAGTTAGATGATTGCCTGGGGAGGAGAAGCAAGAGGGTTGCAAAGAAAATGTGGTGTTGGCAGCCGAGTTCGTTGAGGGCTAGTTTGTCTGTTGTTAGGGAGAAGGGGTAGTCGGGTAGGATGGTACTTTGGTGGGGGGGGGGTTTTGCAGAATAGAGAGATTTGAAGTGAATGGGCAGTTGAAATTAGGATTATGAAGAGAGAGAGAGAGAGATGGGGCGGATGTGGTTAGCTGAAAGAGGATCGAAAAGAACTATTAGAGAAATAATTGGATCATAATATACATATGAGCATACTAGTTTACATTCTAGTCCGAGTTACTTATATATTAGAACAATGAAATTTCATCTGAAGTTATCTTAATAATATAATTATGAACACCTTAAATACTATAAGATTATGGTCCCAAGTAACCAATAGCTTATAAGTCCATATATTTATATTCTAGTTTAAATTACTTATATATTAAAATAATAGAATTTTATCTGAACTTATCTTAGTTAATAATATTATTATTATCTGTTTTATTATCATAAACACCTTGAATGCTGTGAGATTACATTCCAAGTGACCGATAGCTTACAATCCTATTACTATACGATATGTTCTTCATACTTAGTACGTAGCAAGAAAGAAATGGAGAGTCAAGCTCTGAAACTCCTCCCAACATTGAAAGGAGGCAGCTAGTGATGTTGATATCTATTCTAGAAAGAGTACTAGACATTCAGAGGTAATAACTGAACAATATCAACAGCATATAAGTTTAGAAAAGTCTTGGAGAAGTTTTGGGTACTATAACATCGGGATTTGAAGATGTCAAAGGCAGACAGAGTAGCTAAATAAGCGTTCGGTGAAACTTCCCAAAAATTGACAACGAATACTCATGATTAATTCCAGATATTCAAAAGCACCGACCCACATCTAGCCTTGTCTTTGGTGATAAGTTGTCCAGTGATTGAAATGGTTTGCCCACGATATTATGGATCTGGTTTTCCTATACGATCTGATTGCATTCACTCCAACCGCAGCCAAAAAACAGCTACATCATTCGATTCCAAAGCAAGTTCCAAATTTTTCATTGATAGACAATTCCATACTCCCACTGCTCTGTTTCTCCGCCCTAGAACCAACAACGCAGAAAATACCTACCTCCATACAGAACAACGCCTTTTGAGAAGCCGTTTCCTCGTCGCGATATCAACAAATTAATTTTCGCCATCAACAAAACTGTAATGGTAGATTTGTCGCAGTCACATTTTCAGCTTTTCAATGGATAGGCTTTCTCCATTCCGCCGCTCTATTAGGACTTACTCTTGCGAGGGCATGATCATTATCGATCCGCAAGGGCTACGGTCTTTCTGTGACAAGGATGAGGAGGTCACTTATGACACAACAGCTGAGGAACTAGAAGCTCAATCGAAGAAAGATCCCCAAGAGGTAGTTTCTTTCTTTGCGCACTTGCACCTTCCAATATTAGCAAAAATCAATAAATGACTTTTAGTACAGTACATGCAAGAGGGACAAAAAATGCTGCTGGCAGACTTGGAGCGACAGCTACAAAGAGCCAACGAATTGAAGCGCGCAGAGCTCTTGGGCATCAGCACAAATGAGGCTCGTCCTGCATCTCCTGCCATCGCAATCCTCGGCAACTACTACGAAAATTGGTTCGACACCGTTGATAAGCAGGAGCACAACCAACTGAACATCAAACCAAGCAAGTTGTATCTTGAATCGAGCAATAATGGAGGTGATGCTTTGGAGGAGGTGGAGCGGATATCAACACCTTCTATGGCATTATCTTTCATGCCTTGGAACTGGAATGCACCACCTTGCCCACTAGCAGGCATCCCAGAAGACCTGGACAGTTCGGACGGTTTGGAAGATAAAGATCTGAAGAAAGTGGCTGAGGAAAGCGTTCTTATCCCCGAAAAGCCTATGAGTCCCACGAGTGAGAACTGGGAAAGCGATCTTGGATCTTACGATGGAATGTCTTTCTTGGAGCAATCTTGGTGTCGCTGCATGGATAAAGAAAACTGCGAACCCAAAACTAAGCCAGAGCTGGAGAAGTCAAAGCAAACACCCGATCTACAACATGCCAACTCTTCCACATCCATCTTATCGTCATCAAAGTCGGACAGACTAGCAATGATTCGAAAGACATGTTCCGTAGCAAGTCGGGAAAATCTCAGGCAGCAAGATGTGACGAAAGCGAGTCCCAGTCCAGAGGTCGAGGCCAATTGAAGGCAGGATGGTTCTGAGAGCTAATTTAGCTGATACAATGGGTCGCCTACGGACTGATGTAATGGTATTTTCTGGGGGGTCTGGATCTCGTTTGGCTTGCTGGGAAAGTGTACCATAGTCTCGAAAAGAGGGACTCCTCAAGCTGGGGCATATTTGGATAGGTATTGGACGAAAGGAATCTTAGGGAATGAAAAATAACCACACATTATACATTTGAAGATTTTTTTGGAATTGGGGGGGAGTTTCCCTAGGAATGAGACCCATGACGTTCTGGAGTACTAGACCCAATTTTAGTATGGATTTCCTATATCTTGATACAGACTAGCTGTTTTAGAGGTGGAAGAATGATTCATATTATTTTGAGGTAGAACTGATAATGATAGCCCTCTAATTCCTAGATCAACACTAGATTCTAGATCCTTTGCAATGGGGCTATATTATTCACAAAACCCCATTGAGACCTGCCTTTTTGTCTGAATATGAATCATCAATATCCTTCAATTAGAGCAATAGTGCTGAACAGCAATCTCACCCATCGATATTCAAAAACGCTTCCTTTGAACACCAGACTTGAAATCTTGAACCTTTCTATTCGAGAATATTTCTTAGAACAGATGGGGGACAAAGGATGTCCTAGACAGGCCACAAATGGCAGTGGCTATTCTTCCAGAAGTAATACCACAGATGGAAATGAAAATTCAGAAGCAGATGCACTAATAGTAGTTAAGTAATTGACAAATAATCCTAGTAGAGATAATTACTTACTGTTTTTAAGATATTAAATGGAAAAGAAGCATGCGTTAACAACCACAAAGAAACCGACACAACTAGACGCAAAGGTTCAGATAATCAAGTAAGTATTATTGCTTCCCTGTGTATGCAAAGAGTGATTTGCTTAATTTTATCAAGTCTTCCTCTTCATGCTCAGCCTGCACTTGCGGACTTGCTAAAAATAGGGAGAGTTCACGGTCTAGAACAGTAAGAGACTCCTTACCTATTTTCGACCGGATATACTAACATTCTAGAAGACCACTGAGTTCCCAGATACTTACGACCTCCCAAACTCGACTGAAGGGACTCCTGCCACATTATCCTCAAAATTGAAATCTCCTCAATCTCAACCAACTATTCCTGAGACCCCAGATAAATTCTGGGGTTACATAGCTACCGTAACAATGACCGAAGAGACCCGAATCGACGAACTAGTTGAAAGAGCCATCGAGTCCAAAAAACATAGAGATTGGGTCAGCACGACTGTTAGGAAATTGCCCGTTCCTGATTGGAAGGATCCTCCGAGGTGGATTACGAGAGCGCTTACGCAGATAGAGAGATTGAGCTCGAAAGAGCAATTGTGGGGGTTTTCTCGTGATAGTCCTTGTTGGGAAGATGAGGGATGATCTCGCCTTTTAGAAGTCATGTTGTTAGGACTGTGGATGATAATTAGACACTGAAAAGTACGTGGTATAGTACGATGGAAGGGCAAAAGAGAGAAGAGTTGTGTCTTATATGATGGCTCAGGAATAGAGACATTGGTATAGTCAATAAACTTTTATATTACTTTCACAGATGCAGGAAAATTGCAGGTAGTTATATGAAATATCATTGGAAAGTATATGTTTCAGCGCAATACACCAAGATAAGGCCATAAAAGCCGCTGCAAACATCGTGAAATGGGTCCCTAAGCCCTGTAGTCATATCCCAGCCTAGAATCATCAAACTCGCCCAGTCCAAATTTCAGAAAAAGAGAAAGTACTGACCCGGTGGAGCAGGAAATCCTGCTGTCTCACATCCTAGAACACATCCTCCTGTAATGTCATTGGAAGCCATTGCAATAGCACAGATTACCGGATTCAGAATATCCCACAGATGATTTATTGATCGCCAATCTCCGCTCATTGATACTAACAAACAGCGGCGCACTGATGCTTGTCCCGAGTCCATTTCCTAACACCCCCTATACTTGAAACGTTAGATTCAAGCCATCGGTAGCAATATCTGGATAAGCACGACCGGAGAAATTGAGCATAGCTAGTGTAATTGAGAGCATAAGTTCTAATATAATTTCAGACAGCCGATTGTTGGTAAGAAGGCATTGCGAATATATCACAGGATCCCCCGCTGGAAATGGAGTCTTGTGTGCCTTTGTTGAATGTTCTGACCCTGAAAATAGCCGCCTTGTCACCATTGATTGTGCAGCGAAGCATCCAACTTTATGGTTGCGGCGTCAGTGATAGAAGTATTGTCTATTTCAGTCGGGATACATCTAACTCTAGAACCCTGCCACGCCAGTATCTCCCGAAGAGGCAATGATAGGTGTGCCCATAAGTCCAAGTTTCATATAACCAAAACACTGTCAGAGATTCAAGCACTCTGACGAAGGGGCTTTCAATAAAGATTTTGGAGATACAAGAAGAATCACTCATTGCATTCTCGATCTTGGAACTTGAAGGGCCGACCAGCCTTGAGAAACGCATAAAACGAAGAAAAAAACACTCAGCCGTGTGACTCCCCCAGACTGTTTTGTCCTAGTGATGCCTTTATCGCGCTATAATCGATGGGTCAATAGGTGCGACGTCTCGTTAAGATGATAGAGCTTGAGAGGTGACAAAAGTTTGTTGACATGTGGGCATAACCCAAGCATAACAGCCTTTGGTTTGTGTCATCAACAGCCACAATAAAGAGTAACTTAATGATTGATTTGCGTCAAGAACAGCTTTTCAACGGGTTCCACAACGAAAGCGTATTTTGCATCCTGATTGAGGCAGAACAGCTGGCAAGACGCATATCTCGTCTAACACGAAGGGCTCTTCCAGCATAATTATCATTCATGGCTTGATAAGCCCGAAGAGGGGAGAGGGTAAGAGAAGATTTCTGGGAGGTCCAGCGGTGAGTCAAAGCCTTGGTGAGCGTGCTGCAGAGACTATTGTCCTCTGTCTACGGAGTGTTCGGTAACGAGACTCCATGACTTGATAATGAAACAAGGTGGAAGAGAAGAAGAGAGCTTGTTCTATCAAAGATAGGGGATCGACGTTTTGAAAATACTGTAGCCAAGAAATGCTTGCCATGCAACTCCAATTATGTCAGCAATACTTTATTTTCACGACATCCTTTGCTATTTCTTGATCATAATCATGCATTTCCTCCTTGTTTTCGTTGCAGCGAACTCTAGATTCAACAATAGGTAGGTTTAGTCACCCAGCTTGCTTCTGGCTACAGATTAAAGCTGTTCTAAAAAGTTGACGGGATGATAGCTTCGCAATCATTTGAATATAGATAGAGATGGATACACGTCATTTGAAAGTTGAAACTTCCATCATTTTGTGTTCATGCTATCTCGGAATCGAGAAGGCGTTTAAAAGGCCAAAATCGAGGCACATAAATGCAAAAGGACTGTATTTAAAAGCAAGGATAAAACAGAAATGCGTTAAGTCTTTGCGGCTTCTCAGTGGATGAGGATTAAAGCAGGAGATCTTGATTTTGTATCACAACTAGAGGAAGTGACCAAAAGTGTATTCCTACAGCTTTTCTTTACAATTGTCTCTGCAACCTGTTCCCTCTTTTTTTTTTTTTTTTGCTAGGTCTGATTTCTCCTCGAAAATGAGCCATTGAATACTGGTTGAAAGGTGAGAACAAATAGCTCAGTAGGCAAAAAAAAAAAGAGGTGATCAGACAATATCAATTGTGAATGAAAATTTCCGTGATGCGAGGAAATACTTCCCACTTCTTCACAACTTAACTTCTAAGATCCCCCAAACAAAGTCATGCAGAGAACTTCAACTTTCGCCGATCTACGTTCACTACAAAAAATCGCGATGATGTCTATCCCTGCGGAAGAAGCTACCAAACCATCGCCAAATTTGACCGGTCGGTCTGAAGAACTGTGCCAATGGGTATGAGCCTTCGAATACAGAGCAAGCTTGCAAACTCTACTAACATTCAACTAGGCAGTCATTTATCCCAACTGGGACGCGGGGCTCTGGGACTCGAACCAAAGCATTGAGGCGGGAGATGCTGAGATCGAAAGCTCCGAATACACAACAGCCCCGGAGGCTGAATCGGCTTCAGACGATACTCAAGATAACCCCTCCACCAATCACTCGATGATTCTCAGCTCTCCAGGAATTAGAGCAAACCCTTTCGTCGAAAACGGCGAAGAAATGTCACCATTTGATTGTCAGCCTGTCCAGCCTGCTCTCTTTGCCATGCCTTTACCCATCCGTGTTAGATCTCCCCGAAAACGCTATCAAGATCCCTTCTACACGCCAGTTGCCCATCATTCAAAAGACTCTGCACCTTCAACCACTCCCCTCAAACCACTTCTATCCTCCGAGTCGATTGCCAGAACAGCATTTCAGCTATCGGGTATTGAAATCCAGGAGATTTGGCTAACATGGGGGGAGAGAATGTTATTGAATGACAAACATCTGTGGAGATTTCGTGCCAGGAGGCCAACTTTGCTGAGGTATTGTATGACATACCAAGAAAACTGATATTAGGATATGGAAGGGAAGGAGTGATCGAGAAATGGACGATTCTAAGAATGAATTAAAGGGGAGGAGTTCACAACTAAGCAAAGATAGGCACACCACAGTTGTAAAACATGTTGCTGGACTAGAGACTTACAATAAAAAGTTCTTGGCTTTCTGTATATTTCTTATAATTGAAGCTATTTTCTGCTTTCTATTCTTCTGAAGATCTTTGTGGGTGCTGTTCTTACTTTACCTTTTCGCTAACACTACCCTTTTAACATTGCAACTTCACAACTTCACCTAAGACCGCATCGCATACAACTCTTATAAATCTCACCCTTTCTAGTTCATGCTTCAGATAATAGGGTTGAATTTCATTCAAGGCAATCAATTTTAGGTACAGGCCCCAATATCCATCCACTCATAAAGTTTCAATAGCTGAGTTTCCTCCAGTCTCAAATATATCTAAACTTACTCACCAATAAACACAAACACAAACCCGACTATCGACAGCGCATCTAATAGATCATCTCCAAATATCAACCAAGTCTACAATCAAAGGGCATTTACTATGTCCAACCCGCCGAGCAGCGATCTTTCTTCAGCTTCAGAGCAAAATTTCGACGACTCAAGTCCACCTACAGGTTATAGCGACGAGAAACATCATGAGAAAAGCGGCCGCAAAGATTATGAAAGTGAAGTTAGAGTCCATAACGCTTTGGGCCTTTCTATTTCCTGGAACCCTATAAATCGAACGAAAACAAGACCACAACTATGGCGCAAGGATGATGAAAGCAATGGACTGGGAATAGATTACGATGAGGTCGCAGATTCAAGCGAGGAAGAGGATGAATACGACGACGACGACGACGACGATGATGATGATGACAATTATGATGATGATGCTATGGACTTGGACGAAGCTGAGGCTGAAGCAGTGGGTGATGGGAAGCTGTTTGAGGTTGAGGAGAGGACAGCCTACATATATCCGTTTACGTCTGTAGAACCAGAAAAGTTACAACCACCAGATGAATTGCCGCCAATACCACCTCCTTCACCTCGTCCTGAAAAAATTAATCTTAGGTTTGGGTCATTACGTCCACCGCCAGGGATTGGTTTTAGGCCGGCGGCTCCAGCATTTAGTCTTTCGGATCGAATCTGTGGGAAACTTGTGCGCATGGAGAAGACATACATGAAGAGAGGAGAGATGCTTCTGGAGCAGGATCTAAATTACGGTCAATACAGGTGCAAAAAACCATCCCGTTTGCGCATTTGCTGGTATCCTACTAAAGATCAGAAATGGAGAGGCGTCAAAATGGGAAGCGAGGATGAACAAGGCGAGGAGGGGGGAGAGGAGCTGTAGTAATATGTACCATAATGAAAAGTATTCATATATATTCGTCAGAATTGAAGATGAACTAATAGCGGTTTGTGACGTACCTGGAATTCACATTTAGACCGCGGCCTTCTAAAAATAAATTGCCCTAAAATTAAGGCTCGCATAGAAATAATGTTTTAGCTTCATGAACACCAAAAAATATACTTCGTTTCTGGAAACCTCCAATCATCCCAACGCCTTCTCCACAATACATACAGCTTAGACATTTGGAAAGCAGTGTTCTCAATTGTAGAGCATATCACTTGCTTTACTATGAGACTCTTCGAACTATAGGGTGCTCTACTTGACAAGTAAGACGTATCTCTGGCTTAATCTCGCACTTTCCAGCAGCTCTGCCGCCTCGTTACTATCTGACTTCGCAGGTCACAGCGCTCTTGTAAGCACCACCCTCCTCACCAAATATAAGTAACTAATCAAAACCCACAGGACGGATGCTCATTCTGCAGAAGTAATCTAATCACTCCTCAAACATCCGCGCTACTCTCTTCAGACGTCTTAATCAAATCGATTTTAAAGGTACGCGCCTATGTGTACCTACCTATGACTATACTAACCGCAATACACAGAGCAGCAACAACGGTGATATAGAGTGTTGCGTTACGAAAGATGTGTTAGCTGAATGAACTTCTTTGCTAGAAGCTAATACTATACATATTATACACCAAGCCCCAAGAAAAGTCTATCGATATGAGTAGCGACATCACTCTGTTAGAAGCCGCAATTAAACCTATTGCTCAAAGCCTAGTCACGAAGTACAAAGAGAAGGCTATTGATAGGGTTATTGATATGAGTAGCGACATCACTGATGGCCTATCTCAAGAGGGACCTAGTGATGTCCTATCTTCATCTAGCACTATCGAAGAACAAATAACATCAGAAGATGAAATGAACGAGATAGAATACAAATTCATGGGCGGAATAGAAGGTATTAATTACGACGCTGAATCCGACGAAGAGGAGATGACTGAAGAAGAGTGCGCTCTATATTTCCGGCAATTGGAGTTCACTGTCAAATTCGCCGAGATACTACTTGGATATCAGGCCTCACGTTTCGCTATTGCAAGAGATCGAAACAACTCGACCATTTCTATCCCTGGACCAACTCTAATTATACCAATGAAAGGTAAACTCCACCCGTATGTCCAACGACGCAAGAAGGAGAGAAAGCCGGCATCATGGTCCAGACCTTTCAATTGCTTCGCCTCTCTAAATCCCTCATTCGACTCAATCTAGATACTCCAGACGCATTCCTCTACTAGACATTGATTTTTAAGAGGTCTATGAACTCCACATTGCAAGAAAAAAGCTCGTCGTTTCCGGCTGGACTAAGAACGATGCAAAAACTACGCAAGCCACCGTGGTGGAATGTTACACCAAATATACTAAAGAGACGTCATACGAAGGTATCTGTGAAGACGAAAGCCTAGAGCTAACCCAACTTCTTACCACTACTCCGCCAATCCTCAGTTCCACTCCATAACCCAAGATCCAACATTCGTCTCCATCCTGGTCTTTGATGACTTGAGCTAGAGCCGCAAGAGTTTCTTAGGAGCTTATCGGAAATTTACTGTTTCTTAGCATCTAGGGGAACGACGATGTAGTAAGCCTCAAACGTCGACTTCTATGGAATGGTAATGAGATACATTCACCCTGATCTTCAGGTTGATCATTCTAGATCTCGATCTCGGCGGAAAATGAATTGCTAAAAAGACAGTTTTAAGAGATAATTTTATAAATGTTGGATCACCCGGTATTGGCGAGTTGAATTCAACTAGGGTCACGGTAGAGACTCAATGTGTTCTGTAATATGCTTTGTGATTGTCTTGTCCTAAATAAGAAAGGTGAAGGAGAGGTTATTTACATGTATGGATTGCTTAGCGTCAATAAGCTCAGCCAATCATATGTCTTCCGCAGCTCCATTGTCCCTCACGTATGATTAATCCCAACAATAAAGTCGGCCGCTAAGCGAGACCGATAAATATCTCACGCTTTTCAGATCAAATTTAAGTTAAAACTTGCGGAATTCGATATAGTCTCAATGCATGTATATTAAAGCTATGTCAATAGCATCAACAATGCAAGAGCTATTCTTTAATAATGTTACTATTCATCCGCATCTTTGCCTTATAAATCACAGTTGCGAAGATTTCGAAAATCAAAAAGTTCATAATATTGGCTTCAGTCACATTATTGCCACATATTCCGAGGGAAGAGCGGGCATTTAACAAGCTTCTTTTTAGATTAAATTGAAATTGCTAGCTCCGGTGGATAAGGCTATGTTTCCGATCTCGTCATAAATCTAGCTACCGTCGACGCTAGAAGTTTAGACGAAATGTTAATTAACACTTTGTCTTTGATCAAAGACAATAGGCGGATACGAAGACAATAGTAAGACTTCACTCACTAACCAACTTAACATGACGAAGCCATTATTTTTAAATGTCGTCACCTCCACGCTAACTACTTCAACCATAACTCATATTTTAAAACAATTTGCAACGGAAAGAACATTGCAATCATAGCAGGAATACTTCAAAAACAGCCACTAGCAATATGTCACAAACTACTACCGAGTATTTCTCTTCGGCCGATGACGCGATTAATGATATCGAATTTAGGGCATTGTCCAATGACAACTGTATTACACCGCGATACGTAAGTCTGTCCAGATTCAAGTTACAGCTATCGTAATTGCTAAGTTGTTGCCAGATACCTCCATCATCACTAGCTACTCTAAAATCCGAAAAGTTTGGGCGCGCACGATTCTATTCTATCTCACACACCTTTGAGCAAGATAACCAAAGTATTCATGACAGCAAGTATCTGAGTAGCACGGTGCTTGACGCAGAAGTCCTTGAGGATAGCGAGAGCACATGTAGAGAATTGGATAATGAGGACGACCAAGAAGACTCTTCGACCTTAGAAGAAGGTTATGGACACGCCTGGTGGTACCCCGACGAACAGGATGTATGATACTCCCTTTATTCCTCTAAATAATAATAATAATAATTGTAGGTATCACCGGTAATTGCAATTACGAAAGATGACTAGGAAATAGTAGTAATAAAGTTGGTTTAGATATAGTTCTATTCTCTATGTGCTATGTGTGGTGTTGATATGTGCTCATGCCTTGATGAGTTATAAGCTAGTCCCAATCCGGTAAGTAGGCGAAGGAAGGCGAACTGAGAATATCCCAATATTGGCAGTTCTCTCTTTTGTGGTTAGGTAATACCTCCATCCCATAACTCTTATTCCGTTGCCTTTTGCTCTACCCCTATATCCTTTTTCTGTACCCAGCCTTCTACTTAAATTCGGAGTGTGTTCGTGTTGAATAATATTTGTAGTGCCTTTATAGGAGTGACTTTAGTTATAGAATCAGCAGGGTTATTATGCCTGTTAATCTACCTAATCTCTAAAAGCTCCCTTCTCTTATAGAATTGCCTAATAGCTATAATATTAATTATTAATTGCTTTTCCTTTATGATTCCAAGTTTAACCATATACTTATATAGCAAATATAAGTTTATGCAAATAATTATAGAAATATCCTTAATATCTAGCTATTTAGTAATAAGTTTCAGGGTTAAGCCAATAGTAATGCCAATATTAACTTTGCTAATTATATCATATAGCTTTAACGTGAAAACACTATATATTATTCTCTTATACTTTATAGAGCTATAGTGAATTAAGTTCTCTTTTACCTTAAATTCGTCTTTTTTAACTTTTTTCTTATTTATTATAATAATAATATATTTAATCTAAAAGTTATAATCTTTATTATTAGCAAATAATTTATTAATAAATATAAATAGCTTTATAATTTTAAGTTTAAGTTTAATAAAATAGAGATTTTAACTCTTATTATTTCTCTATTATTCTAGATATTTATTTAGTATTTTAATATTATCTATATCTAAATCTTAATATTATATTATAACTAATAAATTATATAAAGCTTTTAATTAATAAATTATAGCAATATAAGCGCCGCAGGCTCTTTATTTAAGATAGGTTTGCCTATATTTATTATTTTTTATATTAATTAGCTTGATTTAGTTAGCTTAATCTTTCTAAATTAAAGTAATATCTTCTTTAATTTAATCCTTAATTAGCTTATAGCTATTAAAGATTAATAAATTATTAACGAAAAGTATTTCTACTAGTTTAGCTTTAAAATTAGCTTTTATTAGTTCTATAGCTTCTAGGATTATAAATATATTATCTTTAATAAAAAAAGTATTATTTATTTATATTCTAATTATATTAACTATATTATTAATAATAATTATTAAATAAAGGTTATATATTAAGGTTTATATATATAACTTCTCTTTATAATACTTATAGTAAATACTAAACTAATATATTTTAGCCTCTATAATACTATATAAAGATTTTATTATCTTTATAATTATATTTTCGGATAAAATTATAGAGATTTCTTTTAAAGATTTTATATATATAGTTTAGTTAAAAGTTATAGTTAATTATATATATATTTGAGTAATATCTTAAAGGTAGATTTTAATACTTAGTACTAAAGAAGGTGCTAAGGCTAAAATAAGATATTGGCTAACTCGTTAAATTATAGGTAATTATATTAAGATTTCCTTTTTTCCTTTATTATTATAGCCTTAAATAACTAGTTTCAACTTTTTATATAAAGTATTAGCGGCTATGCCCTTAATTTTATTAACTAGCCTTAAGTTAAATAATCTAATATTTTTTATAATATATAAATTATATAATATAAATTCAAATATGCCTTTACTAATAAATCTATTAACTTCTTATTTCCTTAATACTTTAAATAGTTTTTTGGGTATTATAATAACTTCTTAAGCTTAAAGCTTTTTAAAAAGCTTTAAATTTAATATTTTTTTTACTAAAAGATAAATAAATATAAATAGAATATTTTTAATAAATATAGCTATAAGATAATTATTATAATTATTATCTAAATATTATTATTATTAGTTATTTATTTTAGGCTTATTTTTTAATTCTTTTAATCTTTCTTATTGGCAAGATAAGTTATTATTTTGCTATATAAAATTCTTATTATTTTATATAGAATTTTTACTATTTTCTTTTTATTTTATATATTTTAGCTTAATTTAATCTTTATCTAAAGGATTTTTACTAATTTCTTTATAATATAGTTTAATAATAATAAATTAAAATAATATTAATCTATTTAATAGATTAACTATATATATTTAGCTCTTTATATTTAGTAAGATATAAGGTCTAGTTTATTTTATTTTTTCTTTTTAAATAAATATTTTAAAATTTAATAGAAAATTAAATAAATAATATATTTATAGTTTATTTTATATATATAAAATATTAGTAACTTAATATTAAGTATAGTACTGCCTAATTTTTTATATAGTAGCTTTTACTATTATAGCTTATTATATAACTAATAATATAGGTAGGTTTATTATTATTATCCTAAAATAGGCTTTAAATACTAAAAGAGTAGGTATAATACTATTAAGTCCAGCTATATTATTTATAGCCTTTATAGCTATCTATAGTATAATTTCCTTATTAGTATTACGTAGCTTTTTTTAAATAATTTGGTATATATAGCAGAAAGATATATAATAGTATTTAATTATATTAACTAATTAATATACTTCTACCAGAACTTTCTTAATAATTACTATTATAAATAAAATATATTACTTAAACTTCTTTAATATAAAATTTATACTAGTATTATATATAATAATATTAAATAGCTTAATATAAATATTAATCTAATATACTTATAAATGTTACGACCACACAAGGTTGTTGGTTGGGCGCAACATGAGAGTTACTTTGGGTAAGTAACTGTGACGCAGAATGCCGTGAACGGAAGAGTTATTCATTAAGAAGTTACGTGGTTGAGTCGATGGATCAGTTACCAGACTGTCGAAATTACGATCCTTCAACCCTACACATAATGGCACGGTGGGTTAATAGATCAAGAGTATAGATCTCGACCCTTTGATCCTCTAATCCTGCAAGGGTATATAAAGAACTATATAGCTATATGCTCATTATATAGTAAATAGGAGCTTTATACTTAAATTAATTATTTAATTATATTTTCAAGTTAAATATATTTTATTATATTAATTATTAAACTTTTATATTTTATCTTTCTATATTTTCTAGAATAATTATCTTATAAATTAATATAGGTTTAACTTATATATAATATTTTAAATATCCTTATTATATTATAAAGAGATAAATATATTATATTAAATAATAATATAAATTTAATTAGAATATTAATTAATAATAACTTATTTAATAAGTTATCTTTATTAATACCTAAAATAGTTGCGAGATATTTGCTTATATTTATTATGAAATATTATTAAGAATATAATATAAATAAGTTTAAAAGGAATAAGATTAGAATATTATAAATATCTTAGGATAGTAAACTAAGCCTAGAGTATATAGATAAATTAAATATCTTAGTTGGAAATATATAATTTTAGAAAGGAAATTACTATAATATAAATAAGAGGCTTAATAATAAAATAAAATATATAGCTATAAAATATTATATTCTATATTTCGAAAGATATTAAATAATTAATTAGATTAATAAAATAAATTTAAAAATATATTATTAAGAAAAAAAGTTATGAAAATAGCAAATTAGAAATAAAGATTATAAAATAGAAAAAAGTTAATAATAAAAGATAATATTAAAACTTTATCTAGAAAATTAAAGAATAATAAAATAGGCTATAATAATAAAGAATAATATATTAGTATCTGCAGATAAATATAGATTATAAGCTATATAAATAATAGATAATTCTTATAAAAAGCTATTATTATCTTATTTAAAGCTTAAAGAAAATATTAATATTTAAAATAAACTTTAGATAAAAGAGCTTTAAAAAGTTATTAAAACTAAAAATAGAAATATCTATTAAAAATATTAAATAAAAATTATAAATAACTAAATAACTTAGAAAGTCAAAATTTATTTAGAGAAATTATAAAATAAGTTTAGTATAATATTAAGCTATAAGAATAAGTATCTTTATATATTTAAAAACTATTTATATATTAGTTAAAGATATAAATTAAATAAAACTACTTATTTAAAGAAATTATAGTTAATAATTAATATATAATATAAAGAAATAATATTAAAGATTAGCAAGACTTGGGAAATTATTATAGAAATTATAGATAAATAGATTATAATTAATATTAGAAAATAAGAATATTTCTAAAATATTAGAAATATATATATTATAATAAATTAATTAAAAACTAGATAAATTATTAAGTTATTTAGCAAAAATAGAAATAAATAGATATAGAAAGATATATTTATAGGAGATTAGTTATAAATATGCATATTAATATAATAGTTTTATTATTACTAATTTTAGGCTATATTAATAAAGCCTAATAATAGAATTTAAGTTGATTTATATATTAAAAAAAATATATTTAAAGAACTAGTAAATTTTAAAGTGACGAATAATTTTATTATAAAAGAAATAACTTTATTTACCGGGATTGGCTTATAATAAAAGATATAACTATATAAATTATAACTAATTAATAAAATACTAGCTAAAGGAGGAAATAAGGTTATTTTAGAAGAAACTATATTAGTTAAAATAAGAATATTAGAGAATTATAGAAAATAGGTTTAATTTATAATAACTAATTTAGGCAATATTAATATTATATTAGATATATTATAGCTAGAAAAGAATAAACTATAAATTAATTAGGAAAAGAAAATAATAGAGTTTTTTTAATATAATTATAAAAGATATAAAGAATTATAGGAATATATTTAAAAATAGCCGAGATAATATTGCCTAGAAATTATTAGTATAAATAATCTAATAACTATATATAAAAATAATAATTATATAGAATAAAAATATCTAGTTTAGAATTAACTATAGAAGATTTTATCTATAAGATATTAAAAATTTAAGGAAATATTTTAGAAATTATTAAATAATATAATATTATTGAGATATTAAATATAGGATTATATTATATTTCTAATAAAAGAAGCAGATTTATCTTTTAGCTAGATTTATATTATATTAATAAAAAACTTAAAAATACTTAAGGAATATATTAAGATAAATTTTAAAATAGAATTTATTAGAAAATTAATTTTATTAATAGTAAATCTGGTTTTATAGATATTAAAGAAAGATAATATTAAGTATTTATATATAGATTATAAGAAATTTAATATAATTATTATTAAGAATTAGTATTTATTATTATTATTTAATAAATTAATAAATAAATTATAAAATATAAAGATTTTTATTA
>QYAN01000024.1:0-265968 GCA_003988815.1 Chlorencoelia australis
ATTTTAGTAAAAGTTTATTTTTAACATATTAATTAATTACTTATTAGCTAATTAAATTAATACGATATTTATTTAAAGTAATTAAATTAATATGCTTATTATAGGTATTACCGGTAATTGCAATTACGAAAAACAAGGATGATAAGGGAATAGTAGTAACAAGTTGGTTCAGATTATAGTTCTATTCTCTACGTACTATGTGTGGTGTTGATATATGCTCATGCCTCGATGAGTTATGAGCTAGTCCCAATCCGGTAAGTAGGCGAAGGAAGGCAAACTGAGAATATCCCAACACTTATCATATTAATTTAATGCGAACTTCCTGCCGTAGGGCCAATTCCGGCCTATGCCTTCTATAATACCTATATTAGCTGCAATTTTCCTCTGGGATTTTTGCTCTTAATTCTAGTTAATTGCATTAAAATACCAGCATTTCTAAGTAGTTATAGCATCTTTGCCGTCTAGTGGTTTAGGGGAAGGAGTCCGGTAGCCTCTATATCAAGTTAAGGGCGCCATATTAGTAGTTAAAGTAGTTTGTTTATTCTCGATCCCTCGCCTACTTACCGGATTGGGACTAGCTCATGACTCATCGAGGCATGAGCATATATCAACACCACACATAGCAGGTAGAGAATAGAACTATAATCTGAACCAACTTGTTACTACTATTCCCCTTGTTATCTTTGTCTTTCGTAATTGCAATTACCGGTGATACCTACAGTTTATTTTCATGGTGTTGTGGCCCGTGCGTAAATTAACTTGTCACCCACTGGTGCCCCCAAATTGGGCAGCTTTCAGGGCTTCTTCGCAGCGCATGAACCAAGCTTTCCAAGCTCTCGAGAACATTCCTACCGATATTGCTACAATGTCGACCACAGAAGAGCGGGAACATCGGCTTATAATTGCTGCGTTGCAGCAGCAGATGGAACAGACGAACCAACAAATGCAGCAGGAGATGCAACATATGGACCAACAAATGCAGCAGCAGATGCAACAGAACCAACAAATGCAGCAGGAGATGCAACAGATGGACCAACAAATGCAGCAGCAGATGCAGCAGATGCAACAGATGCAGCACCAGACGAACCAGACGAACCAACAAATACAAGAACAATTTTTGCAACTCCGGCGAGAATTGAGTGCAACGTGAGTTCCATTTTATTTTGAAGAATGGTTTAGTCTAATATCTCTTTTTACTAGGAACTACAATATGATATCCCGTCTCCTCAACCTTTCCCTCCATCAGAACACCGAACAACTTCTACCACTGGTGAACCCACAGACTAATGCTCTTATTGGAAATTTTCCTGTCGACTCTATTGCACTTGGCAATCTTTCCTGTAAGCTATCTGCTAAACTAGGCATTTATATCTCTAATATGTGTTTTTTTTAGGGCAAGACAAGAGAACGCTGGGTCTCAACCTTGGTATGAGAGACCCTGGTGTAAATCCCGACGCAGCCCAGATGTTGGAATTCTTTGAGAATCTCCGCATCACAATCGGGTTAAATCCACGCCCAGTATAGAGAATTCCAGTTTTGTTTTGCAGGGCAGGATGGAATATGATTAATGGCGAATTGGCAAGGGGGAGTTACTGATGAGAAGAGGAATTAATATTTGTTTGGCACGGCGGGATGGCAGATGATTAATGGGGAGTTTGCGAAGGGCGTTATTGATAGGAATGAGTATTATGATGGATGCGGCAGAAGATCACTAGGTTCAACTAGCTTTAAGAACATAACCCCCATCAAACTTCCTAGTTAGGCCCAACGATACTCTGAATATCATCTACCCTCCTCTCCTCAATCCAATCCAACGCCTCTCTCCGATTCCGACATACATGCGCTTGACCCTCTCCCGTAGCATCCAACACGCTCTGACTACCTTCCAATGTCATATCTGACATGCATAGGATTTGGTTGCGGAGGTATTCGAAGCAGTGAGCGGCGTGGAAATCGTCGCGCTCGCCGTCGAACCCGAATTTGCCGTGCACGACGAATTGGTGGTAAGTGTCGACTGAGTAATAGAGCTGTAAAGGGAATTAGTGAGGGGAAAAAAAGGGGGGGAGGGATGGGGGGCACATACGCAATGGAGAGCGTGAGTCCATGATGCTTCGTAGATGGAACCGTTGCGGATGGGGTCATCGACAATGGGTTTTCCTAGCATAGGATAGGATTCCCAGTCTGGGATTTCAACGGTGCCACTTCCCACTATTCTCTGGTTAATATTCATGATGTTAGGAGGGTAAAAGACTTACAAGGCATCAACATATCCCAATTTCTTCGGACTTCCATTCGGTTGGCATCAGATGTCATGTTTGGGATGAATTTCTCTTCGTCAGGTGTGAGAAGTGTGTATTTGTGAGATACTGGCACATTCGATCAGAAATTCAAACCTCCATCGCCGATTTAAGGGAAAACACAAACAAGGAATATAAAGTCCATTGATATCACCACCCGTCTCCGTCATCGCAGAAGTCCAATTATTTTCGTCCCTGACAGGCGTCTCAGGTCCCCTCCATATCAAGAAAAACAACATGACTGTCTGTAAAGCTATTATTGTTCCCCATCTAAACCAAGTCAACACGCTTTCCGTGCTGGATTTTTCTGCAGAGAGAGAAACATCTCCACGAGAGCGTTTGCGTAGGAAACCGGTGGATGCGAGGGTAGCATCGGAGTCGTTATCTTCGAGATCGAGAGAGTCGTGGCTATCGAGGGCCGTGTATCGGTTTTTTTCTTGAGAGAGTGGAATAGCCATCTTGGAGGATAAGGATATGAGATGAAGTGAAGTTTTCTAGATAGTCGGTAACAGGAATAGAAAACAAATGAATCAAAGTCAATTAATGCCGCTTAGAATCCAGCTCTTGCGAATAAAGAAGAAAGGAATGAAATTGCGAATGTGTATCAAACAAAAAGATATCTGATGAAAAGAAATAGAGAAGGGCGAACAATACGATGAACCCCAAGAGAAGAATGGGTCGAGACTCGCTCGAACCACTTGGCTCTCCCTCACTTTTCTCTCCCCCGAACCTCTCCCATACCTAAATCCCCCCCCTTGGCCTGACAAAGGCAAAAATAGAGCCCTGTCATTTTCGTTACCCCAATTCCCTCAAGTTCCCTCAAAACAGATCCCCAATTCTCCGTACTTCCCTTACCCCATTTACCTCGAAATGGATCACGATCGTTTCAAGCCGTTTTATCAAATGCTTGTTCGGGTCAGGGGTGATCTCGGTTACTGGTACGTACGGACACTAGTTCAGGGGATGTTGGCGGGTGCATGCGAGTCTATGCGAGATAACTTATGACTGGGAATGAGACAGCCATTAATTTATCTGATCTTGAGATCTGAGACTCTTCCGGTGTTCGGTAAATGCTAGCTGCTTGAGGGCTTGAGACGTGTGAATGCCTTGCGCCGATGGAGGTTGTGAAGATCATTTGATGTTTGACGGACAGCATTGAGAGAGGAATGGACTTGAGATTGAATTGAGAGAGGTTGGTTTCGTTTCGTTTTATGTGTGGCGAATGTGGAGAGGGTGATGGTGTAATTATGTCTTCGGATGAGGTTTGTTGTCACTGCTTTTGGGGAAATTTGGTCAATAAAGTCTGTGCGTGAGAAAGGGGACGAGGTATGAAAGTCGCTGTCTGAGATCCATGCATGACTAATTTAATACCCATCACTCAATCATGGGAAATGGGCGTTTATATATCAGGTGAGCACATTTGAGAATGCTGAGAATGGAGAGGTTTGCTTGAAAATGTCCCAGAAAATGGTGCTGTTCTTTACACTTAAGAAGCTTTACTTGATGTCACTAATATGTAGAAATTTTGAATGCTGTTTAATGAACTCCCCCCAACTCCTTCTCCGAAGTGTCCCAGATGATAAAATCTATTCATGAATGTGGTGATCGCTGGTGGCATTTCCCACCGTTTCCGTCAAAGGATGAAAATCTGGCCTCTCCATCGTGCCAACTGAATTCTCCATAGCCCAATCTTTGATAGCATCAAAATTACGGCAGACGTGGTGCGAATTTAGTTCTGGCCATGGCAGTGGGTCATCGTCTAACATGTACAAAGTGAAGACGCCGATATCCGCAGTGCACATTACGTTCAAGCGAAGAATCTCGAGACAGTGATCTATAATACCGGTGAGCAACGAGGTGGATATTAGCCAGAAGTAGAGATGTATACCTGTGTGCATCTTCAGATCTTCTGTTCCTTTAGTAAACTCTCCACTGATATCTTTATACCAGTCCATGTAAGTTACTTGTCGTAGCAGATTGATGCAGTGTAGTTGATGGAACACTTCAAGCCCTACTCGATAGCCTTCCTCACCAGTCTTTGGGTGTTTCACTTTAAGTGAGGTGTCTGGCATGTCGATTATTTTAAGCTGCTCTTTTGTAATGAAAGTGTCTCCCACTATCCAATGATTAGATCCAATTGCTATTGCCAGACGCAAATAATGCTTACTGTCAAAAGAGATGGCATCCCACGCCGCATCCACAGCAGGACCTTTTCCAACGTAAGGAGAGTGCTCTCCCATTGTGTCGTTGTACTTGATAGCTTGGTACTCGACGGCTTTTGCAGCGGGTGCTATGAGGAATCAGCAAAACCATCTAATGGCTTCTAAGGCTTTCTACTCACACCATGCTGAGAAATGTTGAACGTAGGTCAAAGTCGACACTCTCGTGAAGTAGGCCGAGACAAAAAGGCAAAATGATAACGAAAGCAACAATACATGTGCCAGCCACATCCATCGAATTGTAAATCGTCTTCTTGGCTCTGGACTCCTGGGATCCTCCTCCTGTTCTAACAAAGTCGACGTAAAGCTTTCAGATGAAGATGCTCTCGTTGGTGAAACATCGTGGAACTTTTCCTCTCCAACTGGATGGTATTTCGACATCTGAACTTTTTTTTTAAAAAATAAAAAAGATTCGCTCAACGAATAGGTAGAATGAGAATTATAACGACAACGATAGAAATGAATGTAAAGGGTTGTGGGTGAAGAAAGGCTTGACCAGAAGCAAAGGGAGCAGATAGGTAAACAAGGACAGAAGTACTAGAGACTTGGAGAAAAGAAGGAAGGAAGGGATCAGTCAGCATCGAACCATTCAAAGAAGAATTCGGGGGGCATCGATGTGCTGAGAGAATTGATGGCGTGCAGAACAATAGCTATAGCCGACTTGGCGTCTGATCGTCTGTGTCTGAATTTTCAGGGATTTTTATCAGATGGACCAGGATAACAGACAAGGGGAAGTAACGCATGATGTTTGAGAGGCTCGATTGATTCAACTTCACAATCACGACATCGAAAAGGTCAAACTATTGGAAACGAGTGTCGCAACTGCACAGCTTCCCGTGAAACGACTACATCAATCAGTACGAGTGTTCGTGATCTAATCAGCCTTCGAACTTTCGATGGCTCCGGTTGAGTGAGTGCAGAGTGCAGAGTGCAGGATGCAGAGTCCGCAGATGAAAAGATGGGGCTCGTTTGAAACAAATCGAGTTGATGTATTCCTCTTTCTTCCTCCAAAGCTTTGAGCGTTTCGCTTATGCTCCTTAACATTTGGGTGGACTTCTGGTTCCCCGCGTTTTCATCAAGCTTTACTTACCGGATGCAACCCAGATCTCATCCTTCATGCACAGTAGGTAGGAAAGTCCATGGTCCATGGTCCATGAGCGCCACTGCCGTTGCGGCTCAACTTACATAACTGTTAGATGACAAAGTCTCAGAAGCCTGAGCATGCTTCAAGGGGGCTATTCTTCCCGCTGGCTGTTCTTCTGCTTCCGCTTCCACTTTCCAGTTCAGTTTCGTAACCCGAGACTCAGTCAGCCAAGGGCGTTCATGGGAATACCACGAGGCCAATAATGAGAAGGAAGACGCTGGTGATCTATGCCATTGCTTTTGCGACTTTCACGACTTCTCTGTAAAGCGCGAGATGGACAGTCTCATGGACATAGGCTATTCTTCCCCCCCCGCGGTTCGACCTCTCTGTCAATTTGGCCCTGGTACTGCCCGAACCCCTTCTTCTTTGTCGCTAGCTCTGAATATCAAACGTCTTCTAGACTCTCCCACATTTCTGACGTGCACCAGCGTTTGAGAAGTTGCCTGTAATAGTGAGAATAGAACAGAAATAGGTAGTCCGAACTTTTGGATCTAATTACAGCATTGTAGATCTCTCATCTTGGTTCATCTAGCCGATTGTCTTGTTCACTCACCCATCAACGCCAAGGCCCATATTTCCTGCCCCGTCCCGGAAATGGAGCTTGTCCGAATCAAGCATCTATCAGGAGTCTTTGGAAACTGGTGGTGCCAGGGTAACAGGGTGGTTGTATATATAAAGCTTTCCAAAACTCCCTCAATCGAACTCATCATCCTCAGCTCACTTTCCGTTCCATTTCTCCACATTTTCAGACCCTTTTTTCTCGTTTGACTTCATTCTTTACACTGCCGGCCAGTCAAATTTATTTTAAACTTCAATCCTTCATTATGTATACCGGATCCATTGCACAACTCCTTACCTTCGGGCTTTTGGTCGTCGCTCCACTTGCGTCAGCCGCCGCCAATCCCGCGACCCAAGACGTCGAGAGGAGACATGTCGTACGCTCCTACTTTCCTTCGTGGGTTCATTCATGATACTAATGGTCTATAAGGGTGGACCCGCCGCTCTCGCCGCCATGATGGTTCGTGCTGTTCCTGAGCTCGTTACCAGACATCATGTAAGTCCCCACCTTCTGTTGCCCTCTCCCGTAGTCGTCTTGGAAAAGTGCAGGCATTGGAGAACTTAAATGGTTCAAGCCATATGAAAGATTTTCCCTCCTACCTGCACTCCCACTTCGACCTCTTCCTGGTATTCATAATTCTGACCCCGGTATTCAGACCGCTGCTCAAATTGCTGCAAAGAAGGCAAAGGCTGGCCGTTCCGTCGAAGTTGTGGAAAGAGAAGCCCACCACGTATGAAACTTGAATCTATTTTGTTACCTCGCCTTAGTAATCACGCAAATACTAACGCTTCTGATATCAAAAGACCGCCGCCCAAATTGCCGCTAAGAAAGCCAAGTCTGGACGATCTGTCGAGGTTGAGGAGAGAGAGGCTCACCACGTACGAAGCTTCCCTGGCTATCCTTTTTAAAATCTAGCAGCCATTAACTATCTAATAGACCGCCGCCCAAATCGCTGCCAAGAAAGCCAAGTCTGGACGCTCCGTTGAGGTCGAGGAAAGAGAAGCTCACCACGTAAGAAAAATCACACACTCTTCTCAGCTATGCTAACTTCCCAATAGACAGCGGCTCAAATCGCTGCCAAGAAAGCTAAGGCTGGACGTTCCGTAGAGATCGAAGAGCGGGAAGCCCATCACGTACGAAGCTCACTTTATTATACTTCCTAGTTGATTCTAATTTCTAGTAGACTGCTGCCCAAATCGCTGCGAAGAAGGCTAAAGCCGGTCGCTCCGTCGAAGTCGTAGAGAGAGAGGCACACCATGTACATCCCCAGTCCTTTTACAATGGGATAATGGTTGACTAACCGTGTTCCAGACCGCCGCGCAGATTGCTGCTAAGAAGGCCAAGGGCGGAAAGCGTTCCCCAATCACTCAAGATGAGGCAGAGGAAGATGCTGACGATGCGCTCTTGACAACCCTTGCACCAGGTGGAGAGGTCACCGACCTTCCAGCTGACGCTGTCGATGTTGCTCAGCCTGATGCTACCGAGGAGGAGTTGGAGGAAGATGCTGATGATGCGCTCTTGACCTCCACTGCTCCAGGTGGAGAGGTTTCCGACGTCGAAAAGCGAGAGGCCCACCACGTATGTCTGCAATCTTTTTGAAGTAAGGTAATTTTACTAAATTTTAATAGACTGCAGCTCAAATAGCCGCCAAGAAAGCAAAAGCTGGTCGCAGTGCTTAAGTGCTTGTGCCTAGTTTGTGGAAAGCTGTACTCTGGTGGATGGAGGATTGCTCGTTTGTTTTGGAATTGTTGGGCCTGGTGCTTTGGATGAAAAAAAAATAGCTTGAGAGAGTCCTAATTTAAAGTATCTACTAAGCAACAGTCAACATACACTTCTCTCTGCTAATCTTGTCCTCCCTCGCACTTGAAATGACTCTCGGTCAAGTAGTTTTTGGGATTTGAAGTATTGAAATGTCATTTAATGGGAAGTTGGCCTTATATTTGAAAGTGCAATAGCTATTTCCAGGTGATTGTTTTAACAGTGCTGCAATGCTTTGCCTCCCGCTTATAATAATTAACACAGTGGGGGAAAGAATAAAGTCTTACCTTAGTTTATAATGGGTATTGAAATATGTGAGAATCCCTTTATTTTAAAAAGTCTATACAAGGAGTCTAATTTTCTGTCTTTATTGTTACGGTGATAATCATCTCTGCCGTAACGAACAGTATCAAGTAATCGAATTATAAGACTTAAGTCACGTAAGAAGAGTGAAATCGGAGTTTGACTCCAAGAGTAGCAGCAGTACGAGCACTTGTAGTCCAAGGACTACGGTACACTTCAACACTTTGATCCCCAGAAAAGGGGGGCAAATCAAATTATTTTCATTATTATTGTAAAACTGATTATTACACCTTTTTGCCAACTCGAGTTGCTAATATGGTGGACTTTTGCAAGGCGAAGTCCGAGTATTGAGGCTCACTCGAACTCGCGAAACACTAACCAAAAAAAAGGGATATAAAGCAACAGTTAGCTGACTGAAAAATTCTAGTAGAAAACTATCTATATCTCCCCTTCTATACTTCATATCCATCAACACTTCATTAACTCATTAGCTCACTCACGCACACTTCTTTCATTTGATTTCGATCAAGCCTGCCCGCATGTCAAGAACCATTTACATTGTTACAATAAAAATATTACAGATAACAACCACCTCAGCATTGACCTCGCTCACTCACTTTCGCTTCAGATTCGAGTAGCAGTGGCACGAGAAAAAAAAAAGCTAACCTAATTAAGCCCTCTATTCATCCATCCCACCCTATCATTCTGGAAAAAAACGAAGATCTCCTAAACGCCTCCCATTCCACAAAACCCATAACTCACTTCCAATATCAACCTCATTGCCTTCCCATTCTTTTACCTACCAGAAACTACACCAACCAACATAATGCTGGCATAGATTCTCTAACTTCGTAGCTTCAATAAGCAACTTATCGACTTGAAGAATATATGTCAATTCCTCCTCGGGCCTGAAATCACGACCTGTAAGTTTCTCTTTCACGCGGTTAAGGACCTGGACTGCTCGTTCGTTTTGGATTTCTTGAGCATCGGTATCGTGGGCACCTTGGGTAGTGGAGTTTGTCCTGGCGCGAGGTCGGGAAGAGGGTGGTCCGCCTGGTGCTGCTGTGGGATCGGGCATGAGCGCTAGTGCTGTAGGGGGGGTGTTGGAGTCCATGATTGATGGACGGCGTGCTTGAGCTGCACTTAAAGATTCACGGCGTTCAGAGCGGAAGTTGGGTCCAGGTGGGGATGGTTCACCGGTGAGACGCCAATTTAAGAGAGGATCGTGAATGAACTATTTTCATGTTAGTATCTCATGAAATAGGCAGAATGCAAAAACTTACAGCTTCAAGAACAGCCATCAGAGACTCCTTGTTATCACGAAGTACTCTCATAACATTCTCACACGTAATCCTAAAACTTCCTTCAATATTGCTGACTTCCATAGCATATGTCAACATCCTCGTCAAACGGAAAGGAACCCGCTCAGGATATTTCTCACGGTGCATAGCAATTTCGAAACAATCGCCGAAATCGATATGGATGATCTTGCCAGTGAGGCGATCAAGCAATAAGTTGGAAGGATGTCGATCACCTAGACCAAGGATATATCCGACCATAGACATAACACCCAATGATCGAGTGTAATTGGTACGGCGTTCAAGCCAGGATTCTGAGCTCTTACTCTTTAGCCAGAGAACGCGGTAAAGATCTTGACCCGTAGTGTTGTCTAGAGCATAACCGAACACCTCAACCTTCTGCATAAGAGTAAGATTGTCATAATCTGGAGCCATTTGCAGCATGATGCGGTGCTCAATGTTGAGAAGTATCTTGCGACTCTCTCTGTACTCGCGAATGAGAACATGCAAAGTATCACTGTTAGGAACCCAACCCAACAAACCAGAGTTCTGGGATAACGGAATAGCAGGATATCTTTGAATGTTGAGATGTCGCTTGTATGATTCAGAATCGCTGGTAAGAAGGGTATTGCAGAGACCAAACAACTGCATAACACGCTCATCTTGTCGCATATCTTCATGACCTTTGAGAAGGAAAGAATATACAATACCATCACTTCCCATAAGGCTGAGTTTTCGAGGACGTTGCTTTGAGGCAATGACGCTGAAAGTGGGATCAAAATTGATGATGCTCGTGATAGGTTTGCCACTCTGGTAAGTTCCGGGGACAGCCAAATCCAAATCTCTTGCATCAAGAAGCTTAGGTGATACATATACCAACTCTAGCTGGGTGAGCTGCGGCAACTGGCGGGCGATTCGCTTGAATACTTGGTAATAGAGATCCCAGGCCTGGTTGATGTCACCAATATCTCCGGATTGTCTGTAAGTATAGCACCACTCGCGAGCCTCTTGAAGATCACGACCGAAAGTTTGTGAGAACGAGATTTCTCGAAGAGTCTCAGGGCCTCGATCGAGCATATCGTGCAACGGTGCCAGAGTAGAGAACATGCCCTCAATGTTGTGATCACCAAAATACAATCTTGAAGCTTCCTCAAGACCTTCATGCCACTGTTCATGCCATAAGACAGCAACACGAATAAGCTCCTGACTGACGAGATCGGCTTGCTCAACAAGTCTTGCACTATGCTGTCGCATACTGTCCATGATTTGCATGGCTGATCTCGATCTTCGAGTATTTGGAGCAGACTTCATTGCAACAGTCAATGGATAGACAAGAGCTTGTGGATGAGCTCTGCCAACATCTGCAAGGAGGTTGTGAATTGATGTTCGAACCCGGAGGTTTGGTTGATTGATTCGTGCAATGAGCTGAGGAATGACTTCCAACCATGTATCAACACTGACGGAGGCAAAGCCTTCAGTGACAGCAGCATTGACTTCAGCACTACCACCATGAGCAAACCACAGGGTGAAGAGGCGTAAGGTATCCTGGAGCGAGCTTCCATCGGAAAGTGCAATTGATTTGAAGAAGCCACGGACTGCAGGAACAACATGATCGATAATGACGTTCTGCGGTACAGTGGATGTTCCACTCTCAGGACGTTGAGTAATAGCTTGCACGATCTCGAAGTTTGCAAGAGCCCACGCGTGCCAAGCTCTGTACCAAGTGGGATTAAAATGGGTGGCAGCCTCATAGGAAGAAAGTATATCACCGACATGGTCGTATTGCCAATCACCCTTCTTCTGTGCAACTTGCCATTCACCTTGCTTCAAGCAACAGCGGGCAAGAAGTTTGGTATGATCTTGCATGGCTTGGGGTGTTAATGTGAAGCTGTTAGCTAAAATAATGCCGTTGCTTATATACCCATTGGTACCATTAGATCCATTCATGTGTTGCAAATCAGCGCCATGACCGTTTTGAGTATGCTGCGCCTGTTGCAGCTTCTCGGCCATCTCAGTCGTGAACCTCTTGAGGGCTTCCAATGCTGGACCTTGTTTGCCTGCTGCCCAGTGGTATTTGAGTACTGCATAATTGACATGAGGTGGGATATTCTTAATAAAAGCCCGTTGATTCCGTCCATACTCGCTAGTCTCGGGATCAGGTAGCAGGAAGTCAAGACTCTCTTCAGATCCAACAAGCAACTTGAGATGTTTCTCAGCCAAGCCCATACGTCCAGATTTCCTGCAAAGATTTGCGAATTTGATCGACATTGGCATGTTTTCCTTTGGCGAGATAACAAGAGCACGAAGCTTCAACATTCTTTGCCAAACTTCAACATTTCGCTGACATCCGAGAAGGCGTGTTTCCCAAGTACGTCGCATTGTTTCTTGCTTGGCCGGATTGTTGTTACTTTGCTTATAAACAATGAGCTCCTCAAGTTCCGCCAGCATTTGCACACGGACAATGACTGTGTATGCTCTGTTGTACGATTCGCTAACCAAGGCGCTCAATTCTGTGTCGAGACCTTCTCTGGCCTTTTGAACGTGCATAGCAGCTTCCCGGAACTGGTTGCGGTGCAAAGCAAGGATTGCGCCGAAGAATGATCGATCGGGTGAGTGTGATTTCATGACGCTAAGATAGTCGTCCATCAAATCCCATTTTCGGAGACCCCAAGCAGCTGCGGTGGCGAGAGGTGCAACAGCTCGTTTGATCTCCAAGGTAGAGGTGTGCCATCTGTCTTCAGCCAAGGCAGAGAGGGATTCCCATTCTCCTAAAGCATGAAGACATTTCATCTTGCCCATGATAACTTCAAAGGTCTCTGCTTGGTCTGGATTTTCTTCCTCTCGTTTCTTGTAGAACTCCAAAGCTTCCTCCCAGCGCTCAAGCTTCTCAAACCAGATCTCACGCAATTGAATACCATCCTTGTACAGCTGAGCTTTCCGCAATATGCCAATAGCAGCATCGTACTGTTGCAATTGATTGTTGATCTGAATCAGTGCTTCAACGGCACCGCTGGTCTGATCTTGGCAGAATTCTAATTCTTTGTAATGCAAGGCCTTAGCCCAAGCATGACATCTGCCAGCCTCGCGACCTAGAACTCTGATATCAATCGGAAGAGCTTTGTCATCGTGCTCCATGAACTCTGCAAGATTCAATAATATGCCGAGGAGATCTGGTGTGACATGAGGAGATCGGATGGCTGTCTCAATATTCTGGATTAAATCGTCCTGGAACAACATCAGTATGCATCATATTCCTGAAACAATTAGACAACTCACCTGATATGGCTCAAATAAATCTCCCCAGCAGGAAACAAAGGCAGAGTTGAATAGCTCTCTAGCTAATGGAGGATGTGCTGCTGCCAGATTCGCACAAGCCCTCAAAGCATGGTTGGGCGACTCCATGAGGACAGTAACACTGAATCTTCTCATCCATTCTTGCCAATCCTCCTTAGTTGACTTACCAGTGGCATCCCACGAAGCCTTCAAATGAACAGGATTAGATTCGAGTTTCTTGCCTGGGCCTTCTGGAAATGGAGCCTCATCAGGTTGATAACGATCATCTGCACTCAGATCTTGAGGCAATACCTCGCCCTTTTGTAGCTTGCTAACAGAGAGCTCATATTGTTGATGCTGGATCTGATTTGCAACAAGGACTTTGTTAACTGTAGACACGAAATGGAGATAATCTTTTCCGAGTTGCTGAATCAAAAGGCAGAGCGTCTCGAGTGCTGCTATTCTTAGTGACGCATCATTGCTAGACAATACCCGTGAGAGTGGGTGGATTATCTTCGAGGCATAATCGTTAAGGTTGACCTGCCTAGATATCTTGCCAATGGTTTCAATGGCAGATTTCCGAATGAAAGACGGCTGCTGCGGCTTCTCGAAAACATTGACGATGACCGGAATGATCAAATGCATGTATTCTTCGCTGCTAGAGCCAAACACCAAAAACGCATGCAACACACGCTCAGATGGTAGCCGACGGGTGGAGGTATCTCTCTCAAGTACACCAAGCATGAGAGGTAGGAGGCCAGCCAAGTAAATCTTGAATTCGCCTTCTAAAGATCTCGAAATCGCTTCGACTAGTTGGAGGATGTTGGCTTGAAGGGAAGGAGAGGTATTCCAGTATTCCTGTAATACTACCACGATGTCGGGCAAGTAATTTCGAATATGCTGTCTAACGATAGTGACCAGGATGCTTAATTGACTAAAATATGATTCAAGGCGGCTGGCAGGCGAGCTTCGGATGACCTGCAAAAAGGCCGGAATGATTTTATCTAGGAAGGAAATACAATCTAGCCCCAGAGTTCTGAAAATATTCATAATGGCCTCAATGACAGCAGCATGGTGCTGCGCTAGTGATGTATCTTTCAGGATCTGGAGAAGAGCATTGATAACCACAGTCGGGAAGTACTCTTTGCTAGAAGGTGTGAGACCTGTCATCATTAACGAAATATCAGTCATCTGATTTGACTCTAGACGTAATTGCATTTCTGGTGATCGCTCTTCAGTTTGCTGATGTCGATAGGGATCAAGAGCACCAAGAATACCAATGAGCTTGATAGTTTCTTGGCGTAGTGGTCCCCTCTGAGGTTCACCTCGGATAATATTCTGTAGAATTTCTAGAAGTGAAGGATACTCCAGATATGGTGTGATCACATAGCCAGAATTGCTCGCCAGTTGTCCAAGGGTTCGTAGAGCAGCTTCACGTTTAAGTGAGGAGCTCTGATCTTGCAAAGCTTCAATGATGATTGGCATGAGCTTGTTGATATACGGAAGCATATCTTCTCCGCCCACAGTTGCAAGCTCACCAATAGCTTTCAAGATGGTTGCAGCCACAGCAGGACTTGAGTCTCGAGCTTTCGGTAAGAGGACAGAGATCATTGGATCAACGTAGGGCTTGATCAACCCCTGGGAGTTCTGGACTAAGAGACTTAGTAGTTTTGCGCTTTCTTCCTTATTTCGGGCAACGTCAGAGAACTCCAGCTCAGTGAGCATTTGAATAAGCACCTTCCGCAAAGATGGAATAACATAGGCTGGGTTGACGTGCGTGAGACGACCGATGATCACAATAGCCACCTCTCTAATAGCGAAAACCTCATCATTCAACGCAAAGAACAGGGTTCGGATATTCTCTGCCTTTGCAAGATGACGATCAAATCGCTCATCAAGAGCCGCAAGAACGGTCCTCCGAATGTTAGGATCTGGATCTGCGACGCCGACAGTGAGGAGTTTCTCAATGACTTCGCTCACAACTTGAATAGCATGATAACTGGTCTGGTTGACGATTGGATCTCGGACGTAGAGTTGGCAACAAGTTAGAGCGGCTGCCTCTCGGATATCAGCATTGTCGTCTTCGACATATTTGATGGCAACATCTCTAACGAACTCGTTGAGTACATGGCCAGAGAAATCAAAGCTTCCAAGAGTGTTCAGAGCCAATTTAATTTCGGACTGTCTGTGCTCATATGCCAGCGGGTCCTTAGAATCTTTCGGGACAACAGGAGCTGCAGCAATGCTATTTGGAACCGGAGCGCCTAGAGGTTTGAACGGTTCTCCACAAAGTACTTTGCTGAGCATATCTAACAGTCGCTCTTGAATGGTAGGCTTGACAGGTGGGATATAGAATGCCATGTCAACTAGTGCTTGAGTCAATTTCGGGCTCAGTTCACATGCAAATATTGGATCAAGTAAGGCCTCCATATATTTGCTGAGAGTCTGGCCAACAGCAACTGCTAGTCTGCTGATGCAGTCAAAGACTGGATCGACTGTGCCTATTTTGCGTCTGAATACTATTAGTATTTTCCGATCTCCAGAATCCTATTTATACTTACGATTTCAGACTGAGTCCCTCTCTAACATAGATCAGTACACCATCTAAATAAGGTGCTATGGCACTCTTAACAGCATTGGCAATATTTCCAATCGCTAAAAAGGCATCATTACGATCCTTCTCCTTCTTCAGCATGCTCGATAGGAACACCATAAACCTATGCAACCAGTGCTGAGCGAATTCCGTAGGAGAGTAATTCGCTAACTCAGGAATTAATGTAACTACCGTCTTGCGAACTTGAAGATCCCTATGATCTTTATGCCGATAGCAAGCTTCGCAAACCTCCGCGTAATGCTCATGCATGAACATGCCACCCTGCTGAAGAAGCTCCTTGATTACTAGTAGAGATCCATGAACAGTCTCTGGAACGAGAGATCTGGTTCCTGTAATAGCCTCTTCATAGATCTTTGACTGCCAAGTCTGTCGCATAGCTTGATCTCTCTCTCGAATGATTTGAAAACAAGCAGATATCGCTTCCGCGGCCGTTTGTCGAATAAGCAGTCGTTGATCGCGCAAGCCAACCCATATCTGATCAAAAATGAGGCCGACGAAGGTATACATCAAAGTCGGAGCATTGCGACCAAGTTCTCTCAGAACCAGAACAGCACTATATCTCCTCTCTTCAATGCGATCGGATTGTAGCCATTCGAGCGCTGTCTTCACCTCAGCTTCCACCAGCTCCGATATGAGGGAGCCTCCTGGTCTGCATAGTTTCCCTAAAGCAACAGCAGCAGGTTGCATAGGTACTAAATCTTTTCCTCGTAAGATAGTTCGTAGGGATTGTGTGAAGCGAGTTGTTTTGTGGCCAACATCGACGCCATCGAAATCGATCAGTGCATCGAGGGCATATATGCCACCAGTTCGTTCTGCCGAATCAGCACCATGGCTGATCAGTGCAGTAATCTTATTATTGACCACGGCATAAAATTCTAAGAATCGTTCTTGGGGGAAATCTAGATAGGATATGTGAGTGAGTTTGAAGCTGAGCATATTGTGAAGCTCACCTCTAGAGGTAACATTAACTAGTTCCCTTAACTCGCCTGCAGCTTTTCTGCGTACTTCGTCACTGCTGCTATGACTTCTTAGTAACTGCTGAAAGCCATGATTAAAACCGATCTAGAGGATTGAACTAACCGTGACTTTAGGTCGGCGGTGATGCGAGTTAGAGCATCAAGAGCTTGTTGAGACATCTTGACTTATTTCAACTTTGGCAAGCGTGCTCCTTTAACATATGTAAGCCATCCTCATCCATAAGTGCCTTCTCGGAGTCGTGGTCTTGTTTTTTTTTGGAGATATTGTGGAGGTGAGATTACGTAGATTGAGTCTTTTGGGGTTGAAGCTTCAAGCTGGATCAACTGTCATCCCGCACGGATCTCGTGATCGTAGCAACGGAATTTCCCCGGCAGTTGATAAGCTTATCTAACCACCCTTCAAACATTCTCTCTTCAAAAAGAAAACATCAACTATCACACTCTAGCACCACTAGTCATACAATCATCCAATATAATGGGTAATGATGGAGGTTCCATTCCCACGCGTCGGGAACTCGTCAAAAATGCTGCTCGAGCCCTCAATACGTCCGAACTCAAAGCCACTCAACTAGAATCATCAACCCACGCCTGGACATTCTGTCCCCTCTCCAACCGACCTCTCGTTCCCCCCATCGTCTCCGATTCCAACGGATTCCTTTACAATAAAGACGCTCTTCTCGAATCTCTACTCCCTTCTTCTGCTTCCCCAGCACCGGAAACTTTGCCGAAAAATATTAAGGGATTGAGGGATATTGTGGAAGTGAAATTCTGCATTGTGAGGGAAGGGAAGGAGGAGAAGAAGATTTGCCCGATTACGAGTAAGGAGTTAGGACCAGCGACGAAAGCTGTTTATTTGGTACCGTGTGGACATGTGTTTTCCGAGGCGGCGATTAGGGAGGTGAAAGGGGAGACTTGTGTGGAGTGTAATGAGGGATTTAAGGAAGAGGATGTTATATCCATACTACCAGTACTAGAAGAGGAGAAAGAGAGGTTGAGGAGTAGAATGGAGAAATTGACAGAGAGGGGATTGACACATAGTTTGAAGAAGGCACCGGGGAGTAAGAAGAGGAAGAAGGAAGCTGTGGAAATAGAGGAGGCTGTTCCAGAAAAGAGTGGCTCTACAGAATCTATCTCTGATAAGCCCAAATCAAAATTGGCAGAGAATAGGAACAGCACGCCACAAAGCAAGAGCGGAACTGCAACATCAGTACCAGTATTGTCGGGAATCAAAAATGCAGCTACGGCTTCGTTGACTGCGAGAGTATTAGATGAGCAGGAAGAGAGAAATAAGAGGAGAAAGATGGGGTTGAATGATAACCTCAAGAGTCTGTTTTCGAATAAGGGGTACGATGCTCAAACGCACAAGTCAGGAGATTTCATGACAAGAGGGTTCTCTATACCTAAGAAGAACTAGAAGCCCTCCTCGTCGCCTAAAGATGGAATGGGGTTTGGCGTTTGAGGGCATACACAGGGTATATCCAGGCGTGAAGAATTAAAATAAAAAGATTATGTAGTTAAAATAAACACCCGATGATTGTTATACAAAACTAAACCGCTACCCTCAATAGGGATGCATTCTATTTTTAATTTATATGATCACTCCATATTCTTTACAACTCATCCTTCCCCCCACCCGTACTACTTTCCCTCTCACAAACCGCCGGCGTTCCAACATCCATCCTATACATACACTTCTCCTGCTCGACGACCTTCCAAACCTCATCCTTCTCCGCACACCCAAGCACCACTTTCGTCTGTCTATTCGGCCCATTCCAACAATGCTGACCATTCTCATAATGCAACGTAACCCTCACTCCCTTTCCCAACCCTTTCCCATCAGCACTAATCTCCTCATCAACTTCCTCCGTCCCAAACCTAACAAAATTACCCATCCCCGTATTGCCCCCTCCCTTCTTACTCTTCTGACTCGTTTTGCCCATCCAACATAGTTCATATTCATACTCCCCGCTATCTTTACTAACACAAGTATCCTTCATCGCCCGGAAAATATCATCTTTTCCGTACTCTTTGCTCAAATCGCCTTGTAGTTCTCCCAAGGAGGATTGCTTAATACCTAAATCGTCGGAAACGGTTTGGTAGGCGGTTCGTGCATCAACGACAGCTCGGGATTCAGACCCGGAATTAGCGTTGTCGGCTAAGATACCGTTTTCCACAAGGAGGATGCGAAAAGCAGACAGTTTTTGGTGGACCCATTCTCTGGCGAATTCGGGCAAGTATTGTTCGAATTTATAGACTTATTTTTGTTTTGTTAATAAAATGTGATAAAAAGGAGGGGGTTAACATACGTTCATCAACATCGCTCTCTTCCTCAGATTCCCATTCCGCCCAATTGATCCCCTCACTCTCACTATCTGGCTTCGAAATCTCCTGGATATCTCCTTCAGCCGAAGTATCCTCCTCCTCAGCAGCATCTTTCTTAGCTGCATAATCCTCCCAAGACTTAACTGCCCTCTTAACCCCCTCATCATTGAAATTCGGATTATACTCTTTCTTAAAAGTTGCCAAAATACCCTCCAACTCCTTAACCTTCTCTTTCAACTCATTCCTCTTCCCCACCACACTCATCAACGCCTGCCTCAACTCCTCCACCCTACTCTTCGCCAGCCCAGCAAGAATCGTAACTTTACTCGCCTTCCTCCCACCAGTAGACACCACCTTCCCCCTCTCCCTCCTCTCGACCTCTTCATATCTCTCCTTCAAAACCTTCTCCCTCCCCTCCAGTCCCTTAATTTCGGTCTCCAACCGCGTAATACTCATCTCGACCCCCGCCCTCAGTGCCTGTGCCTCCTTAACCAATTCCTCTCTCTTCCTCCACGCCTTCCCCTGCGCCTTTTTCCGCAGCTCATCTTTTCTTTTCCACTCCTTCCCAATCTCCTTACACCTATCTTCACATTTCGTGCCTCCTACTCCTTCCCATTCATCACTTCCATCACAGCACAATTCATAATCACACACTCCATCATTCACATATGTAAATGGAATGTAAGAAGGTATATGCCCTTTATTCTTGCAATAATATCCTGGGAGAGCGAGCGTGACGTTTCCCCCTGAGGTTGGGATAGAAGAAAGCGGCTGTGGGGGGGAGAGGGAGGAGAGATAGGTGCATGCTGCGGTGCCCGGTTCGTCTGAGCCATCTGGGCAATCGCAGTAATCGTCGTTGATTTGGGAGATGTCAATCGAGAGGGTTGGGGTAGAAATACATGTAAATTTGTCTGTGCTTTTATAGAATTTGGCAACTAGAAATTAAAATCCCATTAGTAAAATTTCAGCTGGAATCTGTGTACAGAGAGGAATTGGGTTGTTTGAAATGAGAAGAGCTTGGTTCTGGGGTAGCAAAGGGAAGACTACAAACATTCAGGACCGACTCCTCGGGGCCTCGTGCCTTCTGCTGCGAGAATTGAAGTGGATAATGTGCCGAGGAGCACCAGTGCTTCCGTTGTGCGCATCTTTGGAGGTTAATTGGGGTTGCAATGCAATTGCGCGGTGAGAGCTTCCAAGGTTCTATCTGAAGCTTGTTGAAGATGACAGCTTGCAAGCGAGTTCTGCGCTTGGCGCACCCCTAGATGAGGCACAGATACTCCATACATACGTACCTACTATACTTCTATTACAGATGATAACAGATCTAGATTGGCAGTTCAAGAGCAAAAAGTCTTCGTGGTAAAAGAAAAGGTGCGTTCCTGTATTTAATTTCACAATAAATTACTCGGTACTAGTACGTCATTCTTCAGAGGCTTAATTTTGGATATTGATTTTCATTCCCATAAAGGCTTCCAATGCCAGTACAGTAACATGCTCTTCGACCTTTCAACCTATACCACATCTTCCACAGGCACAACACTTTGAAATACAAGTTGACCACCCACTGACAAGACAGACCAGCTGGCCATCAGACACCAACGATATAATACAATACTTATTATCCATCTCCACCTTTGGAAAGCTTTCCTCCAAAATCCCATTCTAAACGACATAACCACATCATAGAGACCACAGAGACGATGTACACTCTTGAGAAACGCCGTTGAAATGCTGACTAATGTTTTTGTGCGCCCAAAGGCAAATATACATATGAAAGGCTTCATAAGACATTATCAGGTAAAATATAAAATATAGAGTAGATAGCAAGAGGCATATGACTAGCCAATACAATTGCCAAGAGAGAAAAAATTAAAACATGCCGCCTTCACTCTCGAAAGGTTTCGAGCCAGCAGGGAAGTTTGGAATAGCCGGGCTTGGTGCATTGAAAATAGCTTGGCGAGCTTTGGCATTTAGGTTGCCGCCTTCACTAGAGCTTTTCCTCAATTTTTGGCGTCTCGGCTTATCATCATCCCCTGAAAATGTGCTCATCTCTTCGGTAGATTGAGTTGCAGCAGGGAGAGAATGCTCAAAATAATCATCTTTCTTGCCCATGAGTGCCCCAAACATAGCACGAGTTTGTCTTCGGCGAGGATTAACAGGAGGGATAGGTGGCGCTGACTCAATACCATTCTGGAGGGAGGCTCCTGGTGGAAGGTTGACAGTGGTTATTCGCGAAGTAGAGGAAATAAGCGTAGGCTCAGATATCTCTGCTTTGTTGATCGACTTCTTTCGATTCGCTGGGATCTTTCCTTGAGACTGGAAACCTTGGGATGTAGGAGTCGTTGCTGCGGACCCAGCGGCTGGCGAAGGTGGGGCTAGAGCTGGAGTGGCGTTGATTGAGAAAGGAGTGACGGGAGAGGGTCTAGGCGGAAGACCAAGCTCCACTGGTGTGACTTGCAACGGTGGCAAGTTCTGAGAATCGAAGTAGCTAGAAGCAGTCGATTTGCTTTCGCTCATTAATCTAGCACTTCCAAGGATTAGGGGCGAGGGGAGAGGAGATGACTGGTTTGGGAATGCTGGTGATTTCAGCATCAGGCGAGCATTTTGAAGATCATCGATAACGCCTTGGCCTGTGCTTGATGTCCCTTCTGCCATGGCCTTGGCTAAGTCGTCCTTGTATCGACCGTTCCGACTCTTCGACCTCCCTCCAGAGGCATCAGAACTTGACCGGTCACGAGCTGCTCGAGATCCTGGTCGCGAGCCTTGGTTGCTTGATCCTGCACTAGCCTTGCTCTCTTGACTAACTTGGCTGCCATTACGAACTCTTTGTGTGGCTAGGGGAGGCCTCCTCTCCCGGCTTGATTCACGGTAAGGATTTCGTGGGTTCGTCGATGCACTTTCTTGACTTGGCTCACGCTTTTGCGGCCTACGACCGACGTTGTTCCAGTCAGTATTGCTGGCCTCGGCAGCCATTTTCTGCTGATGCCTCAGAGCAATCTGTCTCTCTCGGTCCCGCTGGGCATCTCTCCGTGCTTGTCTAAAGGCTTTTGTTTGTGGAGGGCTTGTTGGCTTGGGGACAGTGCGCAGCATCTCTTCTTCCTCTTCCTTCCAGGCATTCTCATCGAAGGCTTGCCTGCTGGGCGATGGCGAGCTGCTGATGGTTGCGTTCCCAAGTCCCAACATTTTCATTGCTTTGGATGAGGGATCCTTTTGCTTGATAACCAGCGATCCACGGCTAGTCTTAGTCTTCAACAGGCCCAGGGGATTAGTCCTTGAAAAGCCAGCGTCTTTTGACATGTCAATACCTGGTAAGGGACTAGCTGATCGACTTTCGGTCTCTACGAAACTTTTCAAGTTCTCCTGTACACGTCTTCGCCTTGTTGCAAGCTCGGCCTTGAAATCCTCTTGCTCCTTTTGAGTCTCTGTACTTCCATCCCGAGTATGGTGGGCTTCCATCTCTTTCTCCCATGAAGGCTTGCGGGTATCTTGTGGTACACTCCCAGCATTTAGAGATCTTATTGTAAGTGGGGGAGGAATAGCCTCCTCAATTTTGGGCACGATCAGACGTTCAGCCGCGATTTTGTCCTTGAGGTCAGCATTTTGATCCCAGTCGTTGACTTCCCAAGGACTCTTGATAGAGTAGTCGTTTTGCGACAGTGCTCCCAATGTTTCTAAAGGATCAGCCAGGAACGGCGAAGTAAAGTTAGGAGAAGGAGCCCCATATACGGAAGAACTGTTGCTGTCTGATCTCAAGTGGTTACGAATCATTCCACTCAAGCCTGTCGTTGGACCCAGAGTTGGCGAGTCTCCGGCGGAATTGGGTGCAGAGGTTGGAGGCGGTTGAAGTAGACCGGGCTTACCAGGACTTCTTGGAACATTTAATTTGTTTCCATTTATTGCAAGTGGCTCAAAAGGTCCAGTTCGATTAGCAGGGTGCTGCGACTCGGGGGGTCGTTGTAGTGCAACTGGTTGATCATGACGAAACATCGACATATCATGAGGTTGGGGATTTGGCCATGGCCTTGCCTTATTGGTTTCACCCTCATTGCCAGACCCTGTCGAGGAACTTGGGGAGTTCAAAAATGTTTCTGGGATCGGCTTTTCTTCAACGACTGTACTTTGGAATCTTGGTGACGTAGACTCAGGGATTCGATCACGAAGCAAAACATTTCTTTGGGCTGAGGAAGTGGATCGTGACCGAGAGGAAAATGTAGCATTCGATTCGGCACGAGGTCGACTAGCAACTGGTGGTTGCTGCTGGCGAGGCATGAATGCTTGGGGAGGCGAAGCTTTCCATAGTGGATGTGTTTCTCTCCCTTGCTGCATTTGAAGCTGCCTTTGAGAATACTTTTGTTCATCATATGGCTGAACAGGTTTTTGAAATGTGCCCAGAGCCGTGGCCTTACCTCGGTCATTTGGCTGTACCGGTAGCGTTGGGTGGTCGTCATTTTCACTCATTGGGGGGCTCAACGGAGGAGCTGCAAACCCGAATGACTGCTTAGACTCGGTATTGGCAGGTTTGACGCCAAAATCGAAAGTTCCTAGAGGGGTTCCCATGGGGGTTCCTATTGGTGAGGGACTTGCTGCCCGTAAATTTGGCAAGCTGGCTTTGGTCACGACAGGTTGCCTGTCCCATCGATCGGCTGGGTGAAAAGCTGATGTAGCGGATGTGGGTGATCCCAGTCCGGGAGGGGGTGTCTGAGATCCAAGGGTGCGTTGCCTAGTCAAAGTATCGATCCTGCTCAGGGCAGAATGCTGTTGGTCGTGCAAATGCTTGTCAAGACCAGTCTCATAGAGACGACGTCCTTTGGTAGCTGATCTTTCGAGCCCATTAGATGACAGTCCACCTGCGGAAACAGGAGTATGATCTCCTCTCAGAGACGGAGTTCTCTGGGAAGTGATTGATGTAGCTGCAGTAGAAGTTCGAATGTTGAGGGGTCCAGATGATGTTGTAGATGAAGTTTCCCTATTACGGTTGTAGCCAGACAACGTGGGGGAATTGGGTCTCGAAGCTTGAGGGCTTTGCTCGTTCAGCTCCATCTCTTCACGGTCTTGTCGTGCGTACTCCCTCTCACGCTCTCTAAGCTTTTGGAACGCCGATTGGCTAACGTCATCCTCATATAAAGCCTTACCTCCCATGCCTCCTCCACCACCATCTGCCAGACTCTTGGTCGATCCTGATGCGATCTTGTATATCTTTTGACGACCACCAAAAAGATTGTTTCCCTCCCCAGGTTTGGGTCGACTCATTACACTTCCACTATGAATTGAATCGTCATCCGTTCCCATTGAATTGGTAGTATGGAACGAATCAGCCTGCCCAAAAGCAAATGGTGGCCGAATAGAGGAATGGATGGACGATACCTCTGCTATATCAGACAATCCGTACGGTGCAAAGTTATCCATTCTTGACTGCCTTTTCGTTGGAAACAGCACACTATCGTCACTCGCCTTGCCAATTTTCGACTTCGGGTCGTCCTGTTCACGCAGCATGGAGAAGCGTGCAGAGAGTCCGCTCATAAGCAAACTCGTTCGAAAATCATCCGAAGATGGTAATGCATTGGCAACATCAAGCTCTACCTTTGGCTCTGGTTCCAAGGTTTTCTTTCTTCTGAAAGTCTTTGAACTTTTGGGCATTGCTGGGGCATCTTCAGTGGAAGCTCGACCTGCTTCCTCCGCGGCGGCATCCTTAGCCTTCTTCTTTGTCCGGAAACGATTCATGGTGTTTGTTCGTATAGCCTATGCCTTTTCTTGGCTTAGAGTCGGCGATGGAGCTCGACTGCCGCAGCTTTTCGAAGACTGACAACAGCAGTGTGGGTGATGCCCACGAAGAGATGTCTTAGGTCCTCCAGCTTGATTTGAATGGAACACACCGGCTTCGCAGATTGGATGGTTCGAGATAAAGGACAGTGTATTACAAGAGCGTCACAAGGCAATTTGGGGAATAAACTCTGTTTTAGAAGACAAGCATCAGCCCTGAAGGTATAATATGGGGAGCGGCAAATGCCAAAGATTTCTGAGGAAAGTAACGCACGGGTTTGTCGCTAGATTTGAATGCGGTCCTGATGAGACGATGAATGAGCGAACAATAGCCAAGATGGTCCGTTTCGAAGGAGTTGCCAAATGATAGGAATACAGGAGGTCACAATCCGCGTAAGGATACACAATGCTTGTGTTAAGCTAGTTTCGTGTCCCTGAGGATCGAATTGCATATATTGGTTCTGCAGCTATTTTGTCGGGTCTTCGAAGATAGGTTCTTGCTCCTTGCAATGTCAGGTCGAGAGAGTGACCTGCACGTTTGGGTTTGCTGGGATTTTCTCCAATGTCCCTGGGGGTATAAAAAGAATGTATTGTATTGTCGTGCAGTTGGAGGCTTTCCTCGGGATCCTGCAGCTGTGCGATAGAGATTCGGAAAAACTGTGTGGCAGAGAAAAGCGCAGTGTAATGAATGAACAGACGGTGGGTCAAATAATCCCCTCGAGAGCAGAAAAGCGGCGATCGTTTTCATTCGGGTTCGAGTTGAATCGAAGTCAAAGACGTTTGTTGATTGTCAGGTAAGGAAAGGAAGGATAAGGAACGGCGAGCGGAGGAGGAAAAGCGGTTGAGCATCAGTCGTGAGTTGAAAGATGGATGGTCATTATGCAATGCAAATGTATATGCAGGAGAAACCCTGGTGTTAATGGGAAAGGTCTGTGCTCCGTTTGGGTGGAGCCAATGACGGGACGTTATCAAAAGGAGTACGATAATAGCAGTTGTATAGTAATCGCAGGAGGTCGCAGCAGTACGAAGTAGTAGTGGTGGCATACGGGGTCATGATATCTTCTTTTCGTTGGTATTTGACACTTGTCTTTCGTGCCACATCGGAAATCCTTTGTCTTTGTAAAGTGAGAGATTTCTCGTCTTCCTGTGAGATTGACGACATTGCGAGATTACCCCTGTGTCCGCAAATTAGACGCTGTGCCTTTTCATCCTCAGAGGGATTGACGTTGCACATGGAACTGTGAGGTACTTCGTAAAGCTACTTCCGTTGCCTTTCCATTTGTTATCGCATTGTTGACGCCGCTCCCAGAGTTCCGATTCAGCCATTCAAACTTGATTTCACAAGGTAGCAGAACCATGCAATGCACTTATAGCACGTGGTTTGGTAGACTCTACGCGCCGAATGTCTCAATTCCCTGGGTACTACTCCGTATTTCTCCCCTTCTAGCAATTCAGAGCAGAGCGCCAGTTGTTTCCTGTTCCACATTTGCGTGTCTTGGACGTCTCGAAGAAAGTTTGTTTATCAGCCAGCGCCCTCGCTATATATCAAGTGCGGGGTCAAACTTGATACTTCCCTTTCTTGTTCACGTCTCAGCTACGTTGGCTGTTGGACTGTCACATATGTTTTCTTTTCCCATATCGAAGCTGTGCGGGAGTTCTCCTCCATGTCATAGCACCGCATGAGTTTAAGCGATCTCTCCCACAAGACGGCGTTTCAGAGAGCAGAGGAGCTGAACCCAATTCCGTCTGTTCAATCTGTTTGCTCCCAGCTCGCAGAACCACCGGTCCATGGTTTTAGTCAAGGAGACAGGATAGGATCCTGATGCCAGCTGCCCGCCTGGTCTTGATGCCAAAGGGCACTTTATCGCATGGTCCGCAACCGGCAGGCCAGAAAAAAGGGGGCAGGAATCAGTGACCAGGGTTGGAGGGAGGGTTGTACCTATGTAGGGGGTTGCCAATAAGTACTCCGTACTCCGTAAGTACAGTCAAGTAGTCCAGGGGTCGACGGACCCCCGCGGATGCAGCCAATCTTCCAACCACTCAAAGGGCCGCTGTACCTGGAGCTTGAGCGCTTTGGGCCTTAGAGCATCCTCAGATCAAATCTACCGCAAGACTTCCCGATTGACTTCCCGACAAGCGACTGGGATGGGCGCGTGGTTTTCCAGGGGTTGTCATACTGTACCACTGTACAGTAAATATGTTGAAGCCGAGAGGAACATTTCTCCTCCAATTGAGTCGAATTACGGCACGAACACTCCACAAGCCCTGCTCTTCTCCAGGATCATCCAAGGAAACTGAACCCACGCCTTGCACGCCGACGGCCTACCCAGATCAAAAGGATTTTCCATTCGTGCGCGGGGACGACAACTCCAAACTGCCGCTCCCACCCTTCTTTTTCTGTACTTGGAATGTCTCAGGGGGTCTTGACAGCTCTTGACAGCTATTGACAGCTTTCAATTGATGTGTTTTTCTGCCATCCTTTTCGCTCCAGTCAAGAACATCACACATCAAAGTGCATTTCTTCGGCAAGAGCCGAAGGCGAAGCCTGATATATCCACCAAATTATATTGTCATCCAACTAAAACTCATCTCGCAAGGAAGCTCCTTGGAGTGAAGGTTTGATTATTTGGGGGGGGTTTTCTCAACAAATCGATGTTCTAGAAGACTTGCCTGCGAGACCTGGATCGGGGGATGTTACCCCTAATCACCGGCAAGACCAATTAGAGAATCCGGAAATATGCACATTGATGCTCCTTGTCCCGCCTTGACGCCTTGATGCCTTCTTGGAAAGCCGCAGTATCTATCGCATTTCAGTATCAGCAATGACGCTTCGCCCTCCCTCTTTCATCTCCATCTCATCCCCATTAACGAATCCATCCACCCGATAAATTTCCGCCCAGCTCTGATCCTCTAAGGCTTCGCCATTTAACCATTCCATCTAACTCCCAAGCCAAATCCACCAACAGTTCTCACCCATCTCACCTCATCACCAGAATTCCTACTCCTACTCCTACTCGTCTCAGCTATCAAAGCAACCTCGTTCTCACTTCACATTCGAACCTTGAATGACGAGCATTAATCTATTACACACCAACAATTCTATACATCCTTACACAACACCTACGTCAACCCAAGGGTAGCCATTCTCACCAATCCCTCCTCTCCCAATCCAATCTCCGTTTCTCCTCAAATTAACGAGGTGCCTGCTTCAATGTCAATCCGACCACATAACAACTCATCTCTTTGCTTACTCTTCCCTTCATCCCGCAATTCCCTCTGCGTGCCTGCTTACGTCCGTCCCGCATCGCGTATCCCTCGCGTTCCTCTCGTCATATTCAAAGAAAAACTTTCCCCACATCAAATCAGGCGACCAATTTCCGGGCCGGGTTATGGATGTGGATGTAAGAGCGGGAGAGGCAACGTCCAATACTACTACTATCATAAAAGTTTATTGATTGGGTTTTGGTTAGTTTGTTGCGCGTTTGTTGGTTGGTTGTGCCGCCTCGCGTTTCTCTGAATCTCTTCTCTGGTATTCTAGTTGATAATGGATATTGTAACAAGAGAATTGAAATGAAAAGAATAAGTAATCTACGCACTTAATTCCTTTTCCAAGGACGACGAGGAGGTAGTTCTACATCCTTACTATAATACTGATGTAAGTATGTACATACAACAACTCATAAAACTCTTCCCCGCATTCTCAACAGCCCACCAGTTCTTTCTCCTCTATCTGCCGGCAGAAAACGGAAAACCCGCTAGTTACAATACTCAAATTTTTATTTTAACTCTATCTCAGGTATACTATTTAGGTCGTATGCCTCTCCTTCTAATTTCACATGTCTCTGCTTGGTTACTGCTAACAACGATAATAAGATATGCTGTGTCTTGTGGTTGTAGTCCTCCGTGAAAACCCCATCTCCTTTAAAATGCTTTGTTCTAAGGATTTCAAGTGATAGGTAGATGTTTCATTGTCTAGGTAGTTTTACATTTTTCACTAGTTTTATCTAGACGTACAAATGGATTGATGTGATTCTTTAATAAAGACGAGACTGCTTATGCAAGTTTCCAAGAATAGGAAAGAGAATATGTAGCGTCCAGGCCATTTCCGTTAAGATCGCGTTAAGCTTAATGTTATGTTTAGGATTAGCTCTCACAAGACCTTTGAATTCCAAGACTATGGAGAGGAGAAGAGAAATAGACTAAAGGTAGAGAAATCCACAATACTAGATATATAGGGTGCTCACGTGATTTACTAGCGTGTAGGCATACAAGTTCTTCCAAGCGAACTAATAAAATCTAGTCATATTTAATATATATAATAATTAACTCACCTAGTCCTAAATATATCGTTAAGGTTAATAGAAACGGCAAACATTATATTACCCCTCCCCCCTTCCCTCCTTGAAAAAAGCTTGCTGTTGGATATTTCGTAGGTAAATATAAATTTGAGTAAAAATTGGTTTCGCAGGCCCCTAACCTGGTCAGGTGACCCGACACCAATGTCCTTTTTTCTCCTTTCCTTAGGCCATTCCAGTTCACTGAGGTAAAACCAACATTGCTCAATGATTAACCTCACTTAATCATAGAGCAACTAGGTTCACTGCCATCCCAGCAGCTTCGATAGAAAGCAGCACATCAGTACCTAGCAGCAAATCCACTCCAGCAGCTTCACAGCATTCCAATACTTTAGCAGCACTACTTTTTTAGCCATATACAGCAATCTAGCAATACCACCCAATATTTAACAGTCCAGCAGCCTTGCGGCAGCATCAAACACTCAGCAGCAATCCAACATTCACCAGTATATCCAGCAAACAAATATCCAACAGCCTCGTGCAGTATTTCAGCAACTCAACAGCATTGTGCAGTACCTCACACCAACAATCTAGCAGCTTTAGCAGCATCACAGCAACTCGGCAACAGCAGCAGCAGCATTAAAACACCCAGCTTTACCAAAAGCAACTAGCTTCAACAAAAGCACCCTACTTCATAAATATCAGATCAACCTCTGCGAATCTTTCAAACCTGCCAATACCTTCAACATGACACAATAGCTTCCTAAAGGATGGAGAAGTGGAAATGATGCAACCACCGGACGAATTTACTATTTCAATATCTATAGTAATAAAGGCCAGTGGGAGCTTCCAACTACAACTGCCTATTAGGAAATGCAAAGCATAATGCAATTCTTCGAGAGTAAATTAAGCCAATAGGAAAGAATAATTAGCTTACATTAACAATAATATGAAAGAATATGGAAGTATTGTGAAGAATAAAAGAAAGAGATCCAGGAGCTACAAACCCTACTTCAGCAACAGCAGAAGGAAATCCAAAAGCTATAAGCTCCGCCAGCTCAAGCTCCATCGCCAAGTTAGAAGTTAAGGAACCACAATAACCCAGCTCGTACAAGCCTCCACAGCCTTAAATTTGCGAAAAGTACTTAAACTATTTTTCCTTCAGGTTAAGCCCTTTTCAAATATCTGCTAGATTGCCAACCCTTTAAATGCACAAAATGCACTACTCTCCATAAGCATGTTCGTGGATATTGCCGTACGAAGAAGGAGTTGCCAGTATTGGAAGGCACAAAGAAAGTGTTGGAACATAGGGAAAAGGGTATATAGTTACGTGCCTTGATGAGTCATTAGCTTGGCTGGCCTACTTCAGCACTTTTCGATCCTTACGATCTTCTGTTCTGTAGCCTATTAGTAACAAATGAAATCATCATGAAATAGGCCGTTCCAGTGCACTGAGGTGAAACCAAGAGTCTGAAAACATTACAAATTGATGTCGCTCTCACCGCCTACAAATATGGAATCTACTAGGGGGGTTGCTGTATAACAAAGGCAGGGTGCCGTGTATCAAGAGTCACGTTCTTGGACATGTTAAATATGAGGAGACCCCATTGGTTCGCTTGGGAGAATTAGTTATGCTGCCGCTAGCAGATTCCTACATATCGCGCTTCTTAGCTTTCCTTCTTCTCGTCGTCTCGACGTGGCAAAGACGGAATTTAAAGGCCTTATCTTCTGCCAGTCCCAATCTCCAAATAAAAATAAAGTTCAGCGATATAAAAATCAACTATCGATGGAGACCGCCAATTGCAAATTGTAAGTGTACAGTACTATACATACCATCGACGCTTAATATTCAAGGAAACTCACCTTTTATCTTCTAGTGATCAACCGTTTACCGATCAGTGGAAGAGTTCGGTCCGCTCTTGCTACGACTCATTGGAGCCTCAAGACTTAAGGCATGTTGCGTTGTCTAACTCTTGGGACGATGTTCAACAGCAGATTCTCAAAACTCAAGATGATCCTCTTCACCAAACAACCCATCAAGAGTTCGCTATGCTCATGCCTAGCCTAATGCAATTGAGAATGTTTATAGACTTCTTTTCTCGCCACCTCCTCGTCGAAAAGCATGACGCAGCTGTACTTTGGGGTATGATTGGATTGATAATCAAGGTTTGTGACTATTCTATCTAATTGGCGCTTACATTTGTCCTAACTTTATTGATCAGATTGCACAAGACGAGGAGAGTGCTATAGTCCGCATTCCTAGAATGCTGCGCCATATTTGTCACAAGATTGAATTCCTTAACAACTATTGCAACGACTCACAAAGTCTGACCTTGCAAACCAAAGAGACCTGTTTCGATTCCGCTGTCGCATTGCTGTCTTTCCTCTCACAGACTGTCAAGTTCATGCGAAACGACATTTTGTACCCGGCACCCGGTAGGTCATGATCTCATCCTATGCCCTCTGAAGCGATTTTGACCATTTATCACTAGGCAAATCGCTCGACAACTCATGGCAGCCATTGTCACAGAAGCTTGCGTCTACCATTCGAGAGCTCGACGATTCCTTGTCTCGTATAGAGAAACTATCCAGATTTGCAGAGCGATCTTCGAGTGGTGATAACGTTCGAAAATCATCTACACCGTCTCTCACAAGGACAGTTTCTAAACCAGAAGAGCAGGCGAAGCTCCCTTGTGTGATGTTTCCACCGAACAACGGATTGTCACGCTTCTTTGATCGAGTTGATGTGATTGAAAAAATCGATAATCATTTCAACACAGTAGACTCCGATACTTCAATGCGGTCGCTTGCACTCTACGGCCTTGGCGGAGTTGGTAAAAGCTCTGTGGCCTTGAGATATGCGGAGACTAAGGTGAGGGGAGGGGAGCTTGATGCGATGTTCTGGGTTTACAGCGAGAAATTGAACACCATCAGACAAAGTTTCTCCGACATTGCGATGCGACTGAAGTTACCAGATGCCCGACCAAAAGATCATGACGAAAATCATGCACTTGTACTGAACTGGCTTCAGCATACTCGTAAGTAGTGGTTTTAAAAAAGCTATTCCTGTCACTCAAGTCTCTATAGAATGTCGCTGGCTCATTGTATATGATAACGTGGAGTCCCTTGACTTGCTTCAAGCCTATTGGCCTGCTACCGGCCGTGGCCAAGCCATTATCACTACCCGAAACCATTCGTTTGCCTTCGAGCCAGCGGATGGCGGATTGGAGATTACAACTTGGGATACTGAAACAGGATCGAGATTCTTACTCCACCTCCTCTCTACCGATATCAGCGCAAAACTGAGAGACAACGAAACAGCATCCGCACACCAGCTTTCACAAAAGTTGAGTGGGCACGCCCTAGCCATTTCTCATATGGCCGGGCTGATACACAGGCGCCGTTGGTCAATTGCTGAGTGTATGGAAATTTATAGCCAGTATCCAAGTGAAATGCATGGCATTTTTGGCAGCAGCTCAATCAATGCACTTTGGGATTTTGCCTTCAAGTCGCTTGATCCACAAAGTCGGGCAATCTTGGGGGTTCTGAGCTTTGTCTCGCCTGACAGTATTCCTCAATCGCTTTTCGAGTTGGAGAGGACTGCAGACTTTCCTGAATCACTCCTTTTCTGCTCCGATCATCTTCAGTAAGTTTTCAAGGAGAAATCTTAGGCTAATGACTAACAGTAAATCTCAGTTTCTCAGAAGCTATAGAAAATTTGCTTGCACTTGCACTGATAAAGCGGGACAAAGGCACTCGGACTCTTTCGCTTCACAGACTTGTCCAAACATCTTTCAAATACTCCATGACTCCAGAACAGAGACAACAAAGTTTTCACGATGCATCGGTCCTGATATCTCGAGCCTTCCCCCGACGCAACTCTGAAATAGCCCAGCTCTATTTGATGTGGGAGCAGTGCCAATTATATCTGCAACACGTTCTCAGCCTTAAAGACTGCTTCCGAGAAGAGCGAAAGTCGAATCCAGTGTTTTCGGCACTGCAAACATATTGCGACCTCAATAATGCATGTCAGCGGTAAGTCTATCCAGTAGAGAGAAATACAAGGAGTAAGTAAAGTTAACGAATGATAGATATTTATTAGAAATCAATGCGTACACTGAACTTGAGGATCTACTTCAAGTTAATACGATAGCACTTGGAACGCTAGCTAAGGAGGAACAAACCATAGCTCTTCAAGGATCTCTCACCTCCCACACTGGCCAGCTCCTCACTCGCCTTGGCAAGCCTTCTGAAGGAGTGGAGTGGTTAAGGAAGTCTTATGAGATACGATCCTACGACGTGCCATTCAACCCTCGGGAATCGGCATGGGCGGCGGAAAATGCTGGAAATGGGTTCGCTTGTCTTAATCAGCTTGATGAGGCAATTAGATGGCAAGAACGAGCCCGCGACCATTGGTTAGAATGGTCTAACAAACAGAGTGCGAAGAAAGGTGTATACCCAGCTAACCTCAAGAAAAGTATGGGCATGATTCTGATCTGGGCTGGTCAGCCCGAACGAGCTCGGACCGTTTGTGACCAGGCAATACTGCAAATAGAGTCTATCGAGCCATACAATTGGGCTATGGCAGCGTAGTGAGTATACCATTGAATACGATTTGGCTTTTTTTGCTATATATATGCTAATAAACACAGCACCCATTTTGTGCTTGGAGTTGTTGATCGCTTTGAGGGTGTATTAGAATCAGCTGAAGCTCATTTCATGCAGGCACAGAATCTGTGGGTAAAAGGCGATCAGTTACGGACCGATCCATTCAACGCGGCATGCATGTATAAGATGGGTTGCACGGCACTGGATCAAGGTAAGCTGGAAGCTGCAATGTAAGTCATCAAAAATCCCAATCGGGTTGATTAGTTACTGATCTCCATAGCAAACATCTCCGGGATGCTATAACGCTGACAGAGATGCGCCAAACCACTTTGATAGCCGAGCATGCCAGATGCGTGTTCAAGCTATCCGAGGCATTGGAGCAAGATCCAAGAGAGGAAAAGGAAGCCAGCAGACTTCGCGAGGAAGCAGAGCGTCTACTGCTCCAATGTGATCCAGATTCGAAGGCGCCTGGACTGGAGAGTACATATGATAATTTGGTCAACATACGATGGCGCTGATACGATGCAAGATTCACAAAGCGTGCTCTGACACATTCATAATAATGGGTGCAGTGGACATAGGATAACGATGAATTAACAATATTTTCCGACTTGAACCTACAAAAACCAAGTGATTTGAAATTGAATCCATTTCTTTTCAAACGTATCATCAAAAGCAAACCATTAATTCCTCCACTCCTAGCGAGTGAAAGCAATCTTGTCAAGCTAGTGCAGCCTTGTCCAAACGTTGACCAGAGTTCGAAATGTGCGTGCGACCTTCATCCCTTTGACATCTTCAATTCGGCGGGGTTCGTATATCGGAGCCCAGTCGTACCTACTTAGAGTCGGTCATGAGTGTTTCGGAATTCGTCTTTTTCATCGAGAGATTGACTTGGCGAGGCTTCTGAGGAAGACTCCCTTGCCTTGCGCGCCCAAGAGAGACTGGTTTATCAAGAGGTTTGACGTCGAGGTGCTTCTGAGGCACGAACCATTCCTTCCAAGGCTGCATAACTGAAGTTCGGGAAGGCTCCATGATATCGATATCGATTCTCGCAAATAGATTCTGTCTGCATAATTGTCAGCTAAGTGCAAACATTCAGAGAGCTCTGTGAATACCTACATCAACAAAGTATCGATTTGGCCTGCTAACTGATCGTGGTTTTTGTGACTCTGAGTGGGCTTTGCTGAGTTCTGAGCTTTAGATAGGTTCTGGAGGAGAACATGCACACCCTTATACTAATAAGCCTGTTCGTGGAACCTCAAGAGGTCGGTTCGTGCAGGATTCCAAGTGGTAGGACTCAAATACCAGCCAATCGCTTTGTTCACTCTTACTGGCGATGTGCAGTTATCACAGCCACCATATCCTCCACCCACTCACTCCCGCCGCTACTAGGTGTTGCGTTGGCGTGTAGTTTTTATCATGCCTAATTTAAATAAATGCTCATTATTGGCCTCACTCTAAGGGGCGCAAGGCTGTGCTCGATAAACAATGGTATATAGGTTCACTGTTCTTGGTACAGCATCGAGAAGTGTTTTACTTCAAACTCTACTTCCGAATTATACGGCGCAATCTACCTGCATTTTCTAGCTGTGTTACCTCGTCCTTCCACCATATACTCAGAAGAGGCCCCGCAGATGTTGGGGGAAAGTAGTGCCTTTTCGATTTGGTCAAAACCACATTCATTCGCCGAAGATATTGAGATGCAGCAGCCAGACATGTTGACGGAGAACACTGTCCCGAGAGATGATCGCATGATAGCTCTACAATGCTTGTTTGGCTTACCGGAAGAACAGCTTCATCGATGGCCAGGTGTGACAGCCTATTGCAAATACTTGGAAAAGAACTTTCAGCCGCTCATGGCTGATGAATATACTTACTTGTGGGTTGCAATTGGTAAAAAAAGGCCACAGCGATCAGCGGGGTGTTGGCCGTGGTTTCATGCAGCCACCTCTGCAATACGTTCGATGAAGGACGAAGACAGTAGCATTGAGGATGTATGGAACCGCCTCTTATCTCCTCCGCCTGGGATCAGGCCCAGTGCATCAGAACGCACTGCATGTCTTATTGCCGTGTTTTCCGTTCTCTGTTGGTGTACCATGGCACTCCAGCCAAAGCTTGGTGGGCGTGAATTCAGTTCCTCCCCCAGTCTTATGGTTCATCAGCAGCACCCAGATCATCATGGCCTCAAAATGGAATTCGTGCGCAGACCAATACCAGCCATCTTTCGACAGTTCCGGGGAACGATGATCACAAGCCGATGGCGACAGCCAATTGGCAATTGTGGAAGCGGAAACCAAGACTCTCCTGCTCTTTATATCCCAAGTCTGAACTACGCCTCACTAAAGTTGATTGGTAAAGTGCATCTGGCCTGGGTCGACAATTTGAGTAGCCATCTCGATTTTGATTCCACGAATAGACGGCTGTCAGTTTTCAAGTTTCCAAGCTTTTGCGTCTTAAATGCAATAAAAGATAAGGATGTGCCAGTGTTCGTAGGGTAAGTCACACTCTACAATCCCCCATCCTCCTCCTATATCCCAGATCCTTGCCTGATATTTGTGAAGCATTTCTCGAGCATTGTTCAGCACCAATGATATATCTAGCGATTATGAGAACGTCCAATCATACCAGGAAGTTCTGATGTCATACCGTCTACTTTTCGGCCAGACTCGAGGCGCACGAAAACTTGCGAAAGTAGCACTAAAGGTGCTGAAAGAGAGAGATCCAGAGTATGATCAGCTTCTTGATCTTCTTTGTGCTCAACCATATGACAGCAATATCAGCAGGCTTCCTTTATCCCTGTGGCCGGTTTCATGCCGTAGCTTTGAGGGCACTCTCCAGGAAGAGAGTGCATACAGTTCACAGGACGACTTTCCGATGTTTGGTCGGCGCCTCGTAAAGCTTCAAGAATTTGTCGACCGGCAGCAGCCAAGTAAGCTGCGTGATTTGTGGAGAGACAGAAGAAATCCCCTTCAATGGTACACTTTTTGGGCAGTTCTGATTTTCGGAGGCGTTTCTCTTCTGCTTACGCTCATGCAGTCGACTGCAGCTGTGATTCAGTTGACCCAGTCTTTTAATACAGTGAGTTGTGCATGTGGTAAATAGGTAACCTTCGCACCTGAGAAACGCCGATTAATCGACGGCCTCACGCCCCAACACCACTGATTTGTTTTATCCGGGACGCAGAAAATCAAGGAACCTCTCCAATACTAGGACTCACTGTTTTCAAGGCTTAGAACAAACATGGTCAATACAATTATACAGTATCTTGCTCGCAATAAGCTTTACGACACCGAAAAGCCCTACTCAGTCGACTTCGAGATTGAGGAGCAGAATGGCATCAAAAAGTCAAATTACATCCTTTCTACAGAGCCGGTGTCTGTCAACGCAATTCAGCCATCAGACCATTTTGATCTCGATATCAACGGATTCTGTATAATCAATGCGAAGACCAGTTTAAGTGTGCATGATGCTTTAACACGACCCGAAGCAGTAGAGACCGCATACTTTGATGAGATTGAGGCCATCATGCACGAGCACTTCCCAGAGTACAGTAGACTGGAAGGCATGGAACTTGGGGTTTGTACTTGGCCTAGAAATAGTTTCAAATGATCATGCTGCTTACAGTATAACATACAAGATCAGAAAACGCGATGAGCGATTCCCATCAGATGAAGTGGCAATTGTTACTCACGAACAACCCGCATGTCTTGCACACAGCGACTACTCGGTCGATGGTGCGATGCTTCAGCTTAGTGCTTCATTTCCAGGGCAAGAAGAGTACTTCAAAGACAAAGAGTTCGACATCATTAAGTGAGTGGTTCTCTCTGCACATCACTTCCATTCTTAACCCACTGGGATCAGTGTCTGGAGACCGCTTATTGGGCCTAACGATGATTGGCCTTTGGCACTTTGCGACTACACTTCTATCGATCCCGAGCACGATATTGTTGTAGCAGACCTTCTTCATCCTAGCAGAATCTCTGAAAATCAATTGCTTTATTATAGCGAGCAGCATCGATGGTACTATATTGAAGGACAGCAAACGGAAAACCTCTTAGTTTTTCGTAACGTTGATTCTACCGGTCGACGAGCGAGTAAGCGAAGCTCCATGATGTCTATTAGTTTAAGGGTTGTGTTGGTTAACATGGACTGGTAGAAGCATTCCATTGTGCATTTTTCAATCCGCTCTCTAGAAGCCCCCCTAGGCACAGCTGCGAGGTTAGGTTTGTGGCATTTCGATAGGTTGTTGCAATGTGCACCAAATTAACTGAAGAATGAAGGTGGTTTGGAGGAATTTCAATCGGGATCACCAAAAAAGGTTATATAGTGCGTACACAAAGTCTAGCTACTACAACTAAGCATTCATCTCAAACAGTCCTTCCTCCCAGTTAGGCACCTTTTTGGAAGGTAGGTCAACCGACGTCACTGACAGCAAAATCTCTTTTCAAATGAATCAAGAGCTGTGATATAAGTAAAAATATATATAGCACTCTAGTCGCACACAAAAAAACAAAAAACATTTCCTTGCGAAACTAAGCTCCATAACTTTGACCTATCCTAGCACTTGCTCAGTTTTACATTTCCGTGCCTACTTGCTGCCAATTTTATTCTCACTTCTAGGTATGGCTATCTATCCATTGCTCGATAGTGCCACGAAGCTGCTGCAACAAGGCCTTGTTTGGTGCAGCGACTGCTAAGCATGTAAAACAGCGTTTGGTCTTGTGATCTGAGTACCAAGCGAGCACAATAATTTGGCCTATGTGAAGCTCTTCCATGAAGGCTGTTTCGAAAGTGGCTCGACTCGCAGAAAATTCCATGTATGGAAATGTACATGCTTCATTCATTCCAAGAACACTTGAGAAGTGATGACGCAGGCATCCAAGGACAAAACTACCAGTAGGACGTGGATTGAGATCAACGACATTATGGAAACCGGCCTCGTCGGTCATGACATCGATGCCAGCAGGGCCATGATAGCCCTGTGAGTGCAGAAATGCCGCTGTGGTCTGAATGAGCTTATCGTATTGAGATGCCTGCTCATTTTGGGCAGAGTATGTTATGGCACCGCCCTGCCAGAAGTGACCACTTTCAGAATATATTTGTGCAGTACAACTAGAGACCTGAGCTTGGCCATCGTTTTGCACATAGAAATTGATGCAGATCGCATCGCCAGGCAGAAGAGCAGTCAATATGAGACTGAACGGGTGAAGGTGGGCGTTGTCGATATTCAAATTAGGGAGTTCCTTCTGTAGGATGTTCGTGATGTCCCTCTCTACGATCGCTTGGTCTTCTAAGGTGTGGATGATGTACGTTCCCTTACCCCCACCGGCTGAGTTCGACTTGAGAACGAATGGCGGAAGGCGAGCGTGAATGATGCTGATTGCTCGGGCGATTTCATTGTTAAGGCTGTTGCTATCCCAACCTATTTTGGGTACAGCGAAATCTATCAGCTGCGCTTTCGGTGTGGGTAGACCTGAAAGGGCCAGTCCTCTCTTTGAGAGAAGCTTATAGTGATCATCAGGATTAAAGTAATGTCGGAGATTGGCAAGGCCATCGGATGGTAAAAATGGAATGATCTCTGTACTGCCAACGGACAGTTGAGTTTCTTCCAGAGAGCTGCAGAGTTTCGGTTCAAATCGACAGTCAGGATTAATAATTGCAATAGTGTCTGCAAGATCGACTTCCAGATCATTGATTATCGGATCAGTCTGCTCTTCAGACACTTCAGGCTTGAAAAATATGACAGGCATCCTTCCTACGAGCCAAGCCATCCTCTGCGGCATCAGAACAAGATTGATAATGGGATTGCAGTCGTGCTCGGTAGAACCCCGCCATTGTTGGATGATATACTTGGTATTTCGCGGAAGTGTAGGCGTTAGCTCTTGGTCGGAAATTGGGTTATAGGACACGAATGTCCTGAGAGGTGATGCAGTCCCATTGCGGCTCTCTTCAGCAGCGAAGAAGTCATGCAGAGTGCTTTCTAACTTAATTTGAATCATTGCAAACAAAACCTTCAGAATTTAGGTTTTAGTAAATGATTGGGATGTAGATTGCAGCTCAAAACAATTCTGGCTTACAAAATTTGCGACAAATTTTTTTTGGCATTTCCGAAGTACGTTTATAAATTCTTCAGAGGCTCTATCGCCTAAAGGTTAGACGCGGCTTGGACGAGAGCCTTACAGGTTGACAAGAACCCCCAATTTCTGCAACAATTGAACTCAGCACACTCTCTCGCATAATCAGGACTGTCTGTAGCACAGCCATCCTTGAGCAGGATTGTATCAAACCCGGCCGAGTGAGCATCCTGTAGTGTCGCCATCACGCACTGATCTATATTTGCTCCTGTGAAAAGGATTGTCCGAATCCCTTCTTTTTTGAGGTATGTGGCACAGTCAGAAAGTGGATCGTTCAAGCCAGAGTTCCTGTTTTTGTAAATCAAAACATCTGGGCGAGCAGCTCTGCGTCCTTCTTCGTAGGCAGAGGCCAATGGGCCATGCAAGGCTGCGTTCCATGTATCTCTCATGAGAGCTCGGCCAGCATTAATCTGGGTTCCATCTTCCAACACAACTTTGCCAAGGTCAGTCCCTAGACCAGTGTCTGTGGGAATTTCGCCGCATCGAATGAAATCTGTGTTGCCTGCGGTGCGACTTGAGATGCCGTAGTCTACAGCCCCAATATTTGCCCGCCAACCAAACACCCGTAGCGCTGCCGGGGTCATCGTTTCGAGGTCTTCTTCGGTGAGCCCCCAATTCAACCATATGACTTGGATTTTAGCGATGCGAGCTGCAGGTATGCCATGGGCCAGCAAAGCGGCTTGGGCTTGGAACATGGCAGGAACGGCCGTGTCTGCTCTCAGCGCCTTGCACATGGTAAAGTTCTGCATGTCGATGACCATAAGGGCAGTTTTTGCCGGGTCTATGGTAACGGTGCTGATGTTGCAGTCTAAAAGAAGTCGAGGCTGCAGTGACTCTGCATCTGCATCTGGAGTGGATGGATGGGTCAAATCCCAGCCGGCATCACGAGTCCAGATCCAAAAGTTGCCAGACGATGGCGAACCAACTACAATTTTGGTCTGATTGCTCTGGTCCTCTTGAGACATGGCTGGCTGGATTTCGGTCGATGATGGGTGAGGCAAGGTACCTATGAGATATGCTCATGAAGGAGATTGGCCAGAATATATAAAACTGTTGTTTAATATAAGGGATATATATATAAGTAAGAGACACTTGCAGACCGCAGCTAAAGCTGGGTAAGTTGAGATGCATGCAGCTGCCCTATGTTGTAGTATGGAGGTGCATGCAGCGGTTAAGTACTTATTAGCACAGCGCTAGCAGGGGGTTCCCCCGCTTAACTCTCTAATTCGAACTCATCAAAGCTGTGTCGCCTTTTAATTGATGACGTCACTGAATTCAACCAATAGGAGGCTAAAATCACCCCCCGGTTCAATTGTTATCTTGCCACTTTAAGGCCGCGATATCACCGCCCACATTTTGCATGATGACGCACCTGATTGAGGCTCTTATAACTGGCAGAATCGCAGGCACTCTGGCTGCTGGCACAGCTGAAGCTGTTCAGACCTTTACAACGTCGCTGTCAATACTACTGTAAGAATACTTGCGGTTACACCTATTGCAGTTAAGAAACTTTGAGCTAAACTTGAATGCCTTTATGCCTCGCTCGTATTTTATTTATATGAAAGCTGGTGGGAATTAATGCCATGGTGGGGCCTACAAAGTATTGAATGTAAATTACTTGATTTTCAGACGCTTTTTAATGTCTGAATAACTTCAATTGCGTGAAGGCGGTGAGAGTAGTGGGGTGAGAAATAGCATGCTAGGAGGTGGTAATATTGTGGCCATAAAAGTGGCAAAAGTGAATAAGTAGCAGAACCGCAGAGCCTCAAATTCTGGGCGTTTAAGGCCTTCCCCACCATGATCCATTGATCCCCACCATCTCAATCACTCCATTCTCACATGCTAACTCTACGACTTCGCCAGAACTTCCTTCCGCTTCTCCTTGACGGGCTTGTATGCATGCTCGTCTTCTCCGCTATTTCGCCGCATTTGAAAGAATTCTGCCGAAAATCATGGAGGTCGATCGGCCAAGTAAGTATGACATTGCATCAACTTCCACCTTTTCAGAGCTAACTTGGCTCATGCTGATGCGGAACTAGCTTCATTCGACCTTCCATTCCTCCTAAATGTCGACATCGAGACAACCACAGAAGGTCTCAACACCCGTCGTTTCACATCCGTTGATCTGGTCAAGGCATATCTTGCAAGAATCGAAGAGGCTTCGTATTTCAAGGCGGTTCTACAGATCAATCCCGATGCTCTGGCTACTGCACAGCATTTGGACGACGAGCGTGCAGAGTCAGGAAGCAGGGGGTAAATGCAAAATTCCTTCTTTTCCTAGTAATAATTAACTAATCAAGGTAGACCTCTTCATGGCATTCCAATTCTAGTGAAGGACAATGTAGCAACAAACGACAGGTTGGACGTCTCTGCTGGCTCATACGTTCTTCTTGGTTCCAAGCCAGCCACCGAGTCTTCTCTGATCAGTCGGTTACGAGCAGCTGGTGTTATTATCCTGGGGAAAACAAATCTTTCTGAATGGGCCAACTTTAGGGGGCTGAATATTAGTGGTGGATGGAGTCCTCGGGGTGGGCAGACTTTGGGGACATACTATCCAAATTCTATACCTGAAGGGAGCAGCTCTGGATCAGCTGTGGCGGCAGCTCTGGGGCTTTGCACTGCCGCATTAGGCACAGAGGTAAGAGTAGAGAGCTTTCTCTATGACTTTCACGCATGGCTGACGTGATACTAAGACAATGGGCAGCATTGTAGATCCAGCGAGGGTCAACAATGTCGTTAGATTTAAGCCTACTCGAGGCCTCATCGGAACAGACGGTGCCATACCGATTTCGAAGCGCCAAGATGTCATCGGTACGCTGACGAGATCGGTCAAAGATGCTGCATATATGTTAAGCAATATGGCTGGCTGCAGTGAGTTAGACCCGAGGACCTGGCATATCCCATTCGATCCAATTCCAGATTTTACTACCTACTGCAAGAGCACGGATCTGACCGGTCTCACAATCGGAGTCCCTCGAAACGCCTTCAACAGTAGCAACTCTCCAGCAGCGATCATGGATTCGTTCGAGTCTGCTCTGAAAACGCTGAGTTCAGCAGGAGAAAATGTGATTGATAGCACTGATTTCCCGGCAGCGGAAGAGTTCAAGAAGCTGAACGCTCAAGTTAAAGGCATTCTACGGTCTTCAGAATTCAAACGTGATATTGTTGACTATCTCAAGACACTGGAGATCAATCCAAATGAAATACATTCTGTGGAGGACATAATCAACTTCACTAAAACGTTCCCGGCAGAGAGTTATCCAGAACATGACATTGGGAAGTTTCTGTGGACTCAGGGAGAAGGAATCGATGTTGATAGCGACAAGTAGAAAAATATGGTCGACCAAGAGCAGTACTTTGGCGGCGAAGGTGGTATTCTCGGAGCCATGGAGAAATACGAGCTTGACATTCTAGTTACGCCGTCTTCCCTCGGCGTAGCGAATGACCTCGCGGCAAAGATGGGATTCCCTGTAATTTCTGTTCCGCTAGGATTCTATCCCAAAGATACACCCATCGAGTATGGGAGCGGAGGCCTGGTCAAAGTGGCGCCTGGGATTCCGTAAGTATTTCAAACCTTCTCATTTTTACTATTCAAAGTACTCATTTCATCGCAGTTACAGCATCCAGTTCTTCACCAAGGCCTTCTCCGATGGAAAACTACTCCAAGTAGCGTACGCCTTCGAGAAACTTACGGCTGTAAGAGATAAGGGGCCATTGCCGTTTAGGTATCCCACAACGGAGCTAAGAGATGTTCAGCAGAAGGCCGAGAAGATCTGAGGACAATATCTATTACAGTGGTAACGCAATGGAACTAGTCAACCCAGAAAGGAAGCCAATAGGCATTTGTCTCGATGTTTTCTAGTCTCTTCCCTCCTACTATTCAAATATATCTCTTCGCATTCCTATCCATTTCTAAGTCAGAACACCCACTTGACTTTTCATATTCTGTTGATGACAACATGGAGGCTGAATCACAGTTTTGCTCATCCTTCCAACTTTCTTCTAATCACCCATACCTCAATTTCCATCGTTAAAAGTAAAATCCAGGCAAGTTTTCCAACGAATTGTTAAACTTAGCTTACCCGAACACAACAACTTGCATAGAAATAATCGGGCAATACCTTTCTTTCATATAAATTATATAAGAAGCCCCCGCCCCTCCCCACAGATAACATAGAGCCTTGGGCAAGACTTAGTAACCCATTAGAAATACAAATCCAATTTGAAAGTGGTGAGTATGTATTGAGCTTCACATTTTGCAGTAGTAGTGGCATGCTTGTGTAGTGTAAGGGAAACAACCAACAAGGGAAACAAGGAAACAAATGTCTTTAATCCCAACTCTGCATTTGTGGCGAAGGGGTAAAATTGGGATTAAAGACTTGCTTTCGTCTGATGATTAATTCCAACAAAATAAATGAAACGAACCCAGAATAAATACGAACATTGCCCTCACTGATCGGTCCTACAAAAACCAAGCGAAATGCGTCCAACCCACCAGAATTGAAGTTATTATGGAACTCTAGTGGCATACAGCTCAAAAATGAAGTACATTAGAAGTATCAATAAGAGAAAACTTTAGGTCTGAGGTCGATCTTATGGACTATCGCCATATAATTCTTAAAGTACATTACCTTTGAGCTTTCAATTAATAAGTTCGTGCACCCCGATTCCGATCACCTTTTATGTGAATAGCTGCTTAAGGTGCTCACACCTAAGAGGAGAAAAAAATTAATAATTTAAAGAATATAAAATTAACATAAAAGCATTTGCGATAATGATCTACAAATACAATTTGCAAAGAATAAGAATAGTTCAAAGACCATTTAGCCATCATAAAAAGTAATCTTAAACATAAGTTGTTATTCATGATATTCTTCTTATTTCTCATCTAATAGTTTTGAAGGCTACCCAAAACTACTAGCTTAGTCATTCGGTTAGACGACTTCCCCCGCCCCGCAATCTTCGATTCTCTCACATTGTCAACTTTTCCCAAAAATTTTGTGGAGGCAATCCCCAGACACAGTTGACCTGTCAGTTCCGATGGTCGCTGTTAAATCTTGGGGACGGCAGTCATAGAATACCAGACGAAGAAAAAAACCTCTACCCTCTACCTCTGTTGCGACTTTCAAAAAACCTGCAGCAAATATGGCACCCGCAGGTACTTCTGCAAAAGCTCTGCAGAATCGGCCCAGAGCGGCTATCCCCAGGCCAGTCATCCCTGTTATCCCTCTGCCATATTTGAGGAAGCAAACACCAAAGTCTACGGCTCGTGAGAAAGCCAAAGAAAATACACCCTCACCACCGCCTGTTACTGAAACGCCGACTCCCTCGACTTCGACTCCAACTACCGAACCAAACACTGCCAATGGCTCCCCAGAAATACAAAAGGCGGAGGTTGTTGTTCAGCCAGAGTCGCCCCTTGTAGTTGAAGAAGCTATTCTAGTACCAGCTGGAGAGGCAGAAGCTGAAGAAAAAGTTGAATCGGAGGTGTCTGGTCAAGATGACTCCACCAAAGGTAAGAGAATGGGTTTTACACCCCTTGTTTCTGAAGGCATATATTCAGACTCTTTGACAGCAGATGATACACCAGAGGAGTCAGCACCATCTCAAGTATCGATCCCTTCTGAGACTCCATCTTCGGCATCAAGATCGACTTATCAAATGCCTCCGCCATTCTATCCCGCAAACCACAATCAACCACCAATGGGCTCTGGTTCTGTCCAGTTCCCTCCACCGCATCTATTCAATGGCTTCCATCCTATGCACCATGCTCATCCTAGCGCTGGAAGTGCCGTGGTGTTCGGTGAATATCAAGCATCCAACAACTCATCTCCTGCCCCGCCTCCATCTGCTGGCAATGTTCCCCAATACCAAGCACTTCATGGAGGTGGACGGAGCGGTCCTCTTACTACAAACGGAGGCCATCAACAGCACTTGTCAAATGGATACTCTCCAGCTACCCCACCCTTTCCTATGGGCTATCATCCCCCACCGCCACGCCAAGAAAACTTCCAGGGTCCTGGTACAGATGGATACGGTCGTCGACAGATGATGTTGTTTGCCCCCCCTGATGGGTGCTCGCCTTCTACAACTCCACAAGTGGGTGAGGCTCAACAACGGTTTAATGGCTATGCTCCTTCAACACCACACAGCTTTCATGGATCTCAGTCTTCGGCTCCGAATGACCAAGACGGACCCTTTTACAACCAATATCCAACTGCTGTGATCTCTAATGGAAGCAATGGTCACATTGATGATGTTCGTCTCTATCAACAACGACCTAAACTACGCACTGGGTCTCATCATCCAACCTTTCCGCCACAGGCCATGAATCAACCTCCACCCCTTCATCACGACATCTTTGATGGTCTTAACGATTATCTTCAAGCCCAATTTGCTGATCCTGAGCTTGCCGACTACACTCTTGAGCTGCGCTACACTGATGACCATGCCGAACCAGTCCGCCTTCCTGGTCATGGTATCATGTTTGCTCGGAGTGCAACATTGAAAGCTCTGCTGGATAAAGCCAGGGAAAGCAGTAGTGAGAATCCAATGGACAGAACCTTACTTATCGAGACTAGTGACCGCTTTCTGCGCTCTGATGCTTTTTGGATGGCTGTTCAGCGCCTTTATGGGCTACCATTGTTGAATCTTGGTACTTTGCCTTCGGCTGAATCCCCAGTCTCTGCAGAATCATCATCTCCAATGCCAGGAACTCTTGCCAATCGATTTGATCTTGCAGTTGGTTATGCAGCGGCTGGTAAGATGCTGCGGATTCCATCAGTAGTCATTCGAGGCGTAGATATTGCTTGTCAGTTCATTAACTGGGTCACTGTTGAAAAGGCTCTTGATTTTGCACTTGATGGTCCTCTTGATGAGACATGGGGAGGACCTCTGGATTCAGAATCCCCAAGCACGTATGATCCATTAGTTAATCATATCGTCAATGCTGCCACGAGCTTCATTATCACAAACTTCCCTCCAGGCTTCGAGTTTGATGCAACTGTCTCAGAGCCATCTCACAATCGCCGCCTTCCTTTCGTTTCTGAATTTCGCACTTCCGATAGAAACGCACGCTTGAGCTCGATCAAGTTTGGAGACCACACTACCGAGGACACCACTCATTTCACTAACACAAATTCTTTTAACATCACTCTGTCAAGGATATTACTCAACATGCCATACCATTTACTGAAACATGTATTAGAGAATACGGGGTTGGGCAATGTCTCTGGTTGGGCTACTTCTGCTCTTCGACAAAAAGTCATGACTTCGGTCATTGAGGAGCGCGAGAAGCGTAGAGTCAAAGTTCATGCTAGCGCATCTGCATCGAACGAGCAACGTCTTCAGCATGCCAGTCAATGGAATGCTGTAGGCTGGGAGGAAACTGTAGTACCATGCGACAAGGACGAAGAAAATCCCACACTTATCCCCAAACTCATCAGGAAATGGATTGATATCGTTCATTCCTAAATCCAATCCAAGCAATCTTATGAAAACATGGAAACTTTTTGAGGGGCAGGGGTTCATGAAAATGTGGTTTGGGAACTTCTGTAATTCTGAATTTAATGGTGTCGGTGGCGTTTTCGATCTTGGTTTGGTTTGGTTTGGTTTGGCAAGGCGGGTGTTGGCTTTTGTTGTGGATGGGGTGGATGGGGGGAGGTTTACAAGTCAGCGAAGTAAGCTGAAGGTCTGCTCTTTCTTTGCATAAAAAAGGATGCCTACTTTTCTTCTGGCTAACACACTTACATCTTACATAACGGTATCTGAGAGGACAACCAAGCAAGCGAGCACATCGAAAACAAAGCAAGAGTGTTAATTGATTGCGATGATTTCGTTGGGTGGGGGATTTTTTTTTCAAAGTCACATTTATTACTGTTTTTCTCTGGCTACGTTGATTGATGGGTGGTATTTCAATGGGGAAAACAGGAGATTAGTACTACTGAAAAAAGGAAAAATGCTTAGGATTTGTATGGATGAACAAAACAAACAAAAATAAATAGCTTGCTAGGTAGCTGCTAAACTCGAGACAAGATCTTAATGATATTCTTCTGTTTTATGTTTTGTCAATTTTTGAATGTGACTTTAAGACTCTTCTGCTGTTTGAATTATTTTTCCTAGCAGAAAGTATTATTGCTGATATTCTTCATCTTCTAATTAACTTCCCTATTCTAATTCACACCTTTATTTCTCTTACCCGTCACCATCGCCATCACTGGGATAATTAATACCTTACATGACCATCATTCCCTCTCCTACCCTTTCCATATCTTATATCCAGTCTAATAAATATCTTCATCTCTTCAACATACCTTTCTATCGTACTATACGATCTAGATCCCCACACCTTGTCTAAACCACACTATCTAGTTCCCTCCCAAAGAATCTAACCCATCTATTTGAAATACTGTTTTATCATGTAAACTTTTCTTTCGTTCTTGAGATCTAGAGAGGGAGCTGCATAAGAAAGGATGTAGAAGAGAAAGACACAGTAAATACTAATATCTAGCACCTATGAAGTGAATATAAATAACACTAGGAAAGAAATATTCGGAGATCTGAGTAGTATGTCGTGAGTTCAAGTCGAGCCTAGATTTAAGCATATATTGACTCGACTCGAGGGTCTTGTCAAGGATAGTTTAACTCAACTCGGGAGTCCGAGTTGGACTCGATTTAGCGAGACCTTTGCTACTATTCTTGTTGAGGCTAGAAAAGGGGAGTAAATTATATAATTATTATTATTATTATATCATTCAACATAAATTAAATATAAACTAAAACTTGATTCTCGGGTAACAGTTCGAGAGTTCCTATTCGAACTCGCGACTTAGAGACCGGGAGGACTTCTTGCAAGGCGAGTTAAAGTCCCCGTTGTGCATCGAATCGAGGCCAACTCGGACTCGCGGAACACTCGTGAACAGGACCCATTCTCCTCGATTTACGGAAAAGTGCGGAACTGGGAAAACTACAACTGGGGAATTGGATGGTTGAGCTATGAAGGAGAGTGGAGGAGATAATAGTATACGAAGTTGAAAAAGGAAAGATTACTTTGGCGCTTGTGGTGTAGTGTAAATTAAAAGCGAGATATTGGATGATAAACAGCCGCAGAAAAAAACAAAAACAAAACAAAAACAAAAACAAAACAAAAACAAAAACAAAACAAAAACAAAAACAAAACAAAAACAAAAACAAAACAAAAACAAAAACATAAGGGGATGCTTATTGTACTTACATATATACATATATTTATATATCTAGGCGGAAATTCAAACAGAATAGCCAGTAAGAGGATTCTCCTTTCATAACGGGTATCAAAAATATTCATTATACGTAGCAATCCCTCCCCTACCACCCCTTCTTCTTAAGCTCTACTAGACATAGTAAGACCAACAATAATCCTCACAGCCCCCAAAGGTCCCTTCTCCTTTACCAATCTATCGAACATCTCAGGTACCTTCTTCAGACTTTGTCTCTCATCTGTATTTTGCCCTATTTTCATCTATCAGTCTCTCCGTTATCTCCCTAATACAGATAACAATAGAGGAAGGGAAGGAAAACTCACAACAACTAGGCAACCTAGCACTCGCACTGATCCTACTCTCCACCTCCCCTGCCCAATCAAACCCCAATTTCCACTCAACCCTAACCTCGACCTCTCCAAAAATTTCCATGGATGTCCTCCCCATATACGGCAATATATCTTTCCTTGTCCAATTACCCTTCTCCCCCTCCTCTTCTTCTTTTCCCTCCCGCCTCCTCTTCCTCTTCCTAATCTTACTTAAACTAGCTTCTCTAGCTTCCTTACTTCCAAATTCAGAATTCACCGCACACCAAAACCTCGCTCTAGTAATAGCTATTTCAACCCATCTTCCCATAGACCAACATACTACCCCAATATCCCTACCTAGTATATCTTCACTGCTAGCACGGCGACGGACGAATTCTCCCAATTCTGCTTCGGCACTAGGATCTAATTTATCAATATTGAGTACGGTGATGGAGAGAATGGAAGTATCGACGACCATGGAAAGTCGAGCGGAGAAGAGCCCTGAATGGTGTCTGGCGGTTATTTGATGGCGTTGAAATTTTGCTACTTCGGGTTCTAGTGTGGAGGAATCGGGATCGGATGATACTGGTTCGGGGGGAAGGAGAGTGATTTCGGATGTATAGATCAATGGACTGAAAATTTGGAGATGAGGTAATGGGTCATGGGTTGGGATCGGTAGATGAGATGGATGAGGTTTTTCCATGACTGGTAAATTGATGGCTTTTGGCTTGCGACGAGCTGCAAATGGTAAGAATAAGCTCGTAGACTTGAAAGCGTTTATTGCTTTTGGTTTAGGCTCTGGCGCTTTAACAACTGTTGATCGAAGGAGAAGAGCCAGTAGCTCTTCGGGATTAGATGGATCTGGTGGAATCGTATCCTTAGATTTCTGAACTAAGCGTATTCGCTCATTCTCCTTGTTCGCTAATTTGACATCGGCTTGCAACTGCTGAAGTTCTTTTAGAAGGTTATCTCTGACCTTCTTCTTGGCCGCGTATGGATCTTCCGGAATTAAGAACCGTGTAGATTTTCGTCTCTTGGCTGACCTCTCTGGCGCTGATTCTGCTGGAGGAGTCTCTTTAAGTGATTTCAAGGGAGAAGACTTCAGCTTCTTTGATAATGCCTTATTTCTCCTACTAGGGGTATTATGTATTCCAGTAGGAAGTGTCGTTACAATGGGGTCTGGTATACCGAGTTGTGTGGGGGTAGGAGGCAATTCGGGTTCTGACTCTTCTGTATTTTGGGCCCTCCATGCTTCAAGTGCAGGCCTTTTCCCTTTTAATTGAGAAAAAAGTTGGCGTTGAACAGATTCCGACTGAGGCTTTTCTTTTCGCAGAGAATCGCTGGGACCAGTAGCGGGGGGGAATAATTGCCGTTCAAGTGGTTTTGAGGATAAGTTGACATCCTGCTCTCTTTGATCGCTAACTACTATGGGATCCGCAGCTTCAGAGACAAGATTAGGCGCTAAAGCAGGCTCATTCTGTTGTTCAGATTGACTTGCTTCAATAGGACTAGCAGTATTAGAGAGATGTTTAGGCAGTATATTGGGCTCATTTTGAGGAGCTACAATATAATCATGGGCTTCTAGGAAAGCTTCGACTGGTTTCGGTGGCATGGTGGGGGCCTCACCAGCCCGAATAGGCTCCGCAGCTACAGAGAAAGACTCAACAGGTTTCTGAGTTAGTGTAGGTTCGCGTTGTCTAGAAACTCGGCTAATATCAAAATCTTCATAATCCTGTGATGGTATCGACTCCGTAGTACTTTGAGATAAATCTGTTTCTTTGGGCCGAGTCTTTTCTTCGAGAGCTCCTACAGACTGTAATGATACAGGCGATCTTCTTAAAGCCGTCTTCTTGAAAGGAATCGCATCTTCTGGCTGTGTGTCGACATCTTGCTCAGTTCTTCCAGGAATCGGAGATCTCTTCAACCCTTTCTTCTGAAACGGATTGATATCTGTCCCCATTCCCTCGAAATCCACCGGATTTTCTGCAAGACGTTTCGCGGGCGACCTCGACATCCTCCTCGGTTTCGCAGAAAATGCCCCTCTCACAGAGCTGGCTACAGTTCCCTTTGCCGGACTTCCTGTCCCAGTATTTCCTCCTTGGGTATTCACTCCCATAGCCTGCCTATCGCTGCCTGCTGTAGCCTTCTCTCCCCCAGGCGCATTCCTCAGAGCTCGATCGAAAACATCTTGAATGTTCCCTCGACTTCTGGGTCTCTCGGCGCCAATACCAGCGGGTGCAGGACGCGGTAGTAATTGTGGATTATGACGCGCCAAACTGGCTTTTGTAGGGGATGCGAAGGAGGAGAACGGACGCGCAGCAGGTTGAGATGGAACGGGGATTCGACTTGGTGTCGCAGGAGGCGCGTCAGGAGGAGCAGGTGTATTCCCTTCCGGATCTACCATTATCACTTAGTATGGATTCAAATTATTATCGCATGTTCCGTCGAGGGTTGCTGGTTTTCGACTTGTTCGAGGATTGAGTGAGTGAGATGAAAGGCAAGGTGCGCGAACTGGACGTGACTGGGCCAAATCGGAGGCAAAGAACCCGACCTTGACTTCAGATAAATTTCAATTTACCTGTTTCAATGAATAATATTTATGATAACTCAAGAATCATTCAAAAAGTCATGTAGATTTTGTCTACAAATAAATATCACGAGATCTATTCCCTATTCCTATTTGCTTTCCTTTCAATGACGCTGCTTAGAAAAAATCCAAGCTCCATCTTGAAAAACCGCCTCACAATCACAACATTTTGCAATGAAATGATTCCTCGATAGCACAATACTTCCTTAACTCTACAAGAGGACTAATAACATCTAATACTGCATCATGGAGACTCGAAATGTGCTCCGTCTATCTCGACATCTCAGACTTCCCCCATCTCTCCGCTATCTCCCTCTCTTCCACTACCGCAGCGAACATATCTCTTCCTCCCCCCTACAACCCTCAACCAAACAGGCCAACCCTCTAGGAGACTACTACGCATCGATCCTTTCCTCCTCTTCCCCCGAGATCTCCTCATCACCACCTACAACCGCCGCACCCTCCAACCCACCCATCACATCCCCTCCCCCACCAGACTCCGAGCCCTCAATCCTCTTTTCCTCCCGCCTTTCCTCCCCTCTAGAACGACGCACCGAGATCCGCAAAAAATCCACCCGTATAGCCGGTATTCTAGTCCCTCCCAAACCCGACGAACCAGATAACTGCTGTATGAGCGGGTGTGTGAATTGTGTATGGGACCGTTTTAGAGATGAGATTGAGGAGTGGGCTGTGCAGAGGGCTGCTGCTGATCGTGCTCTTGCCGCCCAGAGCCAATCTCAATCTCAAGGTCAAGTAGAAAAGGAGAAGAAAAGAAAAGGAACAGGAGAAAGACCTAAGGGAAGTGGGAAGGGAAAGGAGGAGGGGACCGGATTGATGAAAGGAGAAGTGGAAGAGGGAGCGGAACATACGTTGGTTAGTATGGATGATGATGGGGGTGGGAGGGAGAGTAATTGGACGGGAAAGGGGATCACGGAGTATATGAGTGATGAGTTGTTTAAAGGTATTCCGGTGGGCATAAGGGAGTTCATGAAGCAGGAAAAGAGGTTGAAGGAAAAACATGCTAGGGAGGGACGGTTGGGTAATTAATGAGGTGTATAGACTTGTATACATATGTAGGGGAAATGCCATTAGAAGCACATGGGGGGAATATAATTCGGGAATTCTATTGTTTCCCCCAAAAAGACCAACCACTAAGCATGCAATGAGCCTATGTCATACACCTCCCTCCCCCCAACTACCTTCATCCCATATCATACCATCCATAGCCTCTCCGCAATGAGAACAACTCTTCCATCCCTTCTAATCAACATCCACCCCCAAAGTCCTCAAATCCCTCCTCGCAACCTCAATCTCGCCCATCAACTCCGCATGCGCCTTGGGCACATCATTGAAAGTGAAAACACCATATCCTAACTTAAACAACAGGTATGCTCCGAATGACACAAGTGCCCAGAGTGGCAACTGTTTCCACAAAATGCATACATTAGCTTTGTTTCTCTCTATCATCCTTGCTCCTACTTCTCTCTCAAAACTAAGGGATAAGAGGGAGAAGAATGGAAAGGGAAAGGAGAAGGAAAGAAGAGAACATGCAATAGGAATAATCTCCTCGAAAATCAACGTAGGGAGCGGGATTAAGTTGAGGTATAAAGCTAGGTATAACTATATTCAATCATCACAAACATCAAATTAGCATATTATCCTTCTTTCTTTTCTTCCTCTCCCCTCACTTTCTCCCCCACGACCTTTGAGAAGGGAAAGTAAAGCATACATACAGAAGTAACCAAAAGCCCAATCGAAATAGTTTGTTGTGCGCGCGTCATATTTGCTCTTTCTATTTCTTTCTTTCTTTCTTTCTTGCCTTCCTTCTTTCCTTCTCTCTTCTATCTTGTTTTCTTCTCAAGCTTTCGTTCTTGAAATTAGTCGACTCGTAATTCTTGTTTCGAGAAATAAAGCTTGTCGATTCGATTGAATAGAATGTAACAAATGGATAGTTTGAGGAAGTGAGAATCTTCTTTTATGTGCGGAAATGTGGAAAGGAAAGGAGTGTGGTTCGTAAGGAGGTTTATTGCGAAGTAGTTGCTTGGTTGAGGACAGCTTCCTGAATCGCGCCGCCAAAAGTCTAAGTGTAGATTCGTTAATCACGTGTTGACATATTTTGTCTCAAAGGAAATCATGAATTGTGTTAAGAAAGAATGATTTATTAGTATTATAAATTATTCATCACCTATAAGATGACATTAATTAATTATACAAGAGCAATCAAAGCCTCATCAGGCCTTTTCAAAGTCCAACTATACCTCAAACCCATTGTTGTTACAAGAAGTTAAGTGACAAATCCATCCTCAATCTACATCATCTACAGGACTCGCTTCCCTAGCTGGAATCCTATCCCTTAACCACGCAAGCGTAGCTTCTGTCCCCTTCTCCAATATTGTGTATTTCGGTACTCGAAATCGATTTCCCATCACATCCAATCTTTCTAGTCCACCCGGCCCGCCGAGAAGACCAATACGAGCATTCAGACTGTTGATATCGTTACTACTACAATCCAATATCCGTAGACCTTTGACTGCTTCGGGTGAAAGTTCCCGGATTGTGTTATTCGATGCTAGAACTGTTGTCAACTTTGGAAACCGTGATCTCAGAACAGGTAAGGAGGTCAGACGGTTGAAGCTAATGTCGACCTTCTCTAGATTCGGCGCATTAAGTCGTTGAATCAATGGCCTGAGCGAGTTGAAGGTATTGCAGCTGAGGATCAACTCTTTTAAAACTGGCAATTCCAAGTCGTCTTTCATGAATGTATCGCTTCTTAGCTCGTTATGAGACATGTTCAATGTGGTAAGTGTCGTTGCAAAGAATGCAATTGAGTTCGGGATCTCTTGGAAAAGATTGTGGTGAAGCTCCAAGGTACGGACAGCGGTACCCGCAGCAACATCTGCAGTTGCCACAGGATTCAGTGAATATGATTTCGTGTTGCTCCGGTCAAGACGACCTCCTACTTTAACAGGCCACTGTAATGATGGTAGCGGTGTTAAAGAAGATGCAGAATGGAAAGTTTCGACACTTTCTATTATCGTTTGGTCTTCATCTTCTTGTTCAATAGGTGCCATCCGAGCTTTCAGAGCTCTTTTGAGGTCTTCGGTTGCCATGCCTGAATACTTCTTCTCTCTTAGTGGGTTTCCACTTATGCGGAAAATATCTAGACTTTGCATTCCTCCAATCCTGTCATCTAAAACTTTGATGTTATTCCCACTGAAATTGACATTCTTAACTTTAGGTAAGTGAACGAAGCCTTCGGGGATATTCGCAATGTTGTTATCCTCGGCGGCAAGTGTGAGCAGCGATGTCCAGGTTGTCATATCTGGGAAGTTGATAATTCGATTCATAGAGCAACTTAATTGGTATAGTGCAGGAAGATCCAGTTGCGGCGACGTTGTCAAACCTGTAAGAGTATTGCAGGTAACGTCGAGGATTTGAAGGCTTGGCAATATGTCAACATCTGCAATGATCAAAGTCCCAGAAAGCAAGTTCTTGGCGGCTAATATTTCGGTTAGAGGTAAATAGCGAAGCACCTCAAAGGGCAATGAGGTGAATCGATTCGCTGTGAGGTTGAGTACCCGGAGTCTTGTAAGCCCTGCCATACCCGTAGGAAAAGCGGTAAATGCATTTTTCTGTAAATCTAAAACCTCAAGATTTTGAAGCTTCGTGATACCCTCATCAAGAGTTCCTGAAAGACCATTGCCTGCGATTTTGAGGTCACGTAAAGACAGTATTTGAGATATGACCTGAAAGCACTCATTGCCAAGCTTGTTATTTGACTATTGCAACGTCAGTATCACAGGTTGGATTTTTCAGGAAGGGAACTTACCAAATTTAACATCGTCAGCAGCTCGAGTCGCCTGAGCCCAAGGGGAATGGCTATTAAAACATTATTGTGAAAGTCCAACGTCTCCAAACCTCCAAACTGATTTCCCTTAGGTTCATCGTCCTCTTCCGCGAGAGTACATGGGTCGATATCAGGAAAGACAGCATCATCAATGAGCTCGAATTCGTTGTCAGCAGCGATGAATCTTGTTAAATCGACTGCTTCCGCCCATGATGCATTTGCACCAAGTGAGTTCAGATCATACATGCTCATGACCTCTTCAGGTACAACCTTGAAACCCATACCAGCAATGTTAAGACGGCCATCAGTTCGTGCTGTATTGATACGATTGCGAAGAAGACCTTTGTTATTATCTTTATCAATTGATTGATTGAATGGATTGTCCGAAATACCGAAATCAAAACTGTCTGTAGGAACAATAGGAATCTCGCTTTCATTGGTAGGTCTGGGAAGCGAAGCGGCAGCCTTTTTGGCCGCTTTTGCTTTTGCGATCTGCTCTCTTAACGCACTAGAAGACTTTGATGTTACAGTTTCTCTGTCATCGCTAGGAGAAGTTGCAGCTGTTCCTCGAGACGCATTTGAAGTAGAAGAAGCACTTTCCGTAAAAGCAGTTTCTGCAGAAATGTTCGAGAATGTTGGAGAATTTTTCTTTGTCACATATCCTATTCTGTCGATTCCAGCCGATTGATCTAATTCGGACAGGGAAGTTTTACGAAACAGCCCGCCTACGGACGCTCGAGGTTTCACTGATCGACCACTTATTGTTTTGCTGCCAGATTTGATGATTGGTAGCTGTTTCGTCGGGCTAGGCGGTCTCTCTCGTAAACTATAATTGGGTGATGAAGGCTTTATCGCGGATTTTGATGCTGGAGATATGCTGCTCTTAATGCTACTTGGGGTCTTTAGGGACTTCGCAGTACTTGGGTGCTTGACAGGAGCACTTGCTGAGAAGCTTGCTTGAGGAGCCTTAAAGGTATTTGTAGACGCACGAAAGTCTAGAGGGATAGAAAATTTAACCGGACCTGCACTCGATGTCGGCCGAGAGCTTACTGATCGCAAAGGCGGAGGCATAGAGCCGTCGGCCTGATAGCTAGAGCCTGGCCGAGATGATGACCCAGAGTGAGAAGGCGCGCGCATAGGACTGTCAGAGTTGAAGAAGCTAGATCTCCTCTTTCCGACCGCAGGAGAAGAAGGTATGCTGTGCAGAGTTTCCATCGTTCGTTCTGATAGTGATGGTCGTGATTTTCTAGGAGCAATAGTCCTTTGAGGGCCTTCTTCCTCCAAGTAGATCTCGTTCTTTTGTGTCATATCGTCCTCCCCTCCCAACTCTGGCCATGCATGTGCCTGGCCCCGTAGTTGTTTATTAGGAAGGGGATCAATTTCTGGTCTCCGCTGGGTGGAAGAGCTACGGATGACTGTGGTATTCGAAACATCTCGATCGCGTGTTATTCGACGTGTGCCCTCGTTCGTTTTTGAAGCTGTTGAAGAGGACAAGGAGGAGGATGATGGAGAACTTCTGAGGCGGGGATTGTTGATGGAGCCGATTCTAGATGGCTGCTGCGGCTGCCGAAGATTTTCTCGTGATAGACTCGGCCTAGGAAGTCGACTGAGCCTCGGAATGGCAGAAAGTCTGCCTTTGTTTGTGGAGGAAGTTGTATCCATCGCTGTCGGCGCACACGGAAATGGGCTATGAGATTCAGTTGATCATAGTTCGGACGGAAAATAAAGTAATAGCGGATAGAAGAAATAGTGGCGGAAGTGACTGCGGTAATGAATGAGTAGCAATTTGGGATGCTGTATAATTAAAAATCGAAGGTCATTTCCATCGTAGCTTCCAGACAAGAAATTGAGAAGTTGAAATTTGGTTCGGTTCCTAAAGTGAAGGCGGCTCCAAATCGGAGATTTTAGCCGCGCTGACCTGACAAATCTTATATTTATACATGTTACTGAGCTCCATTCAAAAATATTCCTATCTGATACTTGGGTATTTCCGAACTTCTGTGGAAAATCTATGCTGAGCTTTTCAGGCCCGAGTGAAATAGCCTTTTCTAGCAAGGTCGAGACATCCGGGTTAATTTATCATGTTACAAGCTAGCAGTAGCATAAATGGTCATATTAGCCAGGAGAACAAAGGTTACTTCATGGGCCCTACTTCTTTAACTAAGTTTATTGATCACTTCACTCTTTGAACGACAGACTATTGGTTGTTTCTCGAACCCATCAGTAACTATCCTCTCGCAGGAATGATATATTGTATGCTTTGCTCAGCTCCGCGTAGATCATAATCAGGTAGTACCTACTCGTACTAATCCGCCTCTATTGTTGATGTCCCGGAAGCCGGCTCTTGCTATACCGGCTTCAGCTACTTGGCCAATCTCATCTAAATGTATACAGAAGACGTCGTGTCTATCTACAATCGAAGGCTTTTGTGTACATGCTATGAAATATCAGATTCGAAAACCCTTAGCTAAGACGATACCATAGTGATTGGCTTTGAGAGTTCTAGGAATTTAAAACCGATCCCGTTAATAAATTTCTCAATGCTTTAACACAGCCTTGGTAGTCCCTTTGAACAATAGATGTCTCAAAATTACAATAGTTTTCCTCGAAATTACACGAAGATGGGGTACTCAGTAGTCATAATCAGTACTAATTCAATAAGACTATCTACAAAGCAGTCTAGCAGCGCTAAGGTAGGTTTAAGCCAAAAGGCTCTCGAAGAGAAAGGCACATGACTTTTCCCTTTAGCACTCAGCGAAGGTTGGCCTTGAAATATACTGGTGATAATTCTTTCCTCTAAAACTTATAAGTCTACTAATACTGTCAATTCTTCAATCCTTAAAGTTGGCCAGCATTCCATGAGTCAAATCACATCTCTCTATCATCTTAGCCAAGGAATACAGGATAGTTAAGCAAGTCCTTTTCTATACTTAGAGGATATTGAATCATCGGCTAGACGACGGTGCTGTTAGCGGTACTGCTTGCTAACAAAACAAGTCTTCAATAAAAAGGTTCTTTAGGTCTTAAGATCATGCGGATAGCCATCTCAGAAAAGCTGGCAGGGGCCCGGGGAAGACAAGTTTTGTAGCATATGTTAGATTACCTGGGAACTTTAGTAATTGTTGGAGTTGGAACTGGGGCCTAGAATAACTATTGGGTTAATCAGATATTCCTATCGCTAATGTCAACAAAATGGCATAATCATTTCAAAAGAGAGAGGCTTTCATATCCGTCACATCCTGCCCTGCTCACACGGAATGCATCCCGTGCATCCTATGTATACACAGCAGCTAGTCTTGCGTACCATATTACTGGAAAGACAGATCCTCTGTAGGTAGAGAAAAGAGAAGCAGGAACACTAAGCAAAGAGCTCCAGAGACGATGGGGCATGAATCAATGTCATATATCAGTTTCCCCGAATCTACCGACCATGCATTAATAGTGGATAGTCACTTGTGCCACTTTCAGCACCAATATCAATGAACCATAAGATCTCGCAGGCATCTTTGTTCTACCAGGCCCATACTACTACTTCCTTCAACTACTATTCCCTCCAGCCCATGTCTCGAATGAAGAGTCAGAGGCTTGGTTCGAGATCTATTAGCTTGCCACATTTGAACATTCATTGTACCTACTTGGTCTTTCGAAATGAAGTCTTCAGGGGGTTGTGAATGAGTCCTTGACAGCTCATGGGCGAAGTTTCTGTCAATTCACCAGGTATTCGTCAGTTTCAAGTGATCGTCATATATATAAGGGTTGTCATCAACTGCTAGAATATGATATATGTAGATTAATATAAGTCTTGCACGTAGAGGGAGGGGTGTGGCGCTTAATTAGCCTCACCCACAGATTCCCCAGCCAACGCCATACTCTTACCTTATCGATGCCATGACAAACACCCGACCAAGCTTCTCCCATCTTTCTACAAACCAGTGCTCCCATCATTGCATCAATTATCAGGGGACTTTACATATTCACAATCGCAATTGCTTGGAGAAGCAGCCGCATTGTGTATGCTGGCCGAACCTCCTCCTCAACTGCCTCGAACACAAACTAGGTTCGTAGAAAACCAAGACATTTGCAGACCCGCGTTTGATCGAGGCTACAAGCAGATCCTACATCGCGGGAGGTCAAGGTTGCTGTGTGTGTGGGTTTCTGAAACACTGGGCATTGACAAGAGCTAGGAGCTGACTGAGTCAGAAACTTTTCCGTTTCAGATCTACCACCGTCATCCTCGCCATGGCTTCACAGAGCTCCGTCGACGACATGTCTACACCAACTACACCCCACGTTCTCAATTCGCAGCTCTCTTCCCAACAAGAGATCAATCGAAGCCTGTCTCCGTCAGCTTCAATGGCTGATGGGTTTTCGGTCAACGGGGATGGCCTTGGTTCACAAGATACTGCCAAATTTAGCTCTCCAGGCCCTGTTTCCTCGTCTATGACACCTCCACCCTCCTCGCAAGTCCCAGATCATCGATCAGCAGGCACATCTCTTCTGCGCGCTTCGACGCCTACGCCATCTGTTCTCTCTTCCCCCCCTCCTACGATTATCAATGGTCATAGGAGAGAGCCTGCAGTCAGTAGCACCTACATCAAACCGTCTACCCAAGATTTGGCCGAGGCTTCTATCGAGGAGCTGCGAGACATTCTTAAAGGCGCCCTTGCAGAGAACAGCAAGCTTGATGCTGCGGCTCGAGAGGCCCGCATGTCTGCAGCCCATTACAAGCTTCAGCACAATTTGCTTACCATTGAGACCGAGGAGGCCACAAAGCGTATGGAAGTTGAGCATAATATGACACGTCGCGAGGTCGAAGTTTTACAGCGCACAAGCGAATGTTTCGGGGATTCTAGTTCACCTACTCAAGATTTAATTGCTAAGCTGAAAAATGACATGCACTCTCTTGAAGTGGAAAATTCTAAACTCAGCCGATTATTAGAGAGAGCGAACAAAACGATTGAGGCCAAAGACGACCAATTGTTGGCTATCCAGGAGGAAAAGCGTCTACTTCTTACAAGAATCAAAGAGAACAGAGAGCATCTGAACCGCCTTCGTAGTCCAGGAGGTATTTTTCACTTTGTTGCTAATTCCCCGAAGACATCCAACAATAGCTACCCTGCTACTCCGCAACAATATCGTGCCACACCCAAGCATACTCCTATGACTGGTCGATCCGTTCGTCAGGCCCGTGATCACAGTCAGGAACCATTTGCTGCCTTGTTACTCGCCGACCGCGTTCTGAACCAGGAGAATAACAGTGCACCATCTACACCTATTGTTAGCCAACGTACCGATCCACACACTCCGAGCAAGCACAGTCGTGGCGTTCAATCATTATCTTCGCTACCTAGCACCCCTAGATCTACACGACCAGGTATTACCAATTCAACTCTTCTGCCATCTGTTCAATTTATACCGCACGGTCAACGAACTACGGACAGGGGCTCTCCGATCCAGCAACCCCTTCAACGAGAGCGAAATCGTAAGAGCCGTGACAGCACCATTTCGGCTTCTGATGCTGAGGAGATAGCTCGAGCAACAATAGCCTACCGTGAGGAGAGTGAAGAGGAAGTCCAAGAGAGCCAAGCAAGCTCCAAAGCCACGGAAATGCTTCGCAAAGACCCTCGCGAGTCTTTTGAAGTGGCTCCTTCCCGGACCACCACACCAACTCAAGTGGCCGAGAAAAGTGGACTTCTCCAATCGAAGCTCTTGGGAATGGCCGTCACTAAACCAAGCTCTGAAAAGAGAAAGCGTTCTGGAGACAGCTATGCTACCGACTATTCACCAAAGAAATCTAGGGCTGAACGGAAGGCCATTGGATTGGGAATCGGGTTCGAACCACGAGCTTAATTTCTCGACCCAGCTAGGGTGGAACAAAGTTGACGCGCCTTAGCCCTACAACATATCCTAGAGCTTTTTTGGTACTTGAAGTGACGTCTCTCCCCCGCCATTTTGGGACTCACGCCTTCTATGATAAACACGCCTAACGAACAATGGTTCACGATCAATTACCTTTTCTATTTCTTAGCTCGAGCGGCCTTCTCCTCATTCCTCCTTTGACTCCTTCGCTTTGTCTGCAAGCCAGTGGTCAAAGGCACACTTTCTCATTACACCTGTATAATACTGGGCAAAATCAATGGGGACACAACTACTTTATTGCAAGCAGCTTCGCAGAACTTGCTCAATGCAGTATGTAAATTAAATAGAACGGATAATCTGGTTTTCAGCTTGCTACTCAATTCAAGCTTGTCATCAGGACAGCGAATGCATTACGAATTGCACCTATAATTGCTGGTAGTTGAAATGCAAATATTTAGAGAAACAGAAAACCTTCCTCGACAACTTCTTCTACTGTGACGTAACACCTAGGCAAAATAGACAGTAGGGAGTAGGGCTGACTCTGCTCGTGTGCTCATCTAATATCTCTGACCCCTTTTTTTTCCTGCAGTGAGACCGCGTCACTAAAAACGCAAAATCCTACCACAAGGCAAGAATGTAACCCCGTTTTCTAGCCAGAAATGATGTGTCGGAGCTGCCTATCACAAAGGCTCAAGAAGGTTGCTAGCTCGCCAAGGCTACTAGACTGCCAAAACACCGCAAAGCAATCCGAACAAACCAATGGAGAGATGCCCAGAGCGACATTTGGATTGAAGCTTACCATCTATGATAATATATTATTCAGCATGTGGATTTAGCGAGGCTAAGGCAGTGCAAGAAAAGGGCACTAGTTCTGAGTCCTCTTCCTAGTATAGGAGGGTCTCCAAAATCTTCCACACCGCATTCGGATTCGGTATCGCATCAACTAGAAACAAGAATCAATATCAAATCAAACAATACGAGCCAGTCAAGCTGAATCACTCCTTGGCATCCGGGCATAACCCATACTCATCGCCAAATCGGCTGCACCGTATGCGTATCCGTCGCATGTCGTTGAAATAGTGTTGGAGATACAGATACCTAAATGGGAGCCTAAAACAAAAACGCATGAACGCATCATCAACCCTCCAAAGTGTGAATACCCAATCACCTTTGGATACTCTATTATTCAAGTCCAACCCGTCACTTCTGGAATCATTGTTTCTACACAGTCCGGACAAGGAAAATAAAATCCTACCGACCCCGAACAGAACCTCTGCATTGTCGATCGTGGCGCAGTGCCTGCGGTTGATATCGTTGCTGCTGCTGCGCATTTTTCGAGTGCCGCACTCCCACTTTGGGAAGTAAGGGAGATTAACACGGAGTTGGAAGCGGATGTAGAAGCATCACAAGCATGCCTTTAGATACCTATATGGATGCGATGGCGTCGTCCCTGAATAGTTTCAAGGCACCCCTTTCCGATGATGAACAGGAAGCTATCATCATGAATGTTCAAGATATCTTTGCGTTGGACGAGGAAGAACAAAGGAATGAGTCTATGGAGGATGATAATGAAGAGGAAGAAGTTGTGGATTTAGGGGACAGGAGAAGGAGGACGGAGAGATTAGTAGGGGTTTTGGATGCGGTTTCTCAGTTGTGGTGGTCTGGGTCGGAGTATATGGATCTTGTCACAGAGAGACTGGCTGATGGAAGTCGAGATCGTAAGTTGTCTACATGTCTTCCAGACTTTTCCCCGGTGCTTCGAGATTTTCGAGCAATCTAAGGAAAACAATTTGTTCCCTCTCCTGTTCTCCAACAGGAGCTTGTGCTAATAAGATCTTAGCAAAATGGCGAATACCTCTAGGAGACTCTGGGATTCTCAATTTCTTCATAGACATATTGAACACTATGGCGGGAAACTCTGGGACTTTCTTATCACCTACAGTAACACTAAAGAATACATTCAAGATTCACATATTACGTCTAATAGGAAATTCATGCGCAGATACAGGCAAGTTCAATGCAAATCTTATGCCAAGATTAAGCTAAAAGGATGCAGATGAAAACAGGGCGCGAGTTGTTGCTGCAAACTGTTTGCCTTCTATCATAATGCAATTGGCAGATACTACCTTATTATCTTTCGTAATACCCGTTTTGTTCAACTTGTGCATAGACTATGGTAACTTCCTCTTTACGCTATCGACCGAGATGCTGATTTTCAATAGAGCCTGCTCAAAAACAAGCGTCCAATTCCTACTTGACTAAAGAGCTCATAGACCTGGTGTCAAGTCCTCGATTCAATGATAGCAGAGCCTTCCTTGGTTACGTTTGCAAAATTTTAGATCTCCTAGTCGAACAGCGTATGTGCCACCAAAATCACTGCAAGTTTCGGCAGACTAACGAGAAAATAGCTTCCGAGCCAGATCTCGCACCCTCTAACACACCCATTGTCCTGCTAAGATTTGCTTCTGATCGACACAATCCCACAGATATGGACGACTTTACTGCACTTGTCAAAACTAGTGTAGCCTATTTATCGCATGAGAGGTTTCAAAAAGCTTTCATCGAGCAAGGCGCTCTAGAAGCTACTGTTGCCGTCATGGTTGATTCTTATACCCGATTCGACTCTCTCCCTTCGACAGGTTCATCACCTTTGTCCTCTAACCCCGATCAAGACGATGCAAAGCTATTGTCACAAATGCGAAGCAGTCTCAATCAGGTATTGTCCGACATATCTGCCTTGCCAGAGTTCAAAGCCGCATATCCAGTCCTATCTCCAACTGCCAGCTCGCTACGACGCTGGATCTCAAGTCCACAGCTTCAATTACAAACATGTGCATGCATAATGCTTGGTAACCTTGCTCGTTCAGACGAAGCCTGCCAAGCATTCGTACACACATCGCAGATACATAAACCTCTTATTGCAGCTATCACAGACACAACCGATTCACAACTCCTCCACGCCGCTCTTGGTTTCCTGAAAAATCTAGCCCTACCACTAGCTAACAAAGAAGAGATCGGTGGATCGGGTATCTTTGAAATTCTTCCTCGATTATGGGCTCTAGACTCCCTCCAACCAATTCAACTAGCATCCATCTCCCTCACCCGTCAACTAATCATTGGCACATTCGAAAATGTCCGTAAGGTTTGTCACCACTTGTCAGACGATAAAGACTCGCCTGCACACATGCGCTCCAACCTCTCCCTCTTAATAGCCCTCTTCGAACGTTCTGAAGTTGAGCCCATACGTATGGAGATTGCGCGACTAATGACAGCCATCTGTCGAGTCTTCAATACATACAAAGGCCACACTCCAGAACATATGGAAAAGATCCGCAAGAAATTCTTCCACATGCATCCTGACATTGGCCGACCCCTCAGTTTCATGGTCTCGCAAACGAAATGGCCTATTGTGCGAAGTGAAGGCTGGTTTGTCTTCGCGCTTATGGCGAAATACCCAGAAGGAGCACAATGTATTAGTGATTTAATGCAGGATGTATCGGTCTTCCAACCGCTCGTCGAATTACTCTCCGGAAAACCAATCATTGATTATAAACCTACGCCTACCTCACCCTCTGCCTCTGCCTCGTCACCCGAAATATCAACACCACGATCCACCATCGAACCACAACCCCTAGAATTAGTGCAACAACAAGCACCCGACGCGCAAGCTGCTGAAATGGCAAGAATAGACAAAGAGAATGCGTTGGTGTTGATAAGTGAGTTGCTCAAAAATAGGGGAGATGAAATGGCTCTCATGCGGAGATCGTTGTTTGAGGATTTGTTAAGGGGCGGTGCAGAGGTGGTGGCTAGTTATAAGGTTTTAGCGAAGGATAAAGGACGGCCGGGTCCGGTTTATAGGGCTGATTTGAGGATGCAGGAGGTGGTTTCGCAAAGTACTTTTGAGCTGTTATAGGTAGATGCAACTGAATTAGAAATAGATACCTAATGTTTTTAGAAATGTGGGAAGTACATGAGCACAGACATTCGTCTATATAGCTGAATAGATTTATTTAATAGCAAGTGCCTCATTCTTTTGTCTATCTTACTCTGTATTCAGTTTAAGTTGAGCGGACTAGGTGAGCCCAAGCCTACGTACAGTACCAACATCAATATAACTGGAACTCCTGTTCCACTACTCAAGTAACGATACCTCTTAACTGTGTCAAACTGAACTCCCCTCAACTTCCATCGATCCAAAGCAATCAAGTGGCTTCAATCCCATAACATTCAGGACGACATTCGAAGGACAATGCCCACTTCACAGCAATTGAAATTGTTCATTATTTTATAATATACAGTTATTTTCTATAAAAAACAAGTTTAACTTTGGTGCCTCATACTCATTTCGTTGCTCTAGATACCACACCAGTTAACCAACACCAACGCTACTTTTGTCACCAACCCAATTGCATCACTCCAACTCGTTTGCCATTCTATTTACGGCAAGATCCCGTCTCCTAAATCTTATTAAAAAGTTTGTTGCATATCTCATAATTCAAGATTCTCGAAGATCTCGAAAAATATACTTTCCCATATGATTCGATCCACTGACCGGGAACTTGAAACCTTCTGGCTATAGAAGATGTTCAGTATGTTACTAAGTCGAGGATTGTAGGTTTGGGCGAGAGATGTGTTTGAAGGGTTGCTGCATAGTTATAAGATGTGAGATGGAGACTCTGAATTTGCTATATCTCTGTTGCGGAGTGTTCCAACCCGGGGGTTGGGGGAAGCAAAACCAAGTCTTGAGAGTGTTTGGCGTTTAATCAGCAAGTTCTTTTGATAATACTGTACATGTTGGGATAATATCATATGATGAATGTCACATGACTAACCAACCACATTCGGCTAGTAGGCGAGCCGCAAGGCGATGCCTACATAACATCAACCTTTGTAGGACTTAGAAGAATCAACCATATTGAAACCAGACTGTTATTTCCTTTACCTTGCATATGCAAAACACCCCGGTGATATCTATAGAAAAAGCTCTAAATAAAAGGGGGGATAAGTACATGAGGAGAGAAGATTTAAGTGAGAAAAGCTAAAGAGAAGGGTTGAAAGGGAGGCAGCAAGTGGATTTTTGAGATCATAGGATACAGAGGTGGGAGGGGGAGATTATGTCTTACTTGAGCTCAAATACTTCACACTATGCCCCCTATTTTTTTCCCCCTTCCCCTCTTGGTAACTGGCGGCCACTAAGCATCTAGTCTTAATCTTCACAGAGCACATTAATGGGTTGACTCAGCTACTTGCTGCAAGCTTGCCCTCAAAAAATAACTTGAAATGCTTCTCAAAGACCGAGGCTTAGTTTATTTCAGATAACTTTTGTGCATCATCTCATGGTATGTTAACAACCCCCTTGTAAATATTTCCCGGTAAAGTTAGCGTTTAGGATTGTTGGATAGTATAGTCAAATCTATTCGATTATGAATCATCTCCCTTCTGTAAGTTATACACGTATATCAGACCTCCCAGGTCCATGCAGACAAATAGCCCAACCACACATTTAAAGACCCCCCAAAACGCCTGGCTATGATCGAATACAGAGGGAAGATTTTCTCAACGCATGCTCGATGCTCGGTTCGAAGGGCGTCCAACCAGACCAGTACTAATCGACCAGCCTCTCTCCCCTACCCAGCCTGAGCACCATATTATACACACCTCTCTATTCTTCTCCACTCCTACCGATCCTTAAAAATCTTCGGTTTCCACCCCTCCTGCAATTCCGCCTCCCTTGCCGCCTTCTCCTCCGCCATCTTAACCTCTGCCTCTATCCTCTCTCTTGCCCTCAACACTTTACTCTGCAGATAGAAACTCCCTCCCTTCTTCGGATCATTGGCATCAAACAGTTTCTTAAACCTCTCGGTCACATCCTCCATATTCGCTTTCCCTCCTTGTGGCGGTTTGACATTCAAGATTTTGCAGGCTTCTTCGAGAGTCAGGCCATGAGAAGCAAATGCGTTGACTGCTCCGGGATTGTTTTTTGCTTGGGCTTTTGCATATTGTGAGGATGCAGAGGCTTGTTTGTAGGCTTCAGCGAAAGCCCGTCCCAGGACACGAGAGCCGGTTACGACAACTTGGGTTATTATTCGATGCGCCTGAGGTGATTTCTTGTCAGTATGCAATTGGGAAAGGGAATGAAGCTTTTTGAATAGATTTGATGCAGGAACTGAATTATATCATACCATGGTTTGATATAAGAACAAAATAATATTGCCTCTGGATTTGGATGTCGAAAAACTGTGGATGGATGGGCGAGATTATTTTTTGTCCAGGAGATTGAGGAAGTTCCCATTTTAAGTGCCTTATAAGGCATCAGTGCATAGATATTTTTGATAGCTGAATGACTGCGAAAGAACACATTGATTTGATTTACAACACAAACATTCAAATGCTTCTCACTCTCAACGTCACCCTCTATTCTCCCTAATACCTCCTTTATTACATACTCTCGCATATACTCCAGCTTCCTCATCAAGTCATGTCTCAATATTTTCAACAGCCTCAAAACCCCCCCTACGGCACGGCGGCTGCACAGAATCTACAATTCTATCCTTCCTCATATACACCTAATCCCGTATCCAGCCAAGGCACACCTCAATTAGGATACGGATATGGTGTTCCAGGAGGATCGCCTGCATATGGAGCTGCAGGAAGTTTTAACTCTGGGTTTGGAGCTCCTGCAGGAGTGAGTGGACGTATGGGTGAACAAGGTGGTTTGAGGACAGGATGGCTAGCTGCCTTTGGGACGGAGGGATATGATGGTGAACCTCCTTTATTAGAAGAATTAGGCGTTAATTTTAGGCATATTCAGAGCAAGGCATGTTCTCTTTTCCCAAAACTTGCCCAAACTAACCAAAGAATGAAATCCAGACATTAGCAGTCCTTAACCCCCTAGCACGAATAGACCAACATATTATGGATGATTCCGACCTGGCGGGACCTATTCTCTTCTTCCTCTTATTCGGCACCTTCCTACTCTTTTCCGGAAAAGTCCATTTTGGATATATCTATGGTCTTGCTCTTTTAGGCACCGGTTCTCTACATTTAATCCTTTCCCTAATGTCCCCACCACTTTCCTCAACCACGGACAGCGCTGCTATTCAAGACCATACCTCTTCCTCGGCCTCCTCACACCTTTCTTCCACCCTCACATTTCCTCGCTCTGCCTCAGTGCTGGGATATTGTCTATTACCGCTTGTCTTAACATCGCTGGTGGGGGTCGTGATACCTATGGATGGCATGCTAGGATACGTGTTGACTAGTTTGGCGATCGTATGGTGTACATACAGTAGTAGTGGAATGTTCTGCGCGGTGGGAAGAATGAGAGGTATGCGGGGATTGGTGGCATATCCTCTTGCCTTATTTTATGTGGGATTTGGGATTATGGGCATATTTTCGAGTCGGGGGAGCGGTGGTTTGGGAAAAGTAGCTACAGGCATTAAGATCTGATGAATTGAAGATTAGCAAAGGGGCTTTGTTAGATGAGCATGGGATTGTAAGGATAGGGACATAAAATGAAAATTTATATGGATTATGGTTCCCGTACCCCTTCCGATACAGTTCTCTTTTGAGATCTCCTATTACTCAAATCCAGAGAACACTGATTACTGACATGTTTGTATCTAGTAAATCAATTCCAATAGTCACCTCAGTCGAAGTGGGCTCACCGCAATTTTGGTATTCTTTCAATGTCAATGCGCTCTGAGCTTTGAAATATGGAAGTCGCAATGTTCTCAAAGGGACTAAGGCGTTCATCTATAGGGCATAGGCTGGGAAAGAAACAGCCTATCATCCGGCAGTCATAAAAACTCATCACTTGAGAGCCAAAGAAGAACTAACGATGCACAGAAACTGTTCTTGGAGCAAGAGCTAGGACCTCTTAGCAGCTCTGAATCATTATTGCTTGCTTCCTTGCTATCTTCGATAAGAGTCTCAGCTCGAGCTCTAATAGCAAAAGAGTTATTAATTGCGTCTCCAAGTTAGACTAGCTGATTTGCGTAGACTAGCTTCCTTACTTCCCTTGCTTAGGTTTCACATATCTCATCCAATCTCTTCTATTCCCATTCTCATGAGTCAACAACGACTTGACTGCAAAGCTAAATGCCGGTACAAGCTGATGCGCTCAGGAGATCATTAAAGTTTTCCAGATACTCTCCCATACTTTGAAAGGACCAAGCTCAAAAATCGAAGTTGAGTTCCCACACCTCTATTAGCTTATCAGGAAAAAGGCGAGATAAAGCAAAATAGGAATGGTAGTGCAGAAGGCAGACCCGATAGATCATGAGGAATTTAGGTAAGGGAAAGTACATTAAGTCAAGTGACGTCTGAGTGCAAATAACTCCTTTTAGCAACTGTGATTGCGATAACGCCATTTAGTAGCGGTGTTTACGGCGCTTTTGTTTAAAGTTATCGGGTTCTTTTGTAGCTTTGTCAGATTCACAGACCTTGGGGCTGGCGTGCGTCTGTCGTTCCTACCTTTTCTCCATCGAACACATGCATTAATCCTTTATCTTTTCTCCAGGACACTCACCCGCAATGAAACACTTGTAGTCGGGGAAAGCAGGTGTCTCCAGAAGGCACTCTACCCCGACTCCAAGCCTTCATTCCCGAGCGCCTTCCTACCTAACGTACAAAGAGCCTCTCATGCACTACCACAGTCTCACAATGGATTCGGCTGAAGTCGACATACCTGTCTCGACCATAAATGCTCTGAAATTGTCTACATCACCGTCATCTCCATGTTATTATGGTCTGTAAATATTTTGAAGAAGATCCCGTAACGGGACTGGATACGCAATCCCCTTGATGTGCACGCTAGGAGTGAGAAGATATGAGAGCTTGCCGCAGGAAGATGGGATCAGTCGCAATGTCGGCCTTTGTCAGCCATATTCGCCGACAGGCCCAGAGGGGTTGGGCTTGGACGAGAAGGCTGTTTTGATTAAACTCGAAGAGAAGGAGATTGTGGTGCCGGATGTGGTGGCTACTGATACTATTGTTTGGTAATTGGTTTTCGAAGGCGTGGCCTAAATAACATCAAATGGAAAGCGGAAGTGAGGGATTGTATTGGCTACAGGAATATCTAAAGAGATTCGTAAATCTTTAATTTCATGACTCTCTCGCCCTGATCTGGTCTTATCGGATATTCAACTCGGAACCTGATGCTGTGGTTGATCTTCTTGGTCCGGCTTCCCGGAGCTGTCCCTAGTCGAGGGCAAAAGATAACGAATGGGAAGAGCTAGATTTCTTATGAAGATTGAGAGGTTCAGAGAGCATAAATCTATATCATCGTTAAGTAAAGCCAGATATTATTAAGAGAGAAAATGTATAAAGCGACGAGACAATCCTCTGATCTGACATCTTGAAATAAACGGCTTCAAGCTTGAAAGAGACTACGGATGTTGACATTGGATGGCGCCGTTGATAATAACTTAATACCGACAACTCTACTTTGTCCTCAAAAGTACAAAGATAAAAAAACCCCTCATTGTCTTTCGATTTGAACAAGGCGCGATCAGATGCTTCTGCCGATCAATGCTGCCTCTCTATTGACTATCAGAAAAGCACTTCAATCCCCATGCTCTTGAGAAAGAGTTGTCTCTTGGAAGTGATAAGATGATAGAAGGAAGTGAAAGTTTGATAAGAACTGACTGCTTCATCTACTAGCCATAGCCATAACGTCGAATTATCCATCATGAAAGCTCTTTTAGTCTAAGCTGTCACTTCCAAACGCTACTTCCAGAGTTAATGTGGGGGGGAATGCTCATACATCTGTACATAAGTTCAGCTCATCTCAACATGTCTTACTGTGTAACAACAACACTTTCAAATTTCAAATGACTGCTTACTCCGCGAAGGTTGTCGGGAAACCCCTATTTATCCTTACCCATGTGGTATTACTTCTCGCTTATTAAGGCAACTGGACGATCATCACCATCACCATCTTACAGATCCAGCCACAATCTAAGCCATTCTAATAAGTACTAGCCACGGAAAAAGCGAAACAGTGCTTTTGTAAGGCTCTTGATTAGCCCTGCATCAAGCCTCACACGTTTTGTTCAACGTTTGATTGAACGACTAAACGTGAAAAGCTCGAACTGCCGTTTCCTTGGAAGCTTTGGAAAATATCTCATGCATCATCGAAAGAAATGAGGGGCAGGGAAACTAAGCATCATATGCATCATATGCATCATAAACAAGATTGACCTTTCCCAGCCAGCACATTAATTATGTATAACTGCTTGTCCCCCCTTCAAAACCTCTTTACCTCCTTTTTCTGCACAAACGAGATACATATATATAATTAAACATCATCAGCAGCAGCAGCAGCATTACAAACCTCTTATTGCACACTTCTTACTCATGAACCCCTTGTTTACCTCATTTGTTTTTCATTACCTTGCGCCGCAATCGTGACCGAGGACCCCGACTGGCTCATTTCATCCAGAGACCGTACGTACCCTGCAAAGCGAATAATCTCAACCAATCCGTCTCACCTCCCACCCTTCACACCACCCAGTTCAACCTCGACCGGCCTCCAAAACCACAAACAGCTCAGCAGCAACAATAGCATCACCATCATCATCACCATCACCATCATCATCAGCAACAACACCTACCTAATTCCTCCACCACACTCGTTATAACCTCAGTATATCGTTGTTGTTGCTTACCTACATTCGTTACCCGTCCATTTACGGTCAATTCATCCCGTCGTCTCATCTTTCCAATCACTTCACCGTTTCAACTAGTACAAAGTAAACATATTCGACCATTCAGGAGCCGTCTTCCCATCGTCTTTGAAACATCAATCCGAGCAGCACCGCCAAAATAGCTACTCTACGAAGATCAGTTGCCTCACCCACCCCTATTCTCGAAGATGCGATGAACACTTTCACCACCGATGTGGGAATCCATTCTCCAATGCCAGGCTCTCCGCCAGACCTGACCGGTTCCAAGTCGTCAAAGTCCTCTTCTTTCCATTCTTCCTATCAATCCGACAACGATGGTATCCTTTCAGATGTTAGCCATTTCGAGGAGATCGGGCTGGACGACGAGTCGCGCGCCGAAGCAGAAATCGGCGAATTCGCTGTCAAGCCCTCCACAAATCCTTATTCCTCTACATATACCAGCGATCTACGATCTACAGCCAAGTCAAGGAAGCGCATGCCTATGACATCGACGCAGGGAAATACTAGAGTGCAAAGAGATCTGACATCTGCGAAAATCAGGCCGGCATATCCTACTTTGAGGAACCAAATCAGGACCGCGGCTGGGGACGGGCTGGGAATAGTGCCCACGACCGTTCGTTCACAGAGTTTACGGCGAGGACTCTCGAGTCCGAGCTCTCCTTCTTTACCATTAATTCGACGGGATCGCAGTTTAAGTCCACATCCACCTCCAAATCCGCGGAAGAATGTAGGCAACTCTCATTCATCACTTTCTGTAAGCGCAAGACGAAGTAGCTGGAATTCTGCTAGGGAGAGAAAGACGGCCAAGGAGCTAGAGAAGGAGTGTGATGAGGACGATGGAGATGAGGTGCCAGATGAATGCTTTCTTGAGAATATCCCAATCTCTCCACGCCCTCCACAGGAACGGACCACTACTCCCACAGGATCCACATCGACCAGTCCCGAAAGACCACCAAAAGAGAAAACTAAACTAGTCGGCAATGGGACATCTCCTATACCTGCCGAACAAGGGGAGCTTCGATCGCCGAAGCCTGGCATGCACCGTGGCGCTAGCATGGGCCAATTTCCAATAAATCACAATGCTTTCAAACCTCGAGCAAAGAGCTGGACAGCTGCACTGTCAGAATTGAGTGAGGAAGCTAAAGCCTTGACAGAAGCACTCGAGGCACATGATGATGAAGAGAAAAGTCGGCGAAGCTTCAATACTTCTTATCGTCCAGCTAGCGATAAACCCAGTCGAATCAAATCCTCGATCGCTGAATTACCACCTTTGCGACGAACAGATATGATGATTGATCCTTTACCTATATCCAAGGAGAAAGAAGCTGTCTTATCACGGACCCGGCCATCATGGCTCCCACCAAAGAATCCGGCGGAGGAGAAACGACATGTCAAGGAATATCAAAAAATGATGGCTCAGGCTCTCGAGGCGGACCGTAAGAAAGAAGCCGAAAAACGTAATAAATCTACCTGCAGAGACGACACTGCCAACTCTCTATTGAGGATATGGGAGGAACATGTTCTGCCAAATTGGGAAGATGCAACGCGCCAAAAAAGAACAAGGGAACTTTGGTGGAGGGGAATTGCACCGAGAAGTCGAGGCACTGTTTGGGCCAAAGCCATTGGGAACGAACTTGGATTGACTGGTTCTTCGTACACCGCTGCTCTCCGAAGAGCACAAGCGTTGGAGACAACAATCAAGAGAGGTTCTCAATTGAGTGCAGAGGAGGAAAGGAAGAAGGGTTGGCTGGATAGGATAGAGATTGATGTCAAGCAGACGTATCCAGAGTTGAGGATATTTCAGCCTGATGGGCCATTACATGGTCCGTTAACGGATCTGCTGAAAGCTTATGCAATGTATAGGAGTGACGTTGGATATGTACACGGTACAAGTGTGAGTAAACCCAGTGCGAAACTCGATGTCATGAATTCTTAAACTAACAACTCATCCTAGACAATAGCAGCGATCCTCCTGTTGAATCTCCCGACACCATCCGATTCCTTCCAAGCTCTATCAAACATTCTCAATCGTCCTCTCCCCCTCTCCTTCCACACCAACGATGCCGGCGCCACCTCCAGAGTCAACTCCATGGTCCTATCAACCCTAGAACACAGATCCCCGCGGCTCCACGCCCATCTCACCAATCTCCAAATTGGTCTCAACGCCAATGCCTACCTCCGAGAACTCTTCTGCAGCGTTTTCACCGGCTTCCTCTCCCTCGACAACGCGACTCGACTCTGGGATGTAATGGTCTTTGAAGGCGACGCAGCATTAGTCCGCGCAGCAGCAGCATATCTTACAGCCATGGAAAGCAAAATTTTTGGCGCTGATACACCACGCAAAATCTGTGCAATTGTCCGCGATGGGTTGGATAGCTCCGTGGGAGAAGAGGAGTGGATGGTATATGTCAGAGGAGCGGGGAAATCTTAATTCTTGAAATGGAATGAAAGAAGAGAGAGAATTGAACAAAGAAAAGTACATTATGTTTCAAATCCCTAAAAGACTATTTATGCCACTCAACGAAACTAATCTACAGTGTTCCCGGAGTCGAAGTTGGGCTGAAAGGAAAGAAAACGGGTTTTGCGCTTGCAAAGGGTGTTAAATTTTTTATACAAAGACGATTGGCTATCTTCTGAGAAGTAAAGTCATGAATGGTTTATGGGGTTCTTTTGGTGAAATGAAATGGAATCCAGATGCAACTGAATGGAATTAAATGGATGGAATCGGCTAGGCTAGGATAGGGGGGGTATATAGAATGTGATGAATGAGGGATTAGTTTTATATATTAATGTATACACGAATTTTTCTATAAAAAGTTCTGAAGTTATTTTCTGGCTATTTGTTCGAGTCTAGGTTATGTTGCAAAGTTTCTTTTCTGCATATTTGAAAATACATCCATAGGTAATGAATGACAGTCTATCCATCCTCTGCGGCCGAAAGAAAGGCGAAATCAGTATCAAAGATTTCTATGTGATGCGCAAAAAGCAATACGATATTCCATTCTCCTCTCTGCCACATAATCCACATAACAATTAGAATACCCAAAACGCGCCAAATGCCGCCAAATGCAACACAATGGAAAATCTTAGACCAAATTAATCTATAAAGACAATGTTGGCACAACACCACAACATAGAATAGCGAGGTAGCGAGGTAAATATCTATTAACATAGTAGCGGAGGAGTAAACGAGTACACGGTAACTGTAGTAGGTATAAAACCTCTATAGCTCTTACCTACTCTTAGAGAATCAACTTTCATTAACACAAACCAAGAACCAATTCGTACGAACAAACAACCCTGGTGATATCAACAGACAAGTAGTGTCATCGCCCTTTGCTGGATATACGCGTAATCTATTTATCATATATGTAATACTTCAACCATAATAAACACCTTACATTTATATAATCCTAATACAAGTCCAAGCCCAGCTATGCATAATAGCCTGCCTTAATACGCACTAATACATTACATATCCTCAACTATTTATATCACGCACGCAAGCAAGCAAAAAAAAAAAAAAACGGCTTGTGTCGAATTTAATTACTCGCACTGCTAGTAGGGGCATATCCAACTATGATGCTGCTGCTAGGAAGGGAAGGGGAAGTAGCGGAATGTTATATAGAGTAGGTATTCATTTGATATTCATTTGATATTGGGAAGAATGGTAGAATATGGATTGGAAGAAAGATAAATAAGAAAAAGTAATTCAAAACTATATTAAATCAGTTTCTAGGAGCGGGAAGAAGGGGGTTGGCTTAAGGTTGTGATAAGCAGTTGGCCTCGACGCTTATATTGCAATACAATGACATGGGTGACATGAGCAGCTATTGGAAATATCTAAGAAGAATATTTGGACCTTTTTCATATCGAGCTAGCTGGTTTGGCCTGGTAGGATTGGAAATGATGGGTTTTCAAAAGATTAAGAGGCCTCTCTCTCTCCTCTGCTTCCCTACGGCAGTTGAGTAAGAGTGTTGGTATTTCTTGTTTTAATCAGATCTAGAAGCTCTAAATGAAATAAGAAGGTTTAAGCTCATCCAGAAGTAGAAGAACATCTCCTGCATCTTGAAGTTATGCGTTGTTATCTCTTCCTTTTCCTGCAGATATAAATCTGCCCATGCCACATTAAAATGGAAAGGCATGGATTGGATTGGACTTTGGACCTCTAATTTTATTAACATTGAGAAAAATAATCTCATTAAGAATATAAGTTTTTTATACTTAAATTTTTTTTATATATACGAAATTTTTTATTACGACAAAACTCATAGAGTTAAGGAAGAAAAGTGGTCAAAAAGGTCCAAAATCTAGTCCAATCCGCACCCTACAAGAGTAAGACGCTTTCTTAGGTTGATATTTAATACTATTTATACCATCTGCGTCTAATTTTCAAGTGTAGTTCGAGGTGAATTCTTTAGTAGGAGAAAGAGTAAGCATACACCGCAATGCGCTGTAGCTAAACGCAAAGATGAACGCGCAAGGAAGAGTGCGGTCTTCATAAAAGCTCTTTCGGACATAGGATTTAATGTTGGTAGAGCTAGACACCTTTTCTCAGCGTCTTATAGAAATTCGTAGAAGAAAAGTTTCGAAGCTAAGTCATGAACGCCTTATCCCAAACCCTAAGTAATCAAAAGGAGAAGACAACAGTAAAAATGCATTCGGAGGACAGGCTCGAAGGGAAAAAGACAAACCATAACGAGTAGATTGATCCCAATCTTGCTCGGACCTGCCAAATATCTGAAGATGTTAACGTCCTAAGACGTAGCCAGTAGCTTTATAAAAGTCATTTTCACATGATAACATACCACTTCCCGAGTGTATTCGAATTAAAGTGTAAATTGCCTGCCATCAAGAGGATCCGTGTAGTAATTGGTAAAGACCTTGTTTCGACCAACTTTCTCTTGCCTCTTTTCCTTGCCCTTTCTAGTTCTGCTCACTTCTCCGATTAGCTCTAAATGAAATTCCGTTATGCGGTCTTTTACTTGTTGGAATGCAAATTGGCCTCTCTTCTTGGACAGAGCTGCGCTATGGGCAGGAGTTGGAAAGTCGCTGTCGCCAGCCTCGCTAGCTGACAATTCGTACCAATCTTCATCTTCGGGGAGTTCATCAAAAATAATCTGTTGTTTTACAACTGCTTTGACAAGCACGTTTCGGATGGGGTTTCCCTTTTCCAATGTAAATGCTTTTTCGATGTGGGAATCCTCAAGTGAATCTCGATCCTCGATAAGAATTTTGGTGAGCTTAGCAGCCATGGCCTTGCTCGAGACGTTAATGGTAAGCCGCTTTGCAAGAAGAAGGAAATCAAATAGTGCTGATATCTTCTCGCAATTGGCGTCTTGATTAGTCAAGCTTAGCTCGATATTCTTGCAAACCATATATTGTAGAACGAGGTCGAAAGCGTGAGAGTCGACATCTCGGAGGTCGACCGATTCCTCTACCCAGGGTCGATCATGAATATTGGAATCGAACATATCCTTGAAAAATCCAGAATTGTCATAGAGTAACTCTTTGGAGACCTAGATGTTACGTCCCAATTAGTGTCTGCCTTTTTTTTTTTTTTTTGGAAACTCTGTAAAACGGAACAACATCGGGAACGTTCTTAGAACAGAACTGTCTCTGGTCCCAAAATATTTTTAGGTAAATGCTGATTCCATAATCATCACTCACTTTTCGAGTCGACCGGCCATCATCCAATGAGATCTCCACACGAGAAGTGTCGACATACGAAAGGAGGGCACTGCAAATATTAACTTTTACGTACAAACTGACTAGCGAAGGGACTTACCGAACCCATTCTGAAGCTGGCGGCAATGAAGTTGAGGCTTCCTCTTGATCCTGGACTCTGGGCTTTTTCTGGGTAGATTCAACCTTGAAAATTTGTAAGCCGGCCGTTTTTGATATCATGATAGAGCAGACTCACTGCCTTAGAAGACTTTCTTTTCCTTCCGCTGCTGGAAAAGCTTCCGCTGATGCCAGAAATCCCGCTAGCTCGACTGACATCTCTGCGACTAATTTTTGTACCGGCTTCCTCATCTTCTAGCTCCAACTCAAGAGTCAAATCAGCTGCTTCTGCAACATTGCCATTGCAAATCTGAAGGTTATTCAGGCACTCCTGACGTGTCGCAAGAGGGCAGATGGCTCGCAATTTCTGAACTTTCTGACATAAAACCTTGTCAGTAATCGAGTTAATATCAGGGTCAGTTTCGTAATCTGGGGATGCAGTCTGGAGCCTTGAGTTAGATCGCTCGGGCGTACTTCTGGCTCCGGCATCATGGTTTTGAAAAACGTCCTCTCTAATCGTAGGCTCAGTCTTGACAACAATCCCGTCGGCTGGATTTTCCTTGGCTGGTTGTGTAAGGGGTCTCTTTTGGGCAGGAATGTTATTCGCCTTATTGTCGTCAGCTTTCTCTTGGGGAGAAATTGAATCTTCTCTCTGGAATTGAATATCTTCTAGTTCTCGGTCCTCGGCTTTGATGTTCTTTGGTGTCGGCTCTTGAGAAAGAGAGCGATGGGCAGGAGCTGCATCGAATGCTGGAAAAAAGTGGTCCGCAGCATAATCCAGACTGCCATGGCATGCTTCCAGCACGTTCTTGGCCTCTTGAACAGAAACCCAGTCGAATATTTCTAGCAGCCTTTCAACTTTACCCCTCAGCTCGACATCGATGATGTCTTCGATAACGTGGACCTTTTGATCAAAATTTTGCTTGAGTTTTGGACTAGCCATTGTTGATGACATGAACTGACTGGACTGGCTCTTCCAAAATGATTTGGACTAGTCTCGTGGAAGGGGTGGAATGGAAGCAAGATAGGAACGAGGTAAGATTTGGCCGTTTGTGGGGCCACAAGAAAAGTCTCAACTTGATGTGGTATCCGGATAGTGAAGTGGTAAGAAGAGGTTCAAGTCGAGTAGGAGATAGAAGTTTAATTGAACTTCAGACAATAAGTCTCAGGATGTCCGGCTATTAGACTATCAGAGACTGATCTTGTATCACCGAGGGAAGACCATTGAAGAAGTGAGTTGTTGAACGGGTAGACCTGAAAAGTGTAGGCAGAGATGAGATTGGTGATTAATCTATCCTAAGAAGTGAGGAGAAGTTAGGAGAGAGGGTGAATCCTTGCGAGTCTCGAATGGATAAAACAAGATTAGATGTGGTGAAGGAAACTTGGAGGACTCATTTCAATGAGAAGCGAGCTTGTTCCAAGGGTAGAAAGTGCCGTTCTATGATGTTTGGCGAAGTTGAGCAGGATGTTGATGTCGTGTGAAGAGATGGAAGGATGTGAGGAAGGATGTATGAAGTGATAGAGTAAGATGGATTGAGGTGCGTGAGCAAGATGTGAAGAGATAAGCTTAGCTAAAGAGCTAGAAGTGAAGATATAAGCTTAGCTAAAGAACTAGAATGTGGATATGAAGAAGCAAGATGCAGAAGTGAGGTCTTAGAAGAAGAGAAAGTGTATTGAAGGTAGAAGTGAGAGTAGGTGGAGGTATCGTAGAATTGAAGGTGACGAGGCTAAAGCGTGGTATTTTCATGGATGATTCGTTGAAGGAGCAAACGACTACCGTTGCGAGCCAGGAACTAAAAAGGAAGGCTAAAGTTTCAAGCGGAGAATGGCATGAACCCGAAACTGTTCAGTGGAAAAAGTGAGTTTCAAAATAGGGAGGTTTGTAGGTCTTCTTGAAGGGAAGGAGCTAACTAGAAGAAGCATTTCTTCAAACTTCAACCTTTAACCATGACGTGAAAGAAAAATGTCAAAAAAGAATTCATGTGAATGTACTCTACTTAGCATCTATCCTCTTGCATTGTAGAATCTTGAGTGTTACTATGAATCCCAAAACAATAATTGCAGCCACCTGAAGAATATGCAGCATTTCACATCCATGGATCTCGAAAGGTGGAGAGTGTATGAAAAAAACAGCCTCCCATCTCATCTTGACATAATCATTTCTGGCTCCAGGGTATTTACACACTCATGCACCGCACTATTGGTAAGACCATCCACTACGAACGCCTAAACCCCTGCCTTCGTCCTTCATCAAAAAAGTTATTTTATGCATTTATTCGTCAATCTCGTTCATCGTCTCATGTCACTATCATCTTCATCTGCTGGCTCAACCCTCACTAAGATCTCTTCTAGTAGTCCTTCAAGAAAGACATCAACGTCCTTTCCCATCCCCACTGGCTCTTGCTTATCCCAATGATCGATCTGTTTACAAACATGAGCCAATTTGAAGACGAGTCCCCTTACTTTCTCATGAGCCGCTTGGGCTCGTTGTTGCTTTGGCGTTGCTCCGGTGTCACGGAAAGCTTGTTGGAGACGATATTGCCGTCGCTTTAGTGCCTCTTCGAGAGCTGGGAATATAACATCGTTAAGAGCATCTAATTCACCATTTGGGCTTGCAGCAGCAGTAGGAGATGGCATAGCGGTTGGCGTGCGGGAGGACTCGGAGGATAGACTTTCTCGTGATGGTATGTTATCACGAAGCTTGGATGGTAAAGCTGATAAAGGCTGTTGGCTTGTATGACGCGAATTAATATTTTGCATCGCTAGGGGTTGCAGCGGAATAGATTGTTTGGATGACAATGCACTAGGTAGATTCGTGAAGTTTTGGAGCGGTTGGGAGCCTCCGCGGAAAGGAGGGATCTCTGGTAGTTTAATTGGCCCAAGCTTTGGTAATGGCTGTTGTGTCGTCGGTCGAGTTGGCGAGGGAGGCTGTATCATTTTACTTGATAGTGGAGCTGGGACTGGTGCTTTTACTGGTTGAGGCAGAGGAGAGCCAAGATTCATTAAGCTCATATCTCGCTGAAGTTGTTCTTGTAATGTGCGATCATAGTCCGGCGAGTCGGTAGTCTGTTTCATAGCAAAAGATTGTGGAGCTGCCTTTGAGGTTTCTGATCGAATCTTCTCGGGTGATGGCGGTAGAGGCACTTTGGAAGGGGATTGTGATTGTAAGTTAGGAACTGGTCGTCTTTGTGGAGACGCCTGTCTCGGATAGGAGTCAATGGGAGAGCTGGTAGCTTTAATGGTATCGGTGCTGGAAACGTAGCTCGAGTCTTTCATCTTCGTGGGAGACTGTTGTCGTGGGCGTTCTGCACAGTCATCCTCGTTCTCTGTGGATCTCGATGACCTTGCATTGGTGGCTGATTCGCCCATAGCGTTGAGACCTGCTCTTGCAGCTCCTCTTCCCCCAGCTGGACGTACCGTACCAAAATCCCATAAATCCTCGTTGGCTGGTGTGGCTTGAGGAAGCTCTTCATGCTCATCATCCGAGTCTCCGTCCTCGTTTTTGTGATGCACAGCCCACCGCTCATATCTCTCAATCAGTTCTGTCAAGTAAGATGTCTTCTTTGCTCTTCGCACAAAAGGGTGTTTCAACAATTCTCTGGCAGAAGGTCTTTCTCTTGGATCTCTTTGCAGACACAATTCAACAAAATCTTTGAAAGCTTTTGTAAAGTTGCCTTCCAATTTTGGTGGTAGATTCTTGGGTATCAAGAAAAGGACCTTCATTGGATGAATGTCTGAATAAGGAGGCTCACCATTGGCCAATTCCAGGGCTGTAATTCCCAATGACCATATATCCGCTTTATGATCGTATCCGGATTGCTTAATAACCTCTGGAGCCATCCAGAAGGGAGTTCCCACGAAAGTATTCTTTTTGGTCATTGTTGCAGAAAGTTGCCCAGAAACCCCAAAATCTGCCAGTTTTACTTGACCATTTGATCCCAACAAAACATTTGCAGCTGGGGGATTGTGAGCTGGTAATTCCCTATGGATCTTCAGAGTTCGACATACCTTTGATATCCCTATGGAGCTTTTTGTCTCCATGGAGGTATTCTAACCCAAGCAGCAATTCCCGTATGATAATCGAGATGTATTCCTCTTGGATCAAGCCAGGTTTCATTAAATCTCCGCAGCTTCCCCCGGAGCAGAATTCCATGACAATCCATAAATCAGAGCCTCTGAGGTATGATCCATAATACTGTGTTACATAAGGGGAATGGAGTTCGGAAAGAATGGATATCTCTTGTATGATATCCTCGACTTCGTCTTCAGCATTTTCGACGTCGATAACCTTGATAGCTACTGCTTGCCCCGTTCGTTTGTCGACTCTATTGTTTGTGTTAGAGAGGCTACTTAGATCTTTGGAGGGACTGTAAATGTAAACATACCCTTTGTAGACTTTTCCAAAACTACCCCCGCCTGTATATTATTAGCCTTTGCAGATCAGACTGAAGGTACATGCAGGCATACCTATACAATTCTGCTTCGTATAAATGGTCTCGGGATCTATGACCCCGCTCATCATTCCATCTTCATGTGCCATATTTTTGGTAGGGTCCTCAAGAAAAGTCGAGTAGGAAGCGAAAGGAGCCTGTTGATATAGCAATTGGTTCGGTGGGTATTTTATGTTGACTGCACGAAACTGCGCTGATTCCGCACCTTGCTTGCCTCAATCAGAGCAATAAATACTCGACTTCTTTGGGTCGCGTTCAAAGACACTATCAGCTCGGACTTGTATTGACTTTTGCTCGAGGCGCGGGTCGCGGTTCGCGGTGAAAGGTGGGGTTGAGAAGCTGCGGAGGGATGTCAGTCAACAATGGTCAAGAGAAGATGATGAAACAGCTCGTGAAAAGCGAAGCCCTCTTGTTTGAAAGGCAGCGGAAGGTGTTTCTAAATGATCGACAATAGGAGGAGCAATGGAGGAAAGCAACATGGAAATGCAGGACTATGCGGCTGGAATGCGATCTTAATTGGACATACTGGATTAGTTTCATTAATCCAGGGAAGGTAAGCACGACCGGTACTGGGCAACACCTTCAAGGATGCCGTTCGAAACTTTCTCGGAATTGTATTATATGTAACAAGTGCAGGAAGAAAGATCTTGTATTTTTTTTATTTTGTGATACTTGATATGACGAGGTGGTGTTGTGATTCCAAAATAATCTCTCCTGGCCAACCGTTCCTCGAATTCAGGGGTATAAACGAGCGTACACTAGATACCTTTTTCCTGTAAGTAAATCTCGAAGCGCCTGTGACCCTGTGGCTGCAGATTGGATCTCAGAGATCTGCTGGAAAGTATACCACAATCCTTTAGAAAGGCAAAAAGCATACTGCATACAGTTGCGTCATCATATTGTCAGAAATCTATTGGAAATAATTCTTGTTTCCTCCCTTCATTCCTTCGTTCTATGATCGGCTCTTCGTCTAAATGCTAAGATGCCCAGCCATGGGAGGACAAGGGGCTGAAAAACTCCTGCCATGATACAGTCTTGACTGACTGCAACCAAACCCTAAAACCAGCAATCCTCGTAAGAAAAAGTCTTATGTAAGACACCAAATATCCCCCTGGTGTAGTCTGGTAATGGACAAGCATTATCATCAATCATTGCTCAAGAAACTCAACCATCACTGTGCTGTTCTTCAATCCAGCGTCTTCAATATTCTCGCCTAACGACTCAATCAAGTCTTTCCCGGAAGCCTTCAGCTCGAACTCGACGCCTTGCTTGCCCTCAATAGGCTCGGCCTTTAGCCACTCGTAGATCCGACTGACAGGTTCATCGACGTTGAATCTTCGAACCACACGCCCATTGGCATGCTTAAATTGAATTCGTGTAACAGTTGGTCCTGGATTGGGCTCAACATGAGGGAGGTTAGCTGCAATTCTGGAGAAAGGCGAAGCTGTAGCCGGAGTAGTGTGGCCATTTGTTGAATTGGCACTGGTATCTTCTTCGACTGCCTTTCCTTTTCCTTTGCTGATATCTCCAAAACTCTTAGTCAGGTCATCGGGATCATGTTCCTTCGGTCCAGCCTCCTCGTTCGCGAGACTATTCTGAAGTGCCAAATCAAGCATCTCCTGCTCTGTCAACTTGTCAACATCTACTGACTTTGACTTTTCAGGTTTGCGCTTGGCCACAGGATTCTTCTTCGCGGGATCAAGGCTATACCGGTCCAGAAATTCCATTAATTGCATGAGAAAGTCAGCGGGTTTAGGTACAGGTGGGCCTGACCAAACCTTAACTTGCTCCCCAGTTCGTGGGTCCACAATTGCGATATGTGGATATGCAGCATCGCTATCCCGTAATGGAAAGTAGTATTGGGTATACTGGTTGCCTCGAGGGTCGTCCTTAGAGTACTGCATAAACAAGAAGTTTTCCCGAATAACTTCTTTAATTCCACTGTCTTTCCAGATATCGCGGTTCAGCTGCTGGCAATCGAAGATCGAAGGATCTTGTACATTGACCAGAAGCCATTTAAATTCCTCTTTTCCTTGCTCGCGAGCCTGATCCCACGGTAGTCTGCAGATTAATTCGAAAGGGGGCCGAAATAATTCTGCGAGTCGTGCAGCTTTTTTAGACGACTCTGATGCTCCTCCTGTAGCCTGAGATAACCCTTGTCGGTGAGCTACTGAATCGCCGCTATCATCCCAGATCGAAGGCACCGATCGTTGGTTGAAGACTCCAGCTCTTCCTCCTTTAATATGGTTAGCAAACGATAGTAGAATATGTAGAAGGGAGTATTTCAAACCTGCGGATCCAGGTTGGATTCTGGCTCTCATTTGTTCTAAGACTGCATCGTGCATATCGTCAGGACCCCAATCAGCCGACCCACCCACAAGTGTTTCTGTTGTTCTTCCAATGGGTGCTCTGACTCTATCAGCATCAAACCCACCACTCGCATCCCCGCCAGCGTACAGCTCTTCTTGCATTCTTCTTGCAATAGCTTCATCATCTTCGTAATCTGCCGCCCGTCCGACTGCCTGGGCAATAGAGGCATCGTTTCCATCGTCTACATCCATTTCTTCGTCGCCATCGTCCGAATCTAAGTCTACCACTTCGCGGCTGGTACTGGGAGCAGACTGTTGCGATCGCGTAGCAGTAGGTATCGGCGGGGGTTGTTGCTGAGGCATACTAGATGCAAGATCTGGCTGTTCGAAGTATAGTTCGATGGCCGATTGTGAGTTGCCGTCGGTCATCTCTAAGTAACGACTTGCCACCTCGCGACTTTGGCTTGTGAAAGCTATGAACGTGTCGAGGGATTCATCGTCCATTTTGCGAAGATCTGCGTCGATACAATGTCTAGAATTATTAAGGTGACGTGGAGGAAAGTTGTTGTAGAGTTCCAAGGCTATAGAAGTGGTTGGAAGAAGTATCTAGCTTTGGGTGTCGGTTGGGGGGCACGGGGAGAATGGGAGAACGAGGTAATGAATTTGAGATAGAAATAAGTTAAAGGTGACGTAGTTTCGTATACTGTGGAACTAAGAGTCCCCACTGGCAAATTCTCTTGTTCTCCCAGTCATTTAGGATTATTATTTTTTCATGAAGAAACAGATTCGGATATCATCAAAATATGGTTTTGAGGAAGTTGAGAAATCGTTCAACCCCTCGGCAACCGCCTGCCCTTGTCGTTTATCGCGCCAGTAGAATTGCTCTAAGTATGAGGCTGAAGGTTTTCAAAAGAAGGCTGAACAACAAGGCTGCATTTATTCACTGCAAGCTATCGACATGTTTACATACTTTATATATATAATACTTTAGATGTAGATGGGATGGTTGAACTATAGGATGTAAGACGTCGCTCGTATGAAGACCCGAAATATGACTTCAAATTCAGCTACCAACTCTATCTCCGTCTGACTCATTCAATGTGTGAGGACAGAGCAACTCTGTAATTACTATATGAATAGGCTAATGACAAAGTTTACCGCCTGCACTAGGCATAGAATCACAATGAAATGTACAAGTGAACACTTAGACTTCAGTTTTCAAATCTAATTTTAGATGAACTAGTCAGCCACGTGACCATATCAATTGTCAGGCGGCGGCGACAAAGGAGCCGTGCCAACACAAGGCTACATCGACACGAATTGATCATATGCTATGCATCTATGGAAGGCAACCGATTGTCGTAATCCACTTACACCTAACATTCATTGCTGATGATCAACGCATTCTGCAGTATAAAAGTTGCCTTCCACTCGCTATATATTCGAGCGTAATGCATTGTTTTTACAACATCTTCAACCACTGCCGCTTCTTCCGCCAACTCCAACCTCAGTATGTCTGCATCAACGGAAGCTAGAGAGCTAGAGTTAGTAGGCAAGGTTGAGATGCGAATAGCTCTTGCAAAGGACGATAAACTTGAGTCTCTTTTGAAGTCATACTTGCCGCCGCTTCTCCTGAAGCTTGCTAGCGACCACCAAACTGTGCGCAACAAGGTCAGTACATTCGAGATGGTATCTAGGGAGAGACATCTCAATCGTTCCAGGTCATATCAACATGTCAGCATATTAAGATTCGTTTGGCGGGCAACCAGTAAGAATATCAATCCCCATAGAAATGGCTGGCACTGACTATTTGACAGGGGGATTGTCTTGCCTGTTGCAGCTCTTCTGAAGCAGTATAAAGAAAATGAATCACCTATGATTCGCCATTTTGATCTTATGTTTATACAGCAGAGTGTTGGGAAATTGTCTTCTACTGTTCGGATCCCTTGCTTGCATGTTTCTCACGTTCATGCACCAAAAAACCCCCATGACTTGGCTAACCTGTATCAGGAACAAATGAATCTCTTACCTCCACTTTTGCATGGATTAGCTAAAGATTCTGGCAAACCAACCTGTGCTACAGTCTTCAATTTGTTTCTGAGGCTTCTGCCCCAACTTCGAGTCCCTTCCAGAGGAAGCAAAGAAGATCTCGAGTTGCGAAAACAACTTGGTCTTGATGAGCATGGAGAAGATGCAAAGTTTGTTGCCTCTTGGTTTGGGAAACTTGTATTGCTCTCACTGGTCCGTCCTCATGTAGCGGGAGTGACTTGTCCAGGCCTCACAGTACAGGAATACGAATTTCTAACCCTCAATGGAAAGCAGGAAGCATGGGACCCCACATCCGACGAGGGACTTAATCTGACACAAACTAAGATTACTGTGCTTTCTTTTCTTGCGAGTGGGGCTTTTACAGACGATGAGCGCTTTTTCCCTGCTTTATTTTCATCTGGGGACTCCAATTCTCGCATTTCTAGTATTGGCGATGATTTGTTAAAACGAACCACCATTTCGGTAGAAGAGCACTCGTTGATTGAGAGTCTTTTCAAGATCTATTCTACACTCAAGCCAGCTCTCCAGACACGAGTGCTGGTATTATTGACAAAGTCTGCTATTTCGACTACGTTTCCCAGGCAGATTGTCAAGATTGTGCAAGAAGGAATTCAACCTGATGACAACACAAATCTTCCAGCTAAAGGCTTGGAGACCACGAAATTTAGAAATGCTTTGTTCAATTATATGAATTGGGTGTCACGCATCGGCTCTGTTGATGATTTAAGCCAAGTAGCCCCCCAGCTTGTTGGGTTTCTACGGAGCTATATCGAAGATCAAGGCTGGCCTGTCCCTCATGAAAGAGGATCTGATGTAGCTTCTTTGAGAGCATTAGCTTACGAGACGCTCGGATCATTGGCGAAGTCTACTCCCTCAATCGTAGTTGAGGAGAAATTATCCCTCGTTCGATGGCTTTTCCGGTCATTGACTGAGGAAGGTTCATCTGACGCAATTTTTGTTAGCATTGAGGGAGCACTTTCAAGTCTGCTAGGTGCCTTCGCCACTCCTCTTACTCCCGTGCTGAGAGATGAGCTGCGCCTGCTACTGCTAAAGTTTATGACTCAGGAGGAGGGCGATAATATCGTTAGGAGCGCACGATTTGCAACAGTGCGTTGGGCAAATCGTTGTTTAGATTATAGTGATGTAGTTGGTCGATGGATAGATCTACTTGCTCTGAGTGGTCGTACAGATGAGCGAAGTGATGTGATAGAGGAGGGTAAGAAAGGCCTTGTAAGTGCTACTATCAGTTCATTTGTAATACACACAGCTTCTAACTAGCAAACAGGATCCTTATTGGTACCGATTACTGAAGGGATCTGGTACAACCTCAGAATGCCCTCTCCCAGAATGGAGTGAGATGATTAAGGTCTTCTTCACTGGTCAAAGCTTAATCGAGGACTCTTACATCGCCAACGGCATGAAGAGCGGCATGGAAGTAGATGGAGTCTCCGCTTTTGGAAATTTCTCGGGAATCAAGATCCATGCTTTCGGACCAACTGTGAATTATTGCCGGCGAATGTTGTTACTAGGTGCTCTAGAACAGACAGAATCTTTCTTGAGCATCGATGCAGACTGGGAGCGTCAGTTGGATGTCCTGTTTCGCTCTGACAAGAAATCTCGAAAATTCATGAAATCTTACATCAATAATGTTGACGAGGAAGCGCTTTACATCTTCCTTACGGCGGCCTTTGAGGGCATGTTACGCAAAGACGGCGTGGGTCTCGAAGAATGCGGAAAATGCTTTGTTGACATAGCTTCACTCTCCACCAGCAGCACTATTGGAAAACTCGCAAGTAGGGCATCTGAGCTTCTACCTTGCATTAGATCAAACAATATTGCAACTCGATTCGTTGCCGCTCAGGCTTTTGGTATTTTGGCGGCACATCCAGCATCAAACAATGAATCTGTGCAGAAACTGATTCAAAATCTCCTGCTCGACGTGAAGCCATGGTCATCGGCTGTTGGAGCCGAGGCAAATAAAGTTCATGGTTCCATTCTTGCGCTTGGCTATTTGCTAAGTCGAGCTTCGTATTATCATCGGAGCGAAATTATTAATAATTCCGTAGTTGAAACCTCTGTTGCTCAAATTCTGGAGATTCTTAACGGCGCCAGAGATTTATCAACAAAAGAAGCTGTGCTCAATGCTGTTAGTCAAATCAGTGCTTCTGTTGTTCTCACTCCCTCACGGATTGAAAGCTCTTCTCTAAAAGCTGAAGGTATTATTAGGATCCTCACAGCAGAAGCAAAGAATGCCAACGAAAAAGCAGTAACTGCTCTTGGGCGACTCGCAATCGTCTTTGACGATCTGACGGATGAGAAAACCGAAGGTCCTCTTAATTCTGTATTGTCGAGCCTCTACGAACTCTACGAATTGAAGCAAGCCGAGACACACTTCACGATTGGTGAGGCACTCAGCTGTGCGAGTGCTTGTTGGGAATCCGATGCCTTACAGCTAAGTTTAGACGTAGATACAAATTACCAGGGCCGACAGAAACGGTCAGCTACTCTCGTATCGTTGTTAGACAAGCTTTTAAACGATTGCAAAACAACTAAGCCGTCCCTTAAGAAAGCATCAGGCATCTGGCTCTTCTCTTTAATTCAGAACTGCGGCCATTTGGACGAGATCCAGGCTCGCCTGAGAGAGTCTCAAGGAGGTTTTATGGGGCTACTGTCCGCGCGTGATGAGCTCGTTCAAGAGACCGCCTCTCGAGGGCTGAGTCTTGTTTATGAGCAAGGTGACAAGGAGTTAAGGGAGAAGCTCGTTAGGGACCTCGTGGCCTCATTTACTGGGACAAGTGCCCAACTCAAAGTACACGAGGAAACCGAACTATTTGAACCAGGCGCTCTACCTACTGGAGAAGGCAAATCGATTACATCATACAAAGACATCATTGAGTTGGCTAATGAGGTCGGAGATCAAAGCTTGGTGTATAGGTTTATGTCACTTGCGGCAAATGCTGCCACCTGGTCTACTCGAGCGGCTTTTGGTCGATTTGGACTGAGTAACATTCTCTCGGAATCAGAGGTTGATCCGAAATTATATCCTAAGCTCTACCGATATCGATTTGACCCCAATCCGAATGTACAACGGTCGATGAACGATATCTGGACTGCACTTGTTAAAGACCCAAGTGCGACTATCAACCAATACTTTGACGAGATTCTTACCGATCTTCTGGTAAGCATTCTGGGTAAAGAATGGCGAACTAGACAAGCAAGCTGTGCTGCCATCGCAGATCTCATTCAAGGACGGCAATTTGAGAAATACGAAAAACATTTGCATGACATTTGGCATGTTGCCTTCAAGGTGCTTGACGATATTAAACTGTCAGTCCGAGAAGCTGCTCTTGCTCTTGCTATGGCCCTTACTGGTACTCTCGTCCGCCAAGTCGAAGCTGGAACCTCGTCTAAGCATGCTCAGAAAATGCTGAAGGAGGTCTTGCCATTCTTACTTTCGAGCCAGGGTCTCGAAAACCCTGCGAAAGAAGTCAGAGGATTTGCGACTGTTACTGTACTAAAACTCATTAAGAGCGGTGGCAAAACACTACTTCCATTTATTCCTGACCTAGTTGAGCAACTGTTGGGTTTGCTGAGCACTCTGGAGATGGAAGGGGTTGATTATCTGTATCTTCGCGCCGCGCATTACAACCTAACGGAAGCAAAGATCGATAATGCTAGAACCACAGCTGTGTCCCACTCACCACTTATGGAGGCCATCGAACACTGTCTTGATCAACTTGATGAGCCAACGATGAAAGAATTTGCTCTACGTCTTGAAAATGTAATCAAGACAACTCTTGGGATGCCCTCTAAGGTTGGCGCTGCTGGTGTGCTCGTTAGTTTGGCGACTAGACATTCAATTACCTTCCGACCCTTCGCGGATAATTTTCTCAGAGTTATGGAAAAAGCTGTCCTAGATCGAAACAACGCAGTCTCTGCTGCTTATGCAAGAGCAGCTGGCTACATGGCACGCCTTGGATCAGATAAATCTGTGTTACGCCTTGCTAGTTACTCTAAGGATCTTTACTTCAATGCTGAAGACGAGTCTCGGCGCCAGATTTCAGCAGATATCATTTATGCTGTCTCTAAATTTGCTACTGATAGATTCAACTCTTTAGCTTCTAGCTTTTTACCTTTTGTGTTCTTCGCAAAGCACGATTTCGATAAACACGTCAAAGAGCAATTCGAGAAGACTTGGAGCGAAAATGTTGGTGGATCACGTTCTGTTATGCTCTACTCAAGGGAGATCAACGCACTTTCTGTTGAACGTTTGGAATCTCCTAAATGGGTCATCAAGCACACTGCAGCACTAACCATCGCAGATGTGGTTACTTCATCAGGACCAGAAATGAGCGTTACAGATGCCGCAGATATCTGGCCTGCTGTGGATAAAGCATTGGCACTGAAGACCTTTGATGGGAAGGAGAAGGTCCTTGATGCTTTTGTCAAGTTCACTAAAGTTGGTAAATCACTATGGGACAACAAATCATCTGTTAGAACCCAGATGAAGAAGATTGCAATTCGCGAAGCCAAGCGCAATAATGATATCTATAGACCGCATGCTTTCGCTAGTCTAGGAGAGTACAGCGAATCTCGTACAGACATTGATATGTTCGAGGAGGTCTGCAATATCATTCAACCTATACTAGAAGATCTTACTAATGAGGATAAAATGGACACCTCGGATGACAATGCTAGAACTGCCGACAAGACTAATGAAACGACCACAATTACTGCTGGAATTACTGCTCTATTTAAAGCTGTTAACATCAAGTTGATTGACCCGTCACCATTAATCCATCTCCCAAAGCTCTTGGAGATTGTCAAGCCAGTCCTCGCATCCCCAAATACCACTATTGCCACACGAACAGCTCTCTATGAATGTACAAAAACCATATTTGATGGTCTTCGTAAGAGAACTCATTCCCAAGGCACTAGCCGTTATGAATTAGCTGTCGGTTTCTTCACACTGTTAGAAATCCCAAGTGGCTCTGGAAGTGAGAGCGTAAGGACTAAGAGAAGCGAAGCAGCAGCAGAGATTGTTTTGGCACTTCAAGATGGAGTTTTTGGTATGCATAGGGATGGAAGAGATGCTTGTAAGGAGACCATGAAAGAATTGATTTTGGAGGCTAAGAAGAATGAAAGATCTCTTGGTGTGAAGAGTATTCTTGAAAGGGTTATTAAGGACTTTGAGGAACAGGCGTATAATTAGGACACAGGAAGGATAGAACCGATAGACAGAATCAGATATTTCATTGTACAGTACAAGTAAAGCAACGAGATATTGTCATTTCAAATCAACCTGAGAACTACTTGCAACAAATGCTCGTCTACTAATAAGTGTACACCTCTTAATCGAAACTTCTTTGTCGCATGTCACGTGTTTCTCACAAAAGCAGCGCTCCTGCATCCGCACTTACATACCTTAAGCTTCAACACCACAACTTTACTCTTCCGCCCAGAACTCACCAAATACCTACGCCCCTCCATCATGTCGAAAATAGTACATATCGCTTCGCCAGGGGGTTTCAAGGACGTGCTGAAATTCTCCAGAATAGTCGTCGCTGATTGTATGCTACATCTACCCCACTAACCCCGCCACTTCTACTGTTGCTCAATGGAAGCTTGGGAATACTAGAAGGGAGCAAAGCTGATGGGCTATCTGTGTTATTTAGTTTATGCGGATTGGTGTGCTGCTTGTAAAGCTATTGCGCCTCTGTATGAGAGCCTTTCTGGGGCTCTTTCTCGTAAGAATGAGATCACGTTTGTGAAGGTCAATACGGAGACTCAAAAGGAGGTTACTGTCCAATATGCTGTTACCGCGTATGTGTTCCTCTCATTTTATCTCTATCTCATTACTAGCATCTATGTAGCTGATTCTGAGGGTATTGGTCCTATGCGAAAGAGAGAGGGACCACTTTGCTAATATGCAATGTGTATGCAGACTTCCCACCTTCATAATCTTCAAGCAAGGCCAAGTCGTCGAACGAGTGCAAGGCGCCGACAAACGAAAACTAGAAGATGTGGTGCGAAAACTCATTGCAGAATTAGACGGCTCTTCATCTGGATTCGCGGGAGGAAGCGGTGCGCATGAATGGCGAGTCGGTGAGCTACCAAGAGGATACAGTGATATTACGGGTCAAGTGGATGTCAAAGGTTTAGAGTTGTTGAATGCGGATGGTGAGTTTGGGAGTGTGAGGGTGCTTTTTGAAGGTAGTAAGCCAAGTGCGTTGACGAATGGAAAGGGGAAGGAGAATGAGGCTAGGGATTGGGTGGAGAGTGATACGGATGAGCAATTGATGTTGTATGTACCGTTTCAGGCGCTATTGAAGGTTCATACTTTACAAGTAAGATACTCTTTCTATCTATTGTTATAAGGGAAGAGATGCTGATATAGGCTTTGCAGGTTACATCTTTACCACCAGCTGCAGGAGATGACGAAGACGAAGAGGTACCAATGCGACCCAAGACCATTCAGATATATTCCAACCGGACACACATTCTCGGATTCTCAGAAGCAGACGGTGTTCCTGCCACACAATCCATTTCACTCTCCTCCAGCGATTGGGATGCCACAGGCACAGCAACCATCTCCTTACGATTCGTCAAATTCCAAAACGTCACAAGTTTGGTTCTATTCATAGTTGATGGTGATGGAGAGGGAGAGAAAGTACGACTTGATAGAGTCCGGGTTATAGGAGAGACTGGAGAGAAGAGAGAATTGGGTAAGTTGGAGAAGATTGGTGATGAACCAGGAGAGTAAAGAGATACCTATTTCACAGTTGTTAGTTTGTGGCATGAAGTATGAGGCGTGAACTGAGAGCGCTGATGAAGAAAGACATCGATATATGGAAACTGGCGTTTGCGAGACTTTCTTTTGCTAAGGTAGGCATTTGGAGCTTTCGAGTGGAAATGGAGCGGAAAATTAAATTAAAAAAAGGGTTTTCAACCCAATTCCAGGAATCAGAATCTTGAAAAATGCACCGTGTGATCTTTGCCATCTTTCAATTGCGAGGTGTCTACGAAGAACACGGTCAAAAGTTATGAGACTATAGAACATATGCCCTAATCAAGCCTATAGCTCCGATTCGCTGAAACCCACTATAATTTCCAAAAAAAAAACAAACTCCCCCCCTACTGATTTTCAGGCTTTACCGACTATAATAACTTTTTAATGGATCTTAGCATAAGGAAGGGGCAAAGAGGGGTGGGATAGTGTGCTATTACTTTTTAAGGGTATTCAATTGTAGCTGTTGTTCCTGTACTAGCCTGGTGCCGATAATCTCGCTTAGCCTACCACTTGGCTTGCGCGCTAATATAGGTAGGTCCTTAGAGAATCTATATTAATAAGAATAATTAGAGGTTGTTGTACTTCGTAGTAATAAATCATTAAGGTTTTGGTGAAGTTGAAATTTAAACGCTAAACGCTAAACGCTAAACGCACGGACTTTTGCACCCAGGTTCGTTAGCATGCGCCCCACCCCAAAAAATCTATAAATGCCTTTCAATTTTCTTCCCCCCTTTTTTTCTTCTTTCTCTTTTTTCCTCTTCATCGTGCGGCGGTACAACAACAACCCTGTGTTGCTCGAAATACCTTCTTCCTCTATGGTATACAGTCAAAAACTACAATAACGAGCGTCAGTTGTGCCACAGAAAAAACCCTTAATTGCAAAGACGACTTCTTCATCTGCCGTATTTTGTTCCAGGCCCGATAGTGGCGTGCGTCGATTTGTCTTCACGGGCTCGGCGCGTGTTTTTACTGGGCTGGGACTGGGTGGAGATGGTTGGACATTCTTATTCTGTTTTGTTTTTTAGGATGATGGGTGGTCAGATGTGTGATTGAGATTGAGATTGTTGATGTTGGGCATTGTGGGGATAGTGGAAGGACGTCAATCCTGAACATGTAATTGCAGATTATATGTCAGTGGTATATAGTATCTTAGGCACACAATCAATTGAATTATATTCATGATATTCTCCAGGTGCAGGAAGGCAATCAGAGAGTGTGTAAAAGGTTTGCTTCCGCACTTTCAAGGAGGTCTATAGAGCCAATGAAGATGGACTGCGACGTATGGTATTTGAATCTTGAGCAAGAGCATTGGCATAGCAAGAATGATGTCCATTTGAATTGTATGATCACAGAATAGCTTTTCGGAATGGGGTTTTGATTAGTACAAGATTATCTGATTCAGAAGACTATGCCATCACCTCCCCCAAACTTCACTGTATGCCTTCGGGTATACAAATTCTGCTATCATCAAGACGTTTGGAAAATTAAACTCATCAGCCATGCAATATCACAGCAAATAAAGGCTAGCAAGTGCCGATCTCCTAACAAAAACCTGGTATTGTGACACACTCAGAAGAACCCTTCAAAGACTGCACTTCTCAATCTCGACTCTAGTGTATCGAGGGACTTTGTGTGTGTGTGTGTGTGTGTGTGTGTGTGTGTGTGTTATGAAGCGAAGCTTTGAATGGCTAGCGGTTGCAATTTACTACGAAAGGAGTCTTATCAGTACTGATGTGTATTGCGCGCAGGATCTACTTATTTGGTCGTAGAGCTTTGAACTAAAGAAGGGGGAAGACCCTCGATGGACTATTTTACTCCTCTTCATCTTATCAACCGGTGACTGCACCGAGCGAAAGGACACTATCCACAGTGAAATAGGATCCGAAAAACAAGACGCTCAAAAGAGGGAGGACATGGGTGTTGGAATGATTGCCTAGTTTATAGATGACCACATTAGAATTAGTTGGAGGATACGAGGTAGCGGTGAAGCTGCTGCTCGACAAGCAAGCCGACGTGGACTGTCAGGCAATGCGCTTCTATGCTGCTTCACTTGTAAATTCAGACGTTCTCTATAAGAGACTTCAATAAACAATATCTTTGTAAGGAAATACGTAGCAAAGTGTAATGGATTACGTATATAATAGACCAGCTGAGCCTGTGGTATTTACCACGTCGCCGCCAAAAGCTTATACCTGGAGTGAAAATTGCCCTTCTTCCCCCTACGGTTATTCCCATGCCCTCCTAATTAATGCTACGAATAGTCTCAACTTGAAATCCATATAGCAGATCTCAAAGAGCTTCCTGGGATTCGTGAGCATGCTATCAAGGAGTACGGTGGGCAGTGAGGAAAGGCTGGGTCTTTTCAGTACCCTAATACTACACGATTTAGAAAGCACAGGAGTTACTTCAAAGAGCGGATTGCATCAGCAATATATATATTTACGGCAAAATTGATTGCACTACTTATGCAAACCTTGAAACGATTGAAAGAAATGCGGCTTTTAAGAAAGGGTAGGACTTCATGATTGTAATAGGATTGTTTTATCTTGGAGCTTGTATAATAATTAGTATTCTAAACTTAAATATAATAAATATCATAAATTAACTAATTTATTATAAACGAAATATAACAACCTACAAGATCTATTTTAATATTAATAGCATTAGTATTCTGCAAGTCTGAACTTCCATATATATTTGATAGAATTGGACTCGACTCGTCTACTTTTTGAGAGAAGCTCAACTCAATCCTGGAGCCTGAGTTGGACTTGAGTCTATAGTAATAATATACCAATAATGGCGTCATACCGTCATAAGTAGTATATAAATAGCTAGTAACGTAAAAAGGGGAGTTCAACTACTTCGAGGGGTATAGCGGAGTAATAAAATGGTACTACAACTTCTTATACCATATATATAAAAATCTAAAGAGATAGTATTAAAAGATATCGATCTAGAAAATGTTATTATATCGCCAGGGTTTTAAACGTCCTGATTTAGAAATATGCTGTTTTTAGTATATCCTCGACCACCCGGAAAATATCTCCTTAAATTTAATATAAGCTCGCGAATCCGACTCGAACTCTCGAGTTTAAGATTAAATGGACTTGTACATGTACAAGGCGAGGTGAAGTCAGAGTCCAAACTCGCGTCAAGTCCAACTCGAACTCGCGGAACACTATACCAAAGTTGGTATAAATATAAGTCTAGATAGAGAGGCTTAGTTCAACCATTTGCGGTTCACTTTCACAAAGTCTAAGCTATAATAGCCAAAAACTTTCAAGAATGAAAAGTATCCGTTTTATGTTTCTCATGACAAAGACCCATTTGTATTAACAGTATAAGTTCTGCCGCTAGCCCCCAAGTATTCTTTCAACTACTTAACCTTACTATTAAAAACATGACTTGCATCATGGAGCCGCTAATTAGTGAAACTTATCAACGAATCGGCGAGTTATCTTGCTACTTACTTAGGCCTTTAAATCTTGTCGTTTTCTTAGGAGGGGATTCTAAAGTGCCTGGAATGATAACGCCCTTGTGAGCAGAGAGAGGAAGCTTATCAGCGATAATAAAGGAGTCATTATTAGTATTATTTTAAAGCAAGCAAAATTTCCGAGGCAAGCTAACTTATGGGAACGTGTAGGAGCGGTAATCTATGGTTTTAGTGGTCAAATGCCTTGGAAGAGAGGTTTCTATCGAGGATGCCAAAGTACCAGGTTTTTATGATTATACGAAAGAATCATTACAGAGTAGAAATTTACATAAGCAAATCAATGAGATTATTGGCTAATACTTTCAGGGGCTCCTATCCCTGATGGGGTTGATAGTGTTGGAACATAGGGAAAAGGGCATATAGTTACGTGTTATTAATGAGTCATCAGCTTGTACTTAAGCACTGCAATCCTTTCGATCTTCTTCTTCTTCTTCTGTTCTGTAGCCTATTAGTAATAAATAAAATCCATCATAGAAGAGGCTGAGGTGAAACCAATAGATAGCAACGCAAAGAAATTGAATATGCATTCCGAATAAAGACGCCGAAACCTTCTTTAGTGAAACTTACACTTGGAATTTTGTATCTAAGTATAAAATTACTGGGAATATTAACCTGAAATTAATACTAAAAGACATTAAAATTGCCGCGTCTAAGAAAGCGTCAACTTTGGTTTCATTCAAAGTTAATATCTTAAAGATTTAACAGATGCAAAATTAAAGGATAAAGAGGACGCTATATTAACCTTAATTTACTTAGCCAAATCATAATAAATGACTTTCGCACTCTAATATAACAGGAGAGTTCTAATTCAAGAAATTAAACACTGCTAGTGGAATTGACGTTCATTTACAGAATATATTATCAGCAAGTCCCTCTTTTCTATGGTCTGGAGGAGTCTTTCTATGGCACTTGGCAAGAAACTTAGAGCAAAGAGAACCTCAAAAGCACAGTCATTCCTGGATTAGCATTGGAAAGGCTTATGAGACAATGAATCACGAACACATCAAACAACATCACTCAAGCACATAACTTGAGCACTTTTGAAACTTTTGTTAATAATTATGATTGAATTTTGCTTCCATCAACTTGAGATTAATAATACTAGAGAAAGGGGCTATAAAGAAAAAAGTCCAAGTCTAGTATTTAGTATGCCGTAGGAAGTCCGAGGTGCTTTCAAGTGAGTAGTAAGAGTTGCTTGGCTTAGGGAGGGGAAGGAACGGGAAGGGAAGGAGGGAGGAAGGCGTGGTTAATACGTACCTTATCGATATCTAAGATGCTTACAAAGGGGAAGGAGTTCAGGGGAAATGCTGGGAAGGGTTGGAATTGGGGTCAGAAGGTACGTACCTCACAAGTAAAAGGGAGAGAGAGAGATTATCAGGAAGAAGTACATGAAGTGTTGGAAGTCTCATCTCATCATCCCTAGCCAGCCTGACGAATAGAGGACTCAAAGAAGACGAATAGAGGATAGATGCCTAATAGCCCTCGAAATCCCATCCACGAATAGAAAATCCCACGGTACCAAGAATACTCCACCCCACGCCACGCCAGAGACAAAACTATGCTCAAAAATAACTCTACGGACAAATGTACTATCTAGCTAGCTAGACTGATGAATTGGTATCTACAACATCTCCTCGTCTTCGCCCTGGTTTCCTCCTGCCATAGATCCATCATTGCTGTGTTGGAAAGCCTGAAACGCTCCGTATTGATTTTCCATTGCCTGCTTCTCTTGGACTAACTTTGTCCAATCGCCGCTGACATTGTGGAAATGAATGTCCTCGACTGTCCTGTACACGGGGTCGGTAGCTTGATTGTATGTGTGTCCACCGATGCCGAAATGGTTATAGACATCCTTTGCAGGGCCGCCGACTCCGAAGTGGTTGTAGACATCCTTCGCTGGCTGTGCTGACTGTTCGTATTCTCTTTGTGAAAGAAGCTCGTACCCGGACGCCATGTATGGTTCTGCTGTATTGCTCCATCGGCCATCGCCTCCTTGAATAGGTGTCAGAGGAGTATTGGCACTTCCATCACTCATAGTGTCAACATCCTCGACATCACCGCTCGCCCGAGACATTCTCTCCTCGAGCATTTGTCTTTCGTATCGTAACTTTGCCATGGCTTCCTCTTGTTGGAAAGTTGTAGATGGCCAGTTGCCAATATCTTGTGCTAGAGCATGTCCTCCGTAATCCGGTGGGCATATTCGCCACAACTCGATGAGCCGCATCTGTTGACTCGCATCTGCAGTTTTAAAGAGGTCGATCTGCGAAGGGAAGAGAGAGGTTACATCAACTCCATGTCTGGACAATATGATCTCGACTGTGAGTTGGTCGGTTGGAGGGGGTTCGGAGGCATGTCGAGGTTGTTTGGCAACATGTGCAGAATGGTGGTAGTGTTGAGTGATTGAGTAAACATATGGCGTTCCTTCTTCTGTGGGTTCTTCTGTTTTCGGGGGAACGTGTGGGGTGTTGTTTAAGGAAAGGTTTCGAGAGAAAAGGGTTGCTAAATCCTCTTGCATCGCCATCGTAGGCGGAGTCGTAAGACTGAAGAGGGGGTAACTAATTCAGAAGTATTAGAAACGTAATTGGTAAGGAAAAGCAGCATACCTTGCTGCGAATAGATCGAGGGATAGCAAGAGCTGCTCTGCTAATGTAAGTTGCCTGCGTGAAGAAATGGAAAGCAGGAAAGCGAACGAACGGGGTCTGAGACGCAGGAAAGCCTAGAGTCAGACGTGCAAGTTTTGCAAAAGAGCGGAGCAGACTTTGGAGACAGGAAGAGCAGTGAAGTTTTGCTTGTTTGCTTTTTATTCTATGCTATATACTTGATGTAGAGAAGTAATATGCGAGAAAGAAACCGGAGAATCCTGGAGGTTCCTTTGAGGGTCGAGTCAAGGTGGGGATGTGAAAGAAGTGGAAGAAATGGGTAAGCACAAAGAGGACTATTCAAGTCGATATGCAGTTAGAGTAGTTCTGAAAGAGGAAGAAAGATCTGAATTGTTTATTTGAAGGAAGAGTAGGTAAAGAAAGAAGGGGGAGGAAGGGAGGGAGATGTTGAAGTTAAGTAGTTGATTTATGTAAGTTTTCAAAATATCAAGTGACAACACGACCCCTCTTAACGAAGCGATGACCAGGGGCTCCAACAAAATCCCAGCACTTCGAAACGAAAGGAATGGTTAGCGTGACAATATGCTGTCTCCAATCCAATTATTCAACGACACGAGGAGGCATCTGATCCATTTAAGTATCACTTACATGGAGAGTATGAAGTATTGATCTTTTGCATGCTTACCGCCAAAAGATAGCTTGTATTAGGCCTTGTATAGATACATTATATATATTCTTGAATAGACTTGAAGGATCTGTTCCTTGATTCTCTGGAAAAGTAATATATGGAGTACGGACAAGGCCTGATCCTATGTAAATTTTGAATCCAAGGGGCAAATCCTTTCATACTTATATACACGTGACTCGATGCTGCCTCAGGACATAAGTCTAAGCTCCAAACGCGGCTTGATGTGCCTAAAGCTCTACCAAAACTCCAAAGCTGTATTCAAGCTCCCCCCATCTCTCCGCAATTCTTCACTCGTAACCACATTAATCCTCTCATCACCCAATCAACATCATGGTAAGCTTCACGGCTATCCTCAATATGTGAAATCCAATCAATGAAGCCTAATGCTGACCTTCCGCTCCATCTAGACGTCCATAGGTACAGGTTACGATCTCAGCAACTCTGTCTTCTCACCAGACGGCCGAAATTTCCAAGTTGAATATGCGGTCAAAGCAGTCGAAAATGGGGGAACATCTATTGGTATCAGATGTAAAGATGGTGTTGTACTTGCAGTTGAGAAAGTTATTACCAGCAAACTATTGAAACCGGGAGCCAACAAACGCATCGCAACAATCGATCGACATATGGGCGTAGTACGTACATTTAGAGTCTCATGTGCCTTAACTATCCTGACAGACATATTTTAGGTTTCATCGGGACTGGTCCCTGATGGCAGACACTTCACATCCCGTGCACGCGACGAAGCGGCAAGCTGGCGTAAAGTCTACAAGACCCCAATCTCGACCTCTGACTTAGCTAGCAGAATGGGCGGGTACCTCCAGGCATATACTTTGTACTCGTCGGTTCGACCATTCGGTATTACTGCAATTGTTGGTGGTTGGGATTCCGAACAGGAGTTACCTGTTGATGGTCAAGTAGGCAGTGGACCTTCTATCGGTTCAGGAGGAAAGGTTGAAGGCAAGAAACACGGTGGACCAGGCCTTTACATGATAGAACCCAGTGGGTTGTACTGGGGATACTATGGTGCGGCTACTGGGAAGGGAAGACAAACAGCCAAGGCAGAACTCGAGAAGTTAGACCTTGCTGCTAGCAAGCTGAGTTTATTCGATGGTGTCAAGGAAGCTGCGCGGATCATTTATGTTGCTCATGATGATAACAAAGACAAGGAGTTTGAGCTTGAGATGACCTGGATCAGCAATTCAGAGGGGCCAACAAAGGGAAGACATGAAGAAGTTCCAAAGGACATTCTTGAGGAGGCTGAGAGATTAGCGAAGAAGGCATTGGAAGGTGATGATGATGAAGATGAGACAGATAAGCCAGCTGAGGGAGACAAGATGGAGGAATAGTCTCGTATGTGTGAAATCCCTTGTATTATCAATACCTATTTCTGCATTTTCAGGTGCACAGTAAACTAAAGTCACAGCCGCTTATCATAACAACTTGGTATCCGTTCTAACTTATGTTGAGGCGACAGATTCAAGCTGTCACTTTCATCAGCTTGTAGCGGGCGGATAACTTTCCTAATAAGACTAATTCACCAACACTTTCCTAATGCGTTTCTTTCCCACGTTAGATTACCCTCATAAGCGTCTGCCCATACATACATGTCGCTCTCTTCGTCTTTTTCTATGACCTTCCTAGTCTCTTTGTCAGAACTACATGCGTTTATTGCATTTATTACTCCTTTATACACGCGATATTGAATGTTATACATCTTTGTCGAGTCAAACAAATAAAGCAATCAACCATGGATGACTCCACACCAATCAATCGCGAACTAAGCGGCACTGCTGAGCTCTCTAATTCTGAGCAGTGTAAGTATGGCGAAGAGTCTGGATTCGATCATCCAAGTCGGTCTAATCCACCATCAACACCCAAGTTTGAGACTTATATTCATCTTGTCAGGCATGCTCAGGTTAGATCCCAACGCGTTTCATTGCTTTGATATGTTATATTTTACTGATATTTTTCAGGCGCTGCACAATATTAAGACCACTCTCGCAAGATCTACGATATACGACCCGCGGCTTACAGAATGGGGAAAGATGCAATGCGAACACTTGTCCAACACGTTCCCATATATGAACCAGATAACGCATGTTGTGTGCTCTCCCATGCGTCGAGCACTTGACACGGCTTTGCTTTCCTTCAAGCCATTGTACGAGCGTGGACTTCGCATTATAGCGCTTCCCAGTCTCCGTGAGTTTGGAACCGAACCCACAAGCACTGGTTCTCCCCTGTGGACGCTTGAAACCCAGTATGCCAATGCTCCTATCATGCTTCACCATGTCCCCCAAAATTGGGAATACAATACAGAGAGCACAGATCCAAGACCTAGAGCAGATAAAGTCCAGAAAGCTCTATATAGCGTAGCGAGGAATGTGGAAAAAGAATGGAAGAAATCGCAAGCTTCTGCCTCGGATGTCCGGATTTCCCATAGAATAGATATTCTGGTTATTTCGCACAGTCATTTTTTGCAGATGCTTGGTGGTCATAAGGGTAGGTGATTTCAAAAGTCTGTAGATAAGCATTTCACTAATTGGGAATCATAGAGCTGGCTTTTCACAATGCTGAATTCAAAACATATCAGTTTATTGACCCAGAACTGGCTAGAAATTTGAATTCTCCTCCCTGGAGACTGCAGGAAACAGAGGAGAGCTGTGCACGGGAGCATGTTCCCCTTCAGCTACCCCCCAAGATAGACGAAAATGAGGTGTGGGATGCAAAGAGTACAGGAAAGAAGCGGCTAGGAAAATGTCAATGTGCAGTTAGCTGAAGCTGAAGCTGATTGCTTGTTAGATTAGATACTACTCACCTCCCACAGCGGAAAAGTTCTCATATTGAAGGCGTGGATGCATGTGGACCTTGATGCTTCGAGGGAAGTTTGGTATTGTGGAGTGCTTGGGGGCACTCTACGGATTCTTGCATGCTATCGTGGTCCAGTGCGAAGGGAGCTCGGGATTTCTTTGTCGCCGCCTCAATCCTTTGAAGGAATTGTCTTACAACCACCACTGCCCAAACTACTGCCATTATTCAACTTCCCAATATCGGAACGCCCCAAATCAACAGCAATTGATTTACCCTCGTGACCTATTTAGGCATCCTTGGATTCAATGCTTTCTTTTCTCGTTCTAATTATCATCAAATTTTTGCCAGTCTCAATTGCCACAAGCCAATGAATGGGCCTCGCTAAACATCTTCCACCTGCTCTCGAAGAGTGCTTCCTTCAGCTAGAGTTCCCAGGAGAACACATGCTGATTAATAGGCTTCAGAGTTTCAATCAAAGTCATGGATTAACTCATGAGCCACTTCAGATATAAAGCAAAATGTCGCCGATCACTTTGAACTGCAAAAGTGGTGCTGATGGATATCTTCCAAAGTTCTGACATCGACCCCAGATCCGACCGCGAAAACAGGGGGTAGTCGCCCCTGCCACAGTGGCCAAGGTACCAGATTGGGTAGGAAATTGTGTTTAGGGCAGCAACAGTCGAAAGTTGCATCGCATTGCCGCCAACGCAGAAGTACTTCGAAGGCGGATAATTGCTTGTCTATATTCATTTGTTCTTAAGTCGCCATAGGTGCCGGTGTTTCAAAGTTTGGGATCTAATACGAACCAGCACCTTCCAGCCGACTTTGTTAAGTTTCAGGAGCATACTTTGCAAGTTCCGCTACTCGTTTCAATGCCCTCTCATCCATCCGGGCATCGCCCAGGGGGCAGACATAATGGACCTCCCCAGGACAGAGGTCGTCCTAAAACTAAGAACAGAGGTCCTCCTAGAAGCCGTTCAAGATCCAATACCTCTTCCCATTCTAGCAAATCACGAGGAAAGGTCATTGTTCACTTTGTTCGTCATGCTCAAGTCAGTAATGTCTCTAAGTACATAAAAGCAGAATCTAATCAAATATAGTCGGAACACAATGTCGGTTTAAACCCAGACCGAGTGGATCCACCTCTCACACCACAGGGCGAACAACAATGTGTTGCGCTCAAAGAATCTTTTGCGAACAGAAAGATCGACTTCGTCATTGCGTCTCCTATGCGGCGTGCTCTCCAAACCGCTCATCTAGGATTTGCCGGCAAAACCTCCAAAATCATAGTCTTACCTGAACTGAGAGAATTTGGCGATGGGCCAGGATCCACATCTATGGGTACGTCTAATATCAAAGCCTGGACCGATAAAAACGGGATTCCCGTAGATTTCCAAACGCTGTATAAGGACTGGGAAGCAGATATTCAGGATAAGGATGGATATCCTCCTTCTCCGCAGCGTGCGAGATTCGTCTTGAGGGCGCTTTGGAAGTTAGCTATAAAAGCCACAGCTGAGCCTTCAGAGGAGAAAGGGAAATGGTATGGTGTTGATGTGGCTGGAAAGTTAAAAAAGGGGGCCGATATGGAAATCGTCGTAGTTACACATGGAGCTTTTTTGGGTACCCTTCCAGGCAGCCATGGTGAGTAGTCTTGAGACTATCCTATAACTCTATTTGAAGCTATAATTTAGGAGCTGATCGGAGCACAGATCCCCGATTTCGAAATACCGAGCGCTTGACTTGTGTCTTGGAGAAACCTGGACAAGATGGAAGAGTACGCATGTTTGAGACACCTGAAAGTAGACAACGACGGCATCAACAATTTGGCGCTTCTTCTCATGGTAGGCGGAGAAAACTGGGGTGGTGAAAAGAAGAACACCACGAGTCACGTCATATTTGACGATTTTCATAATACTAATATACGAACAGCAGACTTGCCGACGAAATTTGCCTGGGCTGATTGCCTTGTCGACGTTCTTAATTTATCTTTGCCGTTTTTGGCTATCCTTTAGGAGGCGTTATAGGAGTTCCACGGCTCTAAATACATCCTTTTCCAACAAGTACCCACTTTGAGAACGATAATATGATCAACCATTCAAGCACTGCAAAATATTGACTCAGCACCCCAACAGCAATAATCTTTTGCGTGACCATACCCTACTCCTTCGCCCTTCAACAAAACATTATCTGTAAGTAGCCAGGATCGACTCCAGCAGGGAATCATTTAGTGGCGTCTTTTTGGATCTTCATACGTCTCTCTTTACTCGTCAGTCTCTTTTTTTGTCAACTCGGATGGATATTTCGATTTGTTTCAACACTTGTCTCCTCTGTCTTCCGTATCGGACAACATCTCATTGGTACCGATAACTCGATAACTCTCCTATCTTATGTCTACTTTTGGGATACAAGTAATTGTGCTGTGCTAAGTTTCGTCCCTTCCCAAGCACCTATCTGACTTCAGCTCCGAATTCTAACATTGAAACCAAAATAAAATAAAAAAAGGTTTAGTCTCGACCTCAAAGTTGAAGAATCTTTTGGCAGCAGTGCTTCAATTGTCGTAAAGTATGCTGCTTGGGGGCAAAACGGAGCTGGATTAGCAGATAATCCCCTTACAACCTCCATTTTATTTCTCCACTGACTCTATTCCAGTTTATTAAATGCATTATCACCTTGACTTATTTGAAGAACCTACACAACACTGATTCTCTTTCCTCCATGCAAAGCACTAAAGTATCTTACGATGGCGTCGCTTAATTTCGCTTATCCCCTGATTTTCAACGACATCACCCGAAAATAAATAACCAAAAATTAGATACACCACCAAGAACGACAGAAAAATGGCAAAAAGTAAATCGTACTCCGAGGTGACCTGTCTCTATACAAAAATACTCAAACCAGGCGAACCGATTCTACAACATGACTTGAGTAACCGCAGGTTAGCCCCTTGAAGGGTCCGAGTTGTATTGATTATCTCAACTCCGGAGTCGTTACCACTCCGCCATGCTTGCCGCCTCAATGTTGGTTACTGAAATCTGCTTATTTTGTTTGATAAGTGCCTTCGAATTAGGGGGTGAATGGATTTCGAGCTTGGGCATCGAGGCACCTACCATGCTCAAGTTGAGGCTTCAGCATTTCGGACAGTGAATTGGGGAAGGCTGAAAGGAAGCCGTGAATTGAAATATATTGGTACGGCTAGTTCCGAGGATGGGATATTTGCTTGATGCTGTTCCGATCCACCATGGTGTATTATCCTTCAACGTCACAACTTTAAGACAGTTGTCTCCAGCTCACCCAACACTCGCTACTTTCCTGTCTCATAGCTATTGTATTGCCACCCACTATTCATACAGCTATAACATTAAGCTCTTCAATCTGGACACTCGTTTAATCAGAAAATCTCGATTATGGAGCCTTGTGGTCCTACCAAAGACCACGCTCAACCTGACTCTATAGCCTGCAATTCCAACTCAACTACTGACTCCTTACACATCGACGCAAGTAGCCATACAATTGCAGGTCCCCAGGATGAGACTGTTACTTCTACCAGTCTACAATTGGGTATATTAGAAGATGCGCACCAATTTCAGTCTATCACCATCGACCTCAATCCAACACCGGTTCCCTCCGCCGTTCCACTCAATATAGTCACAAACCCTTCAATTGACTCTCCTAGTCTCACTAATGTGTCTGTAGATGCAACTATTAGCGGGTGGCGTAGGAGAGAAGAGCCAAATAAACCTCAATCCAGTCTAAGTACCTTCAATACTGCTTTACTCCGTGTCCTGAGCAACCCTAGCACGGCTACTTTGAACATAGTTTCGGGCACGGCTAGTCTATTCTCCAGTGGTTCAACTGCCTTGTCGTTTCTTAGGCAGATATGGGACAGAGACAGTGCAATCAGGACTAGAGAGCTGGAAGACACATTCAACGCACAAAATCCTGGGAGACCTATAGAAGCTCTAGAACCGAAAGGGCTACTAGATTCCATCAATCTTTGTTTTGGTGGAAATAAGATTCTGGGCAAGGTAGCTTCATGTATAGAAGGGGTTCAAAACTTGGCGTTGAGTGTCTTTAAGCTGTCGTTTTGGGGATTCAAAGGAATCTCTCCTATAGTCAAGAGAAAGGTTTTCTTTCATTGTGTTCGACACGCTCAAGTAAGTGTTTTCCTCCCTAACAGTCTTTATTTGTGACTGTAATCACTGACTAGTCTCAGGCCGAGCATAATGTTGGGCACCAATTCCATATTCATGACCCTAAATTAACAGCCTTCGGTGTTGAACAATGCAACATTTTGAAGGAGACGTTTACATACATGGAGCAAGTTGATCTTATCCTTTGCAGCCCTATGCTACGAACACTTTACACTACAATTTGTGCTTTCCACCCAATCATAACCAGGAAAAAAATAAGAATCATTGCGTGGCCTGATCTCAGGGAGTGGGGCAACTGTCCGGCAAGCACTGGCACACCGGTGGACAAATTAAAGTTGATAAGCTCTAAATTGACGAATGACCCTATTGATTTCACGTTGGTAGGACCTAACTGGCATGAAACCTCAAAATCGTCTAGAGACACAGCTCGTGCTGAACGTGTCCGGTCTGAGCTGCGTAACTTGTCAGTCTCATTGCAGTCCCCAAATAAGTGTTCTTGGAAACATCTCAAGGTGGGTGGAGCCACAGAGGATACAAATATACATATCTTGGTCGTCTCACATGGGAGTTTCTTACGCGATATGGTTGGATTTGAAGGTCTGTTTCTCCCAAATAATGTTTATGGAACTATTGCTGACTTGTCTATAGGGGCTGGGTTTCATACCACACAATATCGGTCCTATGAGTTCTCCAATGATCAAATGGTTGAGACTCAGGAAAGTTTGGAACAAAGGCAGAACCTATCTAGATCACCAAGCAGAACCTATCAAATGGATCACCAAGCAGACGTAGTGTGAGAGCGGTTGCTTTAGCTAGATTATCAGGGGTAGTTGCTGTTGCACTTTGGTGAGAGGATGTTGACATTTCCATTATGGGTTGGGAGTCCGCAGAAACCGTGTCATAAGAGGGTCTTCTTTGCAGTCATTATTAGGATTATTCTATGATGAATTGGACCCGAGGCACTATTTACTATACTTTACAGAGTAATGATATGCAACCTCTCAGTAGGTTGATTGATTTCCAAATCTTCACTTTTTTTGTGAAGTGGTAAAGGCTTGTCATGCTTTGGATGCCTTTCAAAATTTGGATGGGCAATGCTTCTCATAATGTAAGATATAAGGTTGGTGATAGATACGAGACCTCAAGTTGTAAAGTTGTAATACACAAGTAAAGATAAGCACAAATCAAGAGAATCAATAATCAAAAATAGTGTGTGGTGAGGATGGTATCCTAAGTGCCTGTCTGATGAAAGAGAGGATAAACTTCTCTTTTATAGCAAAGAAGGTTTGGGCCAGGCCCTGGTCACTACTTTCCAAGGGTAGTAATTCTTGACACCTTCTATCCGTCTCACAATAGTTTAGGTGCTTTTCATGATCGGTCATGTGAATGCTTCTTGATCTCTCCTTCTCGTACTTTTCTTTTCAAACAAGCCAACACTTCCTAATAAATCTGGTGATCTAGATCTATCAATATCGATGAGTATTACCACCTTCATACTCTTATATTTGATCGCAATATTCTAACTCGTTTACAGGTATTCCATTAAAATAACTATATCCTGGACCTAACTTTTCATACTAGATTTGTGTTCAATAAGATCTAGGTTCATATTATCTGTCAAAGCTACATCCCCCCTCGAATAATTGTATCTTCCTCAGTCTAGCATAGAATGTGCTCAGATTTGCTCGAAAAGGAAGGCTCCTAATCCTATCTCTTTAAATGAGATAGATGTTATAGCAAGAACTAAATGGCTTGGCTTACTGCATGAATTCAGACTCTATCCTATAGAACAATACTCTTCCTATACTTAATCTTTCTTAGAAACTATGGTTAGGCTCTCGGTGTGTATCCAAGATATTTACATAACAGGAAGTAATAGCTAATTTTCGTGTTCATTCAGACGAGATTGAAACTGCACAAAGGTTCGTTCTCATGATTGGAGAAGCTATAGGAAGTCTCAAGGATCAAGACATCACGACCAATGGAAATTTCTACATCCACCATCAAGACGCTATGCCACCTTCATAAGATCTCCCTCTTTTAGAGTCTTGATGTTCTTCTTTGGACGGGTATTGAGAGGACCAAAGCATCCCCCTTTGTTCATGTTTCTATTTTGCATTTCACATGCTTACCACTTCTCTCTTCTCCAGCTTATCCTTATTACCTTTTGTTTGAGCTTGTAGGATCAAAGGCCATCTCGTGATATTATTCACCTGGTTTGCTGAACATTAAAGAGGAGATATCAGTCGAGGTCAATCTAAAATAAAGAGACCTTTGCGTCGCTTGATTACCTGTATATGCTTGAATCTGATGTACCTTGAGAGCATACTGCACATATGGCTGCTAGCTACGGACCAGTAGAGGCATTTGAGATATCTGTACATTTTATAACAATAGTTCCTGCTTAAATACTCTCCTCAATCCCCTACAAACTGAGCATATTAATAGACATGTTTGCTTTTTATATACCCTATCTTGTCTAATTCGCTCATATATATTCCCATTGGGTAAGGTAGTATCAGAAAGCTCACAGAAAACAAGTGAATTTCAAAGGAATGATAGCCTAAATGCTGGGTTAGCTTATGGGCTTGGCCTTGCTCAAATCTAGCAAGAATGTTAAAGAGATGATTTCGAGAATTTTATTGTCAAAAATAGATCGACCTACTAAAATTACTTTTCAAATCTTTCGAGCTGCCTCTTCGTTCTAGAAGAACCCAGACTTTTGCAGGTTGACAGCACTCGAATTTTTTGAGAATAGATATTTACTTTGACAACATTTTCATCATCCGGAAGAATATCGACAACAGAAGAGAATCTCTCTCGAGGTAAGGGGACTTTAAAGGAAGTTCATCAGGAAAAAATCTTTCTGTCAAGTGATTCGCGAATTTCAGTCTTTGCTATCCGCGCCAAAGGCTAACGATGTCAATAGAAGTTCTCCTTTTTCGGTTGGGGTCAATGACAGCTCGTTGACTATAAATAGGCAGTTATGAGATAATTATAAATAGATATGCTTAATAGCATTCAATTAGAACTATGTCCCTATCCTCAGTAATATCATGCGCATGATTGGAGTATACTGTGCTACTAATGCTACTGTGATTATAAGCGTTATTGATGCCATTGAAGCTATTTGCAAGTTGGGCAATAATAGCAAGAGTAATTAATGCCTATGGTAGCGTGAATAGTGATAATGATAGTTAATAGCATTATTGATGATTAATATACCTTCGATCCCATTGATGTCATCCGCAATTCCTTATTTTGGTTGGGGTCAAACGATTGAACTCGCACCTATTGCATGCTAATGGGACAATCCGCTTATTGACATGCCCTCGACACGTTTTTTTTCTTTTCCTGATGAAGAAAATAGGAAGGGTAAGACTACCGAAACTACCGAAAGAGAAACTTAAGGTGAGATTTCAGGATCTCTTGTCCCTATTTACGTCTTTGGGTCTTAGACTAAAACATCCTAAGATCATCATTCATTGCGTACAATACGCCAAAGTAAGCTTTCCGTGCAACTTACCCTCCTACGCTCTACCTCTAACACTTTTCCTATATGAATACCATAACCTGCAAAGTATCCTAAAGCATGAACGTTACAATATCGTAGACCTAGGACTCATGAAGCATGGAAAGAATCAGTGTGCTTACTTTTGTTCTAACTTTCCTCATATGGACAAAATTATCCACGTCGTATGCTCGCCCATGAGCCGAACTATAGAAACAGCACCTCTTAGCTTCGCACCTTGATTGGAGAGACTACAGATCGTGGCTTGGCCTGACCTCTGAGAACAAGGCTCCTCGAACGCAAGCAAAGGATCAACTCTGGAAGCTCTCAAGTCGAAATACAAAGATTTCCCTATCGACTTTTCGGACTCCTGAAAACTTCGAATGTATGCCTACTAAAAAGCGAGTAAGGCCAGGAAACTCCGAGTTAGGAAAGATCTGGCTAAACCAATCGAGCAAGCGGCGAAGACAGATGTAAATGGAAACTGGAAGGGCATACCAATTCGGGGATGCAAGAGCGAGACTGATGATGTTGAGATACTTGTGGTTAGCCACTCCGACTTTTTAAATGAACTTACAAATGGTAAGGGCTTCTGACCTACGGAATTTCCTGAAACAGACAATTCACAAGAGTCAAGCATTATCACAAAATACGAACATGAGCAGAAAAGTGAGGAAAATAACTTAAATTGTTAAGGAGAGTACCTTAACTGCCATTATCCTCGTCGGATAGATATCCCCCCCCTTTTGATGATATTCCCATCCCAAAGCTTATCTTATTCGACCGAAAGTAATTTTATAAAAAGACAGTCCTCCTTGCAGACCGCCATCGAGTTGAAAAGAGGGGCTGAAGCAACGAAGTGAAGTGTTCTGTGAAGCAAAAGCTCGTATGTACATGCGCAATCTAATATAATGGAAAGTGAGAGTTGAAAGTGAGAGTTGAAAGAGAAGTTATAAAGTCAATCCTTTGAAAGGGAATGATTTATAGTTGGCTAACAGCAACATCAGCAGCGTGTGCCAAAGCATGAGCATTTCTTTTTGCCTTTCCGCAAGGTTGACCTGGACGACCGCAATGTTGAGCAAAAGCCTCAGCCTCACGCTTTCCACAGGGCTGGCCTGGACGACCGCAATGTTGTGGCTCTGGAAGTGCGTCTCTTCCACAAGGCTGTCCTGGACGTCCACAATGCTGGGGCTCAGCGACAGCTTCGGCAATTGCTTCTGCTGCTCGGCGAAGTTTTCCACAGGGTTGGCCGGGTCGTCCACAGTGCTGGGCTTCGGCTTCCGCATCTCGCTTTCCGCAGGGTTGACCTGGACGTCCGCAGTGTTGAGCTTCAGCATCTCGGGCAATTTTATCGGAGGCTGTGGCTATATTAGCTTGTGTGTTTGAAGAGAAATGTGGAAGGGAAGGGAAGGAACCTACTTTCTCTGTCCTCAAGGTTGAGGTTGTCGTAGAAAGCATCGGCGTCACCCTCTATGGTGGAAGCAACTACACCAGCGAGGTCACGAGCAAGTCGCTTGGCTTCGTAGCATGCACCTCCGACGAGGTTGCATCGCTCAGCAATCTCGACCTCTCGCTTTCCGCAGGGCTGACCTGGACGTCCGCAATGTTGAGGCTCTGGCTCAGCGAATGCCTCGGCCATGGCCTCAGCAGCTCGTCTAACTTTGCCGCAAGGTTGTCCTGGGCGACCGCAGTGTTGAGCAAGCGCCTCCGCATCGGGCTCTGGAAATGGAGATGCGTCACGTTTACCGCAGGGTTGACCGGGGCGACCGCAGTGTTGGGCATTGGCTTCTGGGATAGCGATGGCGCTGGCGCTGGCTGCTAAGATGATGACGCAGACTGCGCTTGTGAACTTCATGATGAAAGAAGTTAGAAGATTGTTTGGGTATGTAGGTAATGTGTTGTATGCAGTATGCACGTTAAATTTGAAGGTAGATCAATGATAATTTGTCATGTTGATGGGGAAGGAAAGTTGGAGTTCATGGAGAATTGGCCGGGATTTATAGACTTTTCTTTTTCCTTGTTTGAAGAAGAGTTACTCGAAGATTGGGTATACGAAGGGCTTCAATAGAATGGTCAATGAAAGGATTGCCTTAATAGGGTGTCAATAGGATGGTCAATAGGGGTCTGGCCGCATGACTAATCCTAAATATAAAGACATCAACATTTAACATTTATGCCTATAAAATCCTATTAAGCATACCTTAAAGAATAATTACAAGAACTGATAAAGAGAGAACATGTTTTGGGTACTGTGGGGGACGTTATTGGTAGCTTTTCGTGGAGATCTTTGACGAAGACGTTGCGCAACTATTGACCCCGTTCGGAGATCAACAAGCTACAGATCTCCAGACCTGGAGGAACTCAAAGAAACGCATAACTTGAGTGATCCTGTGAGACCTAGGACGGCCTGGCACGGAAAGATAGAAGTCATATGAGGCCTGTTGGATTAACTTGGCTCCGCTCACTCGAATTCCCAAAATATACTGAAAGAGCTATCGAACACGCCACTGAAACTGATAAAGAGTGAGATGCATTTGAATGAAAGGTTGTTAGCTATTGAGACCCGTATTGAGCTCTATTCAGACCCCTTTTCGGTCTCCTATTGAGGTACTGTTCGGGCCTAGCGCACTTTTTTTCATTGAGCCACAAATTCACAACAAATTCACACCCCCAAAATACTGAGAAAGTATTTCGGTTGGGCCCGACGAGGTGGAGCTATCTTTCTCTGGGAGAAGGTACAGACAGACTCGCCGGCGAGAAACATGGGAATTGCATGATACATGACTCTAGGTAGGCCCCTATTCCAACTTCCGCAATAGGAAAGGGTCTAAAACATGAGTATGAAGGAGCGAATGTGTGTGTATATAGCTTAGAAAACCTCGTGAGTCGAGCAAGTCTCTCAACGTTGCAGCCAGACGTCACCGCCAGTGGGCGGAAGCCAAGCCAACCTTATCCTGGGTTCTCTGGAAAATTTGCAATTCTTTGTGAATCTTTGACAGTTCATCTGAATGCATTGAAACTTCAATTTCCATCTGATTGTTTGCCTCATGACCGTCCCATCTCCCATTCAAGCTCCAAGCAAGGCGACTTCAACTGCTGCGAATGCTGTACCAGAATACCTGCAATACCCGGAATGAAACCTGGTGCATCGGCCAGGATGATGACTACTGGTCATTATAGTCGTACCCCAAGGGCATTGCTGTTTCAATGGTGTTGATATACCGAAGTGTTCCGATGCCCACGAGAGCTACTCGAGATGGCTGAAGCATTCTCAGCAATCTTAATCTGTTTTACATCTCAGTGACGATATCGTCGCTGGGAATGCAAACAACGTGGAACTTCACGAGTTCATCCAGAGTTCACCTTACCGTTGCAGTTGCCGCTTTTGCCCGATATTATATTGCAACAGTATCTAATCCCCACTAGGCCCGGACCGAACTTCTTCCCAGCTTTTCCTACCACGAGCCTACCCCTTCCTCCCTTACCCACCTTGCATTCCGGCCCTTTCACAACCTAAAAGTTCCTCTACAATATTCTTCAAAATGCTTTCGCGAAGCTGCATAAGGTCGGCGCGAGTATGTGATACCCCTTCTGACCCTCCAATGGCAATTGCAAAGAACCCCGTAGCTAATCCTGATCTCTTATCAGAGCGCCCTGCGAGCCACCCCAGCTTCATCGAGAACCTTTGCAACCGTGCAAGCAGTACGACATCCCGCGATTTCCGTGCTTCTACAACCTTACTGATTTTCCCTCACAGGATATCTTCAAACCTACCAAATATGGCGGCAAATACACTGTTACTCTCATTCCCGGTGACGGTATTGGGGCTGAGGTGGCAGAATCTGTGAAAGAGATCTTCAAGGCCGACAACGTCCCGATTGAATGGGAACAAGTCGATGTCTCAGGCGTTGAATCTGGGAACAAGCACTCGGAGGAGCTCTTTCGGGAATCAATCGCATCTTTGAAGAGAAACAAACTTGGACTTAAGGGTATCCTGCACACACCCGTCGAGCGATCTGGCCACCAATCCTTCAATGTTGCCATGCGACAGGAACTCGACATTTATGCCTCAATTGTCATTATCAAGAACATCCCTGGCTACAAGACCCGTCACGACAATGTTGATCTCTGCATTATCCGTGAGAACACCGAGGGAGAATACTCTGGCTTGGAGCACCAATCTGTCTCAGGTGTAGTCGAATCCCTCAAGATTATTACCCGGGCAAAGTCAGAGCGCATTGCCAAGTTCGCATTCAGCTTCGCCCTTGCAAACAACCGCAAGAAGGTTACCTGTATCCACAAAGCCAATATTATGAAGCTCGCAGATGGTCTTTTCCGTAACACTTTCAATGCTGTTGCCAAGGAATTCCCAACCCTCGAGACCAACGACATGATTGTAGATAACGCCTCTATGCAATGTGTATCGAGGCCACAACAATTCGACGTTATGGTCATGCCTAATTTATACGGAGGAATCTTATCTAACGTTGGAGCTGCTCTTGTTGGTGGACCAGGAATTGTTCCTGGCTGTAATATGGGGCGTGAGGTAGCTGTCTTTGAGCCTGGATGCCGTCACGTCGGTCTTGATATTAAGGGCAAGGATCAAGCTAACCCAACTGCCATGCTCTTGTCTGGCTCTATGCTCTTGAGACACCTTGGTCTTGACGAGCATGCCAACCGCATCTCCAAAGCTGTCTATGACGTCATTGCGGATGGGTAAGTACTTCTAAATTGGAGCATATCTTTGAAGCATACTAAATTCATTACAGAGCCGTACGGACCCGTGATATGGGAGGAGAAAGTTCTACTCATCAATTTACCCGAGCCGTGTTGGATAAGATGGAGTTGGCAGGATAGAGAAGGCAAGCAGACTGTATAAAGACATAGACACGGACCCGGTTGTACTTTAGCGTGCATTCAGAAGCATCCGATGCTTTCCATCCCTTGATTGCTCGAGTTTAAAGAAATACGTGAAGTTCTGAAACCGTTCCCCCGTGTTATATGTATTCTCCACCAGTAATAAACCCTCAGAATGATCAACAACATAGTTTCAAAGTCCTCAGACATAATTTAGCTCTTAATATTTGATGAAGGATGTGTTCATTGAGTTTTGAGAATCATAATTCATTAGCCCTCTACCAAAACGCCATACAATGCAACCTAGCCACCAGCCAACCTAGAATTCTAAAAAGCAATATGCCTCTTCCTCCCAGTATACTTCGAAGAATTCTTAACCACTTTTCCCTTCCTCTCCATCTGCTCCTTCTTACTCAAAATCCACGCCTTACTCCCCTTCTTAACCTCCCTCCTCCCCTTCTCCCTATGTTTCCTCCTCGCGTCCACCACATCCACACCCTCCATACCCTCTACCACACCCGTAATATCTCCATTCCCGTCTTCCGCACTGCCCCCTACTGTCAACACTAAATACAACTTCGCATTTTTAGTCCCTGGATCATCCTCCAATATCCCCGCTCCAAAACCGGCCTTAATCGCAGCTCCCGAAATCATCGTTCGTTGCTGTTCATTTTTGGGGTAGAATTGACAGACTGCTCGGCCGCCTCGTTTTAAAGATGCATAGAGTCCGTTGAAAAACCGACTTAATCTTCCTGTACTGGAGACGTCACTGCTTTCCGCATTACAAAGCCATTGGATAGCACTAATACTAATCGCAGCATCGAAGCTTCCCGCTCGAAAGGGAACCCCTTGACCGATATCAGCGAGCATCAAATCCCCCTCAACATCTCGTTGGAGAGCGACATCCAACATAGAGGCGGAGATGTCCATGCCAACCCAGATATGGGGTCCGCCTTCAGAGGAGGGGACCGAAGAGAGGATCTCGCCAGAGAGACCAGAGCCGCATCCGATGTCGAGAATCATAGAGGGGGTTTTGAGGTCCAGGAGTTCGAGGGCCCGGTTGGTCATGGAAGCTTGGATGTTCTGTATTCGTGAGGAAGTAGTGTATTTTTTGGCTTCCACGTCGTTATAGTGGAGGTCTGGGGGACTGTTGAGGAAGGTTAGGGAGGGGTCATTGTATGGTGGAGTGGGATTGCTACTGACAGGATATCTTCTGGGCGAGACATTTTGAAGGAGGTTTCTGCTCCCGCAAATCAATTCTTGAAAACTCTTTCTCTGCTCCTTCTGCGATTTTAAAAAGTGCGTTTGAATGTACCACTAACTCACAATTATCAAAAGTCGAATTAATTTTTTGTATTCGGTCAATCTTCGGCAAACTCTAAATCCTAGGATTTTAAGAACAGCTAACTTGATAGCTTCCTTGTACGCATCCTATTTGTTGGAACTACGAAAACAATGCAACTCTCATAACACAATTCTTCATCTGCCATCATGTGGATTCTTCCTGTTGTTGGGTATATGGGCATGGCTCTTGGGTTTGGTTTCCTCACCCTCGCCATTGGTATATTCCCTCCTATCCTGTCCCTCCAACTTTCCCCTCCCACTCATTCAAGCCAAGTGAAAGGATACCTATAGCTTACAAGATGATTGGAAATAGCTTCAGGACTCTATTACCTCTCAGAATTAGTAGAAGAACATACTGTCTTCGCCAAACGACTCCTCACACGAATGATATACAGTGTCATGGCCATCCAAATCCTACTCTGCCTCATCGATCACTTCCCTTTCACATTAACTACTTTGAGCGTTTTCTCGCATTTTGTTTATTTAGGGAATACAAGGAGGTTTCCGGTGGTCAAATTGAGTGATCCCTTATTTATTTCTTCTTGTGGTATGTTCCCCCTCCACTTCCTATCTATATTCTACTTTACTGGTTGACAAAGTGGAAAAAGAAAAAACTAACAAAGCTATCCAAGTCCTCGTCCTCGTAAATCATTACCTATGGTTCTCCCATTTTTCATCCAACCCTACAATCATGCGAAACTCCATCTATGATAACCCCTCCGTCCCAACCTTCATAGAAATAGCTTCTTATTTCGGGATATGCGTGTGGTTGGTTCCATTTGCACTTTTCGTGTCGTTGTCTGCGGGTGATAATGTGTTACCGACGATGGGTAGTGAAGAGCCCTCGATACCCGGGGCGACAGTGGAGGGAAAGAATAGGAGACAGGGCATGGCGAAGGTTATTGTTGATACGGTTAGGGAGTGGATTAGACAGTTGGGGAAGGTAGCTGGGTGGTGGAAACCGAGCGGGGAGTTTTGATGATGGGCTCTGGATATATGTATTATATATAGGTAAAGGCACTGCTGAAGTTGGTCGGGGTTGCGAAGATATCGAATGGAAAATGGTTTTATGATTCACATGAGATGAATGAGATGATGTTTCGGACTTGAAGCATGGTGTGATGAAAGTTTGTAGGATTTGGCTAATGATAAGCAATATAAGCTCTCAGGGTATCTTTAAATCAGTTCCGTCCTCCAAAACGCCCTGTAAGTGATGAGTTTATGAATTGGGTATGGCAATGTGTAACGTGACTCTCTCCTCCATTTCTCTCCTCTATACTGTGTCAGTAAAAACTGAGACGAGGAGTCAAGGAGTTCACCTCAATTCCATCTCAAGTTGTCTTTCCGTCATTTAGAGTTTTTTTGAAGTTGTTGGAAGTCCTCAGCTCGACCAGTGAAGATAGCAGCCAACTCGCTCGAAATATTAGCAGTGTGACGTTCAATCAAGGCCATGCTTGTGAGGATTTGTGACTCTAGGTCCTGCCGTCTCTTATTAAGAGAAGCAAGTCTGTCCCATTGAGCCTTCTGAGCTTTGGTCCTATTAAGAAATCAGCCAGAGAAAAGTTGCTTGAATACAAGAAAAGCATGACAGAAAAGACATCGCCCTTAAAGTCCCCTCCATAAAAGTATAAGTAGAAGAAAACTCACACTCTCATCATCTTATTCTCAAACAAAGTATCAACCTGAGCCTTAACATCCTTGATGCGCTTTTCATGCTCGCCCTTAATAGCAGCACGCTTAGCTTCACGGCGTCTTCTGCTCTACAAACCCCATAAGTCAGCATCTTTTAAAGTGAAATCATTTTTAGCAAAACTCATACAAAATCAAGCATATCCTGAGCAGCTTTCATCCAGTCAGCTTCTGCGGTATCCATGGAGCTTTGCATATCGACATCAGATGCTGGCTCAGAGGTGTCCGCCGTAATCTTTCGAGACTGGTAACGTGCCATGGTTGCTAATTTTCTCTGAATTTAGCTTTTTGATTACTAGGTAGGTTTATCTTACCTAGTCGAAAGTGACTCGAGAAATCTGTGATGCTTGAGAGAAGCTGATATTGATGACTTGAAGATGTTCAACCCCCTTAGCGCTGTTCTTACGAAGATCCCCGCTTAAAAAAAAAAGGGTAAATCTCGACCGTATCTTGATCAAAATATTAATACAATTCCCATTCTCAGCGCAAAGATGGGTCTCGCAGCCCCCAAAAAGTACCCTCTCTCCAATATCTCTTTAATGAATTAGTAGACTAACATATATCCAGCCGAATAAAACTCTCCCACGATCCAAATAACACCTCATGGACCAACGACACCAGCAGCTTCGGACACAAAATCATGTCTTCTCAGGGCTGGCAACAAGGCCAATTCCTCGGCGCCAAAAACGCACCGCACGCTGAATTTCACACTGCAGCGAATGCATCACACATCCGAGTAGTCATCAAAGACAACACTCTAGGTCTTGGGGCGAAATTGGGAAGTGGTGTAGGTGCGGGAGAATGTACGGGATTAGATGCATTTCAGAATTTATTGGGGAGGTTGAATGGGAAAGGGGAAGAGGAGTTGGAGGGGGAACAGAAGGGGAGGGAGGATGTGAGAAGGAGGGGTTATGTGGAGAGGAAATGGGGATCGATGAAGTTTGTGAGGGGGGGTTTTCTCATTGGGGATAAGATTCAGGAGTTGATTGATGGGGAGGCGGAGAGAGTGAGGAATATGGAAATTACTGAGACGACAGCTAGCAGTTCTGGGGATTCGAGCTCTGAGCAGGAAGACGGAGAGAAGGTCCTAGAGCCTGTGGTGGAGAAGAGCAAGAAATCTAAGAAGCGGAAATTGGAGAACGATGTTGCAGTATCTAAAGCTGTGGTCGTCAAATCCAAGAAGCAGAAGAGACGAGAAGCAGAACCTGAAGCTACTACTATTCCCAGCAAGAAGGAGATCAAAGAAGCTAAGCGGAAATCCAAGAAGGAGCGAAAATTAGAGGAAGCAGCTTCTGAAGAACTAGCAGATGTCGAAGAATCCACCACTGCCAAAGAATCCAAAAATAAATTCAAGAAACCCCGCGAAGCCAATGGAGGCCCCTCAGAAGCTACAGAAGACTCCGAACGAAAAAAGCGAAAAAAGGAAAAGAAAGAACGAGAGAGAGAAGAAAAACTCGTCTCAAATTCCGAAGGAGAAGAGTCGTCCAAATCCTCTTCCAAGATAAAATTAAAGCGAGACGGGCCCTGTTCTAAGTCAACGTCTGAAAACACACCAGCCGTTGAGTCAAGTGGACGTTCTACACCCGTTATGATGCAAGGACGCCATGCAGTTAGAGCGAGGAATATTGCACAGAAGAGATTAGCTAGTATGGATGTTGCGTCACTGAATCAGGTCGATACATCTTTCCCTTCCACTTCCCTTTTCCCCTTTCCCTCTTCTTTAAAGATTGTATTGGCTGACTAATAATGGATATAGATTTTCATGATCAAATCACAGTCCTAGGATAGAACCGTAGATTAGATTGTAGACATAGACTAGGATTGAATGGAAATGAAAATCTAGTATTCTGTGTATTTCTTATGTATTTCCCTCGTTGTTAATCCTCCCCCGCCGGGGATCAATCAAACATTGCCCCTTAGTGAAAATTCCACACCCCAACCTACACCTCCTCATGCTCATGCTCAATAGAATGAGGGATAAACAGAAATCTAACAAATTTACCATAATCTTGATCTGACAATCCTTTACTACGAACGAGTCAACTATTCTAACCTTTCTTTATCTAGTCCAGATATCTTAAAAAGGACTTTGTGCTTTTATACCAGGACAAAATGTCCGGGTGAGCTTTTCGAAAAGATTCAAGCAAGGTACCGGTGTGCTAAACTTAGGAACTCCTCGCTCGCTATGTTATTCGTGTCAAAGACGGGCTTGGAATCAACCGTACCTATGTGACGAGCACGGGTCCGAAAGAATGTAAGACTTAGGTCTTAACGTAGGTATCGTGGAGTAGGGATGTGGATGATGTAAGAAAGGAGAAGTTAAGCGGATTATATATGGGAGAGTATTAAAAGGAGTCTCAGGAGTTATTTATTCTGCTCGTAAGCATCGTGTGTCTCAAATTAGAATCCAGGACACAAATGAACAAATTAAAGCACAGGTAGCAATTTGCAAAATATCTCAAATTGAAGTAGCTACTTAATGAGAGCTACCGGCAACAAAAACCACCATATCATATCGTTCAAGCCAAGCCAAAGCAATATTCTGCTATTCGACACTTCCGTGTCGTTATCAGACATCATCCATCAACACCCATGAATATCGTGGAAGAGAGAAGCCAGAAAAAGAAATTGATCATTGATCATTGTCGCCAGTACAAAGAGAACAGTAAATGCCTAGCTGTTCTTCCACCACTCGCTCAGAGGGACAAGCAAAAAGTTTCTCGTCGAAAATAAGACAAAATCAAGAATAGAATGAAACGACCAGCGTACACTTCTTGTTATCCTCCTCCACTTCTCACATAACAATCTCTCAAAGCAATTTTGGAAAGCTCTTTTGTACCTTGCCGATATCCCATACCATAGTTATCAATAGTTTTAGCTATTGCCTTTCCCTATTCCCTGGATAACGCCAAATTGTAGCACTGCTATGCCCATGTCAAGAAAAGAAAGTATGCCGTGTTCTGACAAGGATCAATCCATGTAGAAATCTCCCTTCAAAATGCGCTCCTGGAAAGCATCGGGTTGCTTTCGAGGCGGTCTAGCTGGTGCAGGAGGAGCGATCGCAGCCGGGGGAGCCGGTATCTCGCTGACACTCTTGGCTCGTGAGTGACTGGGAGCTGGGAAGGGTTTGTTGTTGGTCGGGGAAGCTGAGAAGGAAGGGCGTTGCGACTGAGAGACGGAACTCTCGGCACGGGATCTAAGCTGCTCAGACCAGTTGAATCCTTCACCTGGACGAGCAGAAATAGCATTGTCAGATGGGGTTCTAGCCTTTGAGTGCGTGCTTGCCTGTGAAAGAGACTTTGAAGGCGGGGTATTTCCACCACCACCGCTCCGAGAGCCAGAAGGAATTGTGGGTAATGGGGAGGAGGTATAAGAGGAGGATCTACCGGTTGTTCCGGGACTGCCCCCCGTGGTTCGAGATGATCGAAGGACTTGTGCGCCGAACGACATGCGACGTGTGAAGGGGGTAGTGGGGTTGCTTTGAGCGGGGCTGCTGTCGTCGTCGTCGATGGCACTCTCGTCGATTGAGCCTCCAGTCGAGATACTGCTTCGTCGGCCTCCGAAAGGGAAGGGTGATTGTTGTGTAGGAGATGTGCCAGAGAGACCGAGAGTAGAAATCGACATGCGTCGGCGTTGCTGCTCCTGGGCTGCAGCGGTTGAAATAGGCATAGGGAACGGTGGTGTTGGGCCGGAGGTGCTGCCTGACCGATTGAAGAGGCTGGTGAAGGTTTGCGAGCTAATTGAACTTCGACGGGGTCGGGATGGAGCCTCGGTGGGAGCGGGGTGGTCGTTGTTCGTATTGTTATTGGCCGACATGATGGCAAGGTTCTTTTGAAGACTCGGTGTGTTTGAATGTGTGGTAGACGCGATCTTGAACCGTACTTGAGGCGGCTTTTTGTAGACAGTTTCCAGACAAAGGCCGAGAGCTGCTCTCTTCAGCTGGGGGAAGTTCAGCGACGGGATGAATCTCCAGTTATCGGTGGCTGCTCGAGTCCTTTGTTCTTCGAAGGTAATGATCGTATCTCTTGGTGCGTGGTGGCTTATTGCAGATATCCCGAACTCCTTTGTTTCTCAATAAGTACCTTTCCGCAGGTCAGCCTTTTAGTGGTTCGATAGAACGATGATGAGATTAAAAGTCGGACGATTCGTTATGCAACGGATGCTGATGATATCAATCAAGTCTTGTATGGTATTGTATGGTATTTGTATGAGAAGGGGGAGGGGGGGTTGTAGTGGTGTGTATGATGTGGGTTGTGGGTTGTGGGTTGAAAGATGAAGGATAAAGGGGAGAGGCAGAGTAGTGAGAGAGAGTGAAGGGGGGATAGAAAGAAAGAGAGGTAGCTAAGCTAGCCAATGGGAGCTTCTCCCTGCTCACTTAAGTTTCCCTTTGCCTCGCCGGTTCCCTGAATAAATTAATCCCTGCTTGCGGGGAAATAGACGCTAGGCCCAAACGGGGTCAGTGACGTCTCTAGTCGACTCACACTAACCATTTCAGCCAATGCAATAGCTTTACCGCTTAGCTCTCCATCCACATCGAATGAGAGCCTTTTGCACCTTTGCAGCTTCACAGCTTTGCAGTTTTGCAGCTTTATGCAGCCAAGTCCGGTCGAAAAGCACATACTACATCGAAACTCTATATATTGAGGCCCATTAGTCGTGCAAAGCTTCAAATTCCCGAAACAAACATGCGACCATTGCCTGATTCAGGCCATACTGACACCTCCTCCCAAAACTATGGTTCTCCATTCGGCCCAGGCCGACATGGGTTGATGCATTAATAGCTTCGTCTACTCTTACTCACCGCGTCAATCGAGTCCCCAATCCCAACAATGCTGAGAAAGGATTTCGACTGCCGCCCTAGCTTCAGGAAGTATGTAATGTTCACACGGCACATGCAAACGACCAACCCGGATTCCGAGTCCGATAATTGCCCAGCCAAATTGATAGGCCAAGTCTCGGACTTCTCATGGCATATTTCATTCTCAGTATATAGACATATAGACGAGCTTACCCCGGATTTTACCGGCCGAGGCAATAACTCACGAGTGCTTGAGATGATCTTGCATGCTTAGCTAGCTTTCTTTTTCTCACAGCCCCCCTTGATTGTCTATCCATCGCTCCTTTTCCTCCGTCGTCATATATTTATCGATCGATTCCTACTCGATGTTTCAGCTTATCCTTCCATACCAACAGTGGGTTAGAGATGACATATCTGATATCATCGATCAACAAAGTTTCAAATCCCCTTTGAAGATCTGTGTCACATGCGGTAAATGGATAGTTCGATAGGAAGAGCTCGGTTAAAACATGTGAGACTACAGGGCGTCACTTAATTAAGCGTGTAGCTGCGCTGCAGATCCACGACCGCCCTGGAGGCGTGGATTGGAGCGGCGGCGAATCTGTAATTGTTTTTAAAGAAAACCCCCACTCATCTTCAGGCTATCCTGCCTATAATAATAAAGCTGCTTAGTAGATCTAAGCATGAAGGAAGGGGGCAAAGAGGGGTAATGTGCTGTCACTTTTTGAGGATATGTACAGATTCCTATTGTAAGCGCTACAGATGGTCCCTTTCACATATGATAGTGACTCTAAACCTCGAGTGGAGCTAACTCCTCCCCCCTCCTAGCCACTATTAAAGCTGGCACTAAAACCACGACCACGTCATAATATTAATTGCGAAAACTCAAATCCAAGCTCTTACTATAGATATTTCAAATGATTGGCATATGAAAAGGGGATTCAAGTCAAAAGAATCCAGAATTCTTTTCGAGAGTTATGTGATAGATGCTGCCTATTCTGGTAGATCAAAGGTTTTAGAATATATTGTCTAAGATACCATTAAAACTGTCATTAAAAACTCTGTCATATACGGTTATTATTCGGAGTTAAATCCCGAGGGATTTAGTTTTACTTCTGCAAGCTTAGTATATCGGATTTTGAGAATTAGAGGTAATGGATTTTTTAAAAGATTATAAAGCCTGAGCTGAAGGATATGGATGAGGAAGCGGAGGTTATAGTAGTATTTGACAAGAGAGAATTGGATGCTAGAAGACTGGGAAAAAGTGGTTTGGACAGATAAGATAAGCCTTCAAGAAGAAGTTGTTGGTTTCACCGTAAGCACCAAATAATGCTATCTTCTTCAGGCCAAAGCAAGAAGCTACGCACATATACAGTTTTGCCCAGCGTACATTCCTGCGTACATGCCTACGTACATTCCCAAGCAACGCGACAATGGTATGCTGTTGCTTACTAATACGTTTAACATGGCAAAGTGTATTCCCAACAAGAAGTTGCATTGTCCTTATATGTGGACTGCTTTCTCACATGATTACAAAGGATCTTATTATATTTAGCGTGATGAGGTTGAAGCAGAGAAAGCTGCTTATAAGCCAAACTGGGAGCTTAGCACTAGCATTAGGAAGGTGGGATTGAGAAATAATTCTGGGCCAAACCCCTCGATTCATATGTGCTACATAAAGGAAGAGGGGAGATCAACTGGGACTGATATCAAAAGAAGATCTTGCTCATTCCTGTTGCCTAGAGATGCAGCCTTCTTACCCCCAGCCATCCTAGTGCAAGAAGATGATGTATTAAGAAAATTTTGATTTGCAGAAGATGATTAGACTTCTCCGGCCATCTAATTCTCCTGATCTTAATGCGATGAAAGCCTATTTGGTTTGAAATATTGGGAGGAACTACCGCAAGAGAAGCTTCAGGCTCTGTAGTCTCCTAAGTTTTGACCGGGTTCTCCGTACTAATTGCCTTGTCAACTCCGTAAGATGACCACGGCAAGCAGCCAAGTATGATCATGGCACTATCTCTATATCTTCATCCAGTCATAAATTCCCCTAGTTATGCAAATGGAACTTAATAAAGAAATATGCCCCCCGTAAGACACGATATCCTCACACCGGAAAGATAACAAAACGTCTCAAAAGATACACAAGACGTTAATCTACTTGAAAAAGAATCCTCACGTATACTCCGTGGCTCAAGTTATGAGCGCCACGTGTTGATGAGTAACCAATTATCCAAATGTTTCATTCGATGTTCTACTCTAGCAATATTGAGGGAATGGATTCCAAATTTCACACATGCAGAAACTAGAGCGCTTTCGATGTTTCTTTTCTTTGTATGGCTGTCTTGACCTTTGAGAATGCATTGAGCTTTGAATCATGGCGTTATACTGATGTTTAATATATCATGCATATATGCAGAAAGCTGCGATGTCGGAAGGGCTATCCTCGTATTCCGCGCTTCCCATTTCATATCTCATAATTGGATATGCGAAATCATCGAAATTGATCGATCCTCTCCCTTAACCTCCTAATATCCTCCGGCCCAGTCTTACAACATCCCCCAACAAAAATCTCCTTCCAGATACCTCTCCCCCAAATCCCCCTCACAATGTCCTCCAGTACCTCATCCCACGCCTTTTGTTCTCCCCCAGTATCTTCCCCTTCAACTTCCCACTCCTTCGTACTCGTGTTATAAACCTCGCCCACCCCCGTTCCATCCGGATAAATTACCAAACTCGGTCTCTCCCCCTCATCCAACTCTCCTCTCTCAATCATCCCCCTCACTTCTGTCTCAAACCCTTCTACCAACCCCTCAAGTTTCCCCACCTTCGTACAATTGACTCCTATCCCCTTCGGCCTATCTGCGCCTTCTCTCTTCTCCAGCATTACTCTCACAACTTCCCTTATACTCCTCCCATCGGGCAACTTCTCTCCCTCCCCAGGAAAAACACATGTAATCCAAAACCGCTTCTTCTCTTCCTCTTTCCGTCCCGCATTAACAGAATACATCGCTCCCCTCACAGCCTCCACTTCAAGCAACAATGGAACCGTCTCAAATGTCACATTCTCCACTTTTCCCCACGTCTCTTCATGTTCCGAGAAAACCCTAAGTCTCTCTTCATGCCAATCTTTCAATCCCTTCTTCGTAGCATGCTCCTCATCATACTTTCCCGTGTATTCCTGACTAGGTCTCATTATCGCTCCATAAGCACCTAATCCCAATACCACTCTCCCTTTCCCTCCATCCCCGCCATCCCGCAGCGCCTTCTCCGCAATAAAAACCGCACTCCTCATCAGCCCCTCCACCTTCTCCCTCTCTTCCACATGCTGGAGCGAGAATCCCTCAAAACTAGCTTGATAAGTAGCAGTCAATATCACTTCCGCTCCACCGGTTACGAAAGCTGTTTGTGCTATAGCTAGTGTTTGAGGAGAGGTGATTAAGAGGGAAGATGACCAGAGAGGCGTGTCGGTTGAGAATGTGATAGAATAAGGGGGGAGGGAGAGCGTGGTGCCGAGACCGCCATCGAGGATGTGGATTGGGGGGTTGGGCATGGTGTTGTATGAGAGAAAGGAGAGGCGGAAGAGATGGATGCATGCTGGGGGAGATAAGGAAATGGGTCATGTGATGAGAAAAAGGATGAAGGAAACGATGAGGTGATGGTGATCATGTGGGTGGGTGTAAGCATGAGCAAGCGAGTTGCGGATCTACCCGAAATGAGATTTAGTCAGGGGTTTCCTATATTGACATCAATTTACACTTCGTTATTGGTATTGTGGAAATTGTAAGCCATTGTCTTATCAAAAGCGCTGAAATCATTGCAGTAATTTCAATCGTTTACTCAAATGTTTCGATCTTGAGGAGAGTTAGTTGCTCATCTATGTTAACACGGGGTTGAATAGAATACTCCCAGTGAAAGTTGAGACGGGTTTTCGTAGAACAGTATAACCAATAGCAACTTCAATATCAAGGAAATGCCTAATCGAAATTCATCAATTCCTTCATTTCCATCTAGTTTTTGATAATTTGAATAGGAGTAGTCTTCTTATCAACACTACTCCTAACTTTTTACTCCTCCTAGCTACCTCGAATATTATTATAGGCGAAATGGAAAGACTTACTTGTGATTCATGTCTAAAAGTATTGGTTCACACCATGTCTGTGAATAGAATGCTTTTCTCAAATGATTCACAACTGCTAGTGTAGTGAAGTCTGAATCATTGACAAGAACGAGATCGGAACTCTTAGAAAAAGTATAAATATCAGTCCGTATCTTCTTCTTCTCTATGCCCCACTCACTTCCTAAGATATCTCCTAAAGCCCGCATCTATTTTTTCCAACAGGCCACAATAAGCCACTGCTATGTACCGGAATCAAGTACAGGGTGCAGGTGGACGTGGAAGAAATGCCAGGGGATCGTTTAATCCTGCCACTCAAGGCGCAGAATCTCGAACTATTGCGGCTTTTGCCCAAGAGTCGCTAGTTCTGCCCAATCCCTTTGGTGGTGGATACGAAGGTTCTGACCATGGCCAGCAACGAATAATACATACAGCTGGCCTTGTGGAGCTCAATTTTCTCAACAGAGGAGTAAGTCTACAGCCCGATGATATGGCGGAGGAGTCAAGACAGAACGCTCCTACCTACGACAATCCAAATACTGTGTCCCCTTTGCAGTTAGAATGCGATCAATACCAACCTCTCGGACCACAACAACTCCAACAATATGGAGCACATGCACAGCAGACCAAAGACACCGACCAAGCCGAGATCTGGGGTAGCTACTGGAGTAAAATAGTAGATCTTAAAAACCAGCTATCAGCCAACAAGACCAATAAAGCAGGACAAGCAAGATTCTTCAACCAACTTATTGATATAGCGGACACACGATGCCCTGAACTCATCAAGGACGACGATTGCCTTGACCCTGAGGTAAATCGATGGATAGCTCGAATTCAGGCTGCGAGAAAGTTGTGGACTGCACAAAGAGCTATTCTTCAGCGCCAGATGGAGGAGGAGGCGAATTAACGGGCTGCTGAGGCATTTTTGTAAGAGCACCCACTAATAGCCTAGCTGGGGTGGCGTATCCATATCTTTCCTTTGAACCTTTTTCAGCTTGCATTTGGCGTTTTGCATTTTTTGCGCTGGCTTTCTCCCTCATGTGTTTTTTTGCAAGAAATCAAAACAAATTAGAACTCAAACAGCGTCATGCGTATCTTTCCACAATTTTGTTTTGCAATGGGAATTTGTGCTTGGATTATATACTTTCGAGAAACTATGTGTATTTGGGTTGATTTTGCTTGACTTTTGCTTTTGCTTGTATTGAAATAAACATTACCTCTTGTATTCATAAGGAATATAAAAGCGCGATGATTAATCCCGAGTAGAGTAGCCGCCAGAACTTTGATGTGCTGTTCTATGTCCGAGGAAGAATAGAGCATGTAACAGACTGCCGAAATGATAAGATTCTAGAGACTCCTCTCATTTTTTTCTGCCTTTTCCATCATTCGTCTCGACTAAAGGCTGCATGCTTCCTCACTTCACTCCTTGGTCTTCCTTACAGTACCTTACTTAAGGGGTATGTAGCAACTGACTAGCTCAGCATGCATCTTTCTTAAGTACGCAAGTTGCTACTATTTGGGTAGTCTACTTGTGCCATGTGAAGAACCACATGCACTTGAGAGCGTCCACTCATCTGCATTATTGGGCGATTTATAGGATAATATGTGAATGACTTGAACGAACATTCACCCTCCTAGAAAAAAGTACAAATGACTCAATACTTGCTCGAAATTTCATTCTTCTCCACACCACATTAAACACATCTCAACCCCAAGCATTAGCAGGAGCAGTACAAATTCTCAAATCACCACCAAGAACACCTGTCGCTATGAACAGAGCGCTACCTTCGCAGACAACACTCTCAATACCTCGCCTTCTTTATCACCTCGCCCGTCATCTTCCTGCAGGCCTTAAACTTCCAGCATATGAAGGGTCATTCAAGGAGCACTGGCTGCGTTGGCAAATACAGAAAAGGGAGCAATGGCTGAGAGAGGGTAGCAAGTACTTTTAATAGAAAAACTGCGAAGAAGAAAAAAACAGCAAACAACTTGAAACAAAAGCAGATAGCAGGAAACTCGGTTAGGAACAAATCGACATGTTGAGAAAGTTGACGGATCTGGCAAGATAAAGAGTAAAGCAGCTCGACGAGCGAGGGAAACGACTCGAACCTATCAAAGACCAGTATGTTTAAGAGGAACGGACAGATGTCATGGGATTGTGGAAAAGGTGGGCTAAGGCCCTTTTCGTAGCAATGAAGGGAGACAACTGTCTGTCTCCTCAACTCGCAAGTATAAAACACGTGAAACTCAGTCTACGCCGGGACTTTGGATTGAGATCATTTGGCAGATATTAATGGTAGCATTGATATATTCTTGGGTGTTTGGCCTTCAGCTCTTCTAGGAACCCTGAATGGCTTTTGATTACACTTGTTATTTTGACTTCTGGTAACCTCCTCCCCTATCCTCTCTTTTATTGTGGTAGCCTGCCTCTTATTCAAGACTTTAAGATTGATCAAACCTAGGGATTCTGATTTGTCACTTGACTTCGTTTGTCTCTAATTCTGGCGCTTGCTAGATTTTATAATGGAAAGGGGGGTCAAATATCAAGACTAAATGGTACATATCACAGCAGGAGGTCTGACACGAGACAAGAATATGAATGAGAAGGCCATACCGCATTCTTATGATTTTTGAGTGAATAGCCGCTAGTGTATATTAGCTAGTTATCTGCAAACCTTCCATAACTTTTGTCTATAATATAATATCTTCTATTATACACTCCTGACCCTATCGAGCAATCCTTACGCTCATCGTCGCCCATTCTTTTTATTTCTTCGGACTAGGTTTCCGTTGCCATTTTGTGCTGTAGTCTTGACTGTCTCAAGCACTTCGAAGTCGTCTGCTCCGGAACTGGTTGAGGCTACATCTTCTTCCTCGATCTCGTCATCGGATTCTTCTTTGGCGGGTCCCTTGTTCAAGAGACGGCCGGCGGTACGGTTGAAGGCCCAGATGGGGACACGGTAGAGGGCTGTGTCTTTGATTGTTGGTCTGAGAAGTTGGTTGGGCTGGTTACGTATTAGCTGGGTTTATGAAAGAGATTTTGAAGTAGCTCACATCCAAAAGAAATTCATGGGTCTCGCCATCTTCATCGGCCTGCTCAAGATACACATTGCCTGCGATATCAACCACCAGGACTTTGCCATTCTCAGCTACAACCCTCTTCTTTGGTCCAGTAGATCCACTAGGAGGTGTTCCAGAAGGAGTTGCCTTCTTTGCCTTCTTATCTAGCTTGCTCTTCTTGGTCTCTTTCTCCTGCATGCGGCGTTCTCTTCGATTTCTAGGCTGTGCCATGCCATCTTCATCACTAGCGGCAATAGGAGGAGTAGCAGTCCCACCAAGATTGGCGATTCCAAAATTGTCACCCCAAGCACTTTGGCGGGCGAACTTGATATACCTTCCCACGAATTCTTGTTGTCGTTTCCAGCTCATGTAGAGGGCAAGCCAATGTCCTCCACCTCCAACGAAGATGAATAATCCTGTCAAGACGGAGCCCAATCCAGGTCTGAAACGAGCATAGTAATAACCCGTTCCCTTCCATTTAGGAAATCCGTTGTTTAAGAAATGGTCGTAGCGTGCTCGTCCTTCACCTCTCAAGATGTTCGTGACTATCCCAAGCCGGGCAAATCGATCGCTGGCGGCTTTGGTTGCAGCATTGATCTCAGATTGAGAAGGCCCCTTCGACACATGGACTCCTGGTTTGCTCTTCTTCTCGCTCTTCTTCCCCGTCTTTCCAGTAGATTTATCAGCAATGAATTGCTGCTTTACTTTGTCTGGATGCAATAGGCGGGATTTCTTGCGATAAGCTTTGTTGATCTCATCCTGATTCGCAGAGGGTGTGATGCCCAGAAAATCATAGAAAGATACTTCGGGGCCTTCAGAGGCTTCGACTTCATCTCGCAGACGAAAGATTTCCTGATCTGTGGTTTATTGTGAGCATTCTGACACGTCTTCAAGGTTGTATGGATTGGGCAGGAATATTTCCTGGGGGTGGGGCGGGGGGGACGTACCCTCTTTACTCCATGCTGCAACTATGGCGAGCAAGCAGGCCAGTATACCCACAGTAAAAAGAGACGCCCTCATATTGTTGGGAGGTGTTGAGAAAGCTCCCCCGCTGATGTGTTGTGTTCTTTTGCGAGCTCCGATGGCCTTGCGCACCAAACAAGAGATTCTCGCTAATTAATGCCAGCGATGCCAGCGGATGCTACTGTAGTGTATTACTTAGCAGGGGTCACGGAATCGCGTATTCAGTTTAGCCTAGCTCCTCTCCTTCAAAGGACGAATTGAGGGAGCATGCACGAACGAGTAGCTTTGCATATCCTGTGTTCTTGTCTTACTCTTTGGGCTTATAAGCCGTGAACCCCACGCAAGAACGTCTTTTCGTTTTATTCACGCTTTCTGCTTCGTTTCCTTTGAAATTCACTTTTCCGAGAGCGGAGCGGAGCGGAAATGGGCGGAATCTAGCTGCAAGGAGGAGCCCTTCTCTATTTCGGGAAGACTTGAGGCCTGAGGTTCTTGAAAGGGTAATTTCCATTTCCATTTCCATTGGGCCCCACAAATCGTTTCCCTTTCAGGCGAGAATTCGTCTCTGGGACATTTCACAAGAAACGAGAACAAAACGCACTCCCTACACAGTCAAACAATCCTCACTTTATGCCAATTAACCCTACTTGTCACTCTCTCAGGTTAGTCATCACTTTCCAACTTTTCGCGCTGCCTAGAAACTGCCTAGAGTGGATTACGAGGCTGAAGCTAACTAAGATTTAGGATTTGACAGATCTCGAATCATCCATCCTACTAGGGGCAAGAACCAACAAAGACAACTCACCAAGCCTCCACCTCTCTCCCAGCTTTACGAGCCCTTCACGAAGAACTTCGATTCTTTTCCTTCAACCAATTGTCAAATCTTTCTTAATCCCACTCATCCCTATCTTAGAACACCTTCTATACAATGTCGCGGATACAAATCCCTCTTGACGTGCTTACGTCGCGGTTGAACCTTTCAGATAGGTTCTCTGGCATGCGATCACAGTCCCTCTCTTCGCGATTCGCCAACCTCAAACCCATCTCCGAATTCTTCGATTTCAAGCGTATCTCCAAGCCAGCAAACTTTGGAGAAGTCCAGTCCCGAGTGAACTACAACCTGGGGCACTTCTCTAGCAACTATGTTGTTGTGTTTGCTATGCTGAGTATCTACAGCCTACTCACCAACCCTCTTCTACTGTTCGTCATATTCCTCCTCTTCGGTGGTCTCTGGGGTATCGGCAAGCTTGAGGGAAGGGATTTGGATATCGGCGTTATTCGTGCCACTTCATCTCAGCTCTACACTGCTCTCCTCATTGTATGCGTTCCTCTTGGAATCTTCGCATCACCAATTTCAACAGCCCTCTGGCTCATCGGCGCAAGCGGAGTCAGCATCTTAGGGCATGCATCATTTATGGACAAGCCTATCGATGAGGCTTTTTCTGGGGAGGCGGTCTAGATGGTCGGCCGCGATCTCCCAAATCTGTGCCCCAATGGGGAAGACCATCAGGGGCGAAGGGGAGCAGAAGGTGGAAGCAGTGGGAGAGGGAGCAGGCGCAGTGGCATGAACAGCAGGCACGTGTCGAGGAGCTTGATAGTGACGATACAGATACACAGAGCGTTGGTTTGATTTCAGGGAAAAAAATATTTGCTAGCGATCAACTTCAATTCACGGGGATAGACTTGTCATCGACATCTAGGGCAAGGCGGGGTTATACTTATTCAACAGCAGAATCTTCTGAGGACGATTCGGACGATTCTAGTTATGACGAGGGTAGTGAAAGGCAGGTAGCATTACGGGATAAGGAGGAGGCGCTTGTACAGTCTGCGCTTGCTCGTATCCGACGTGCTCAAGAAAAAGGAAAACGGGAGGTCAAACTCAATCAAGATGAGTTGGACGCCTTGGAAAAAAGACGAAAACGAATGCAGAAGGCTGCTATTGCTAAAGCTAAGAAAGGTAGCAGTTCGAGTGGCGGAAGCGAGAGTGAGAAACGACGGAGTGAACGAAAAGCTGTTCCCATTCAACAACTGTTTACCGAGCCGATACGGGACCCAGTCAGCAAAACAAAAAGATCAAAGAAATCTAATCCACCCAGTCCCCCTGCTGGCCCTGGTGGATCAACTTTGGCCCCTCTTGGTCATTATCCTCCACAAGCGGGTCGCAATTCTCCTGGGCGGCCTCGGTCATCGACTTCTCAATCACGTGGTGAATCATTTCCTCAGTTCTCGTATCAGCAGGCTAGTCGACATTATTCTGATGGGAATCGACCGGCTTCATCTTCTAGCAATAGCTCTCGACGTCCTCTACCTGACGAAGAGGGTTGGAACCCATCTCAATCTAGACGAACTTCGGTCTCTTCTCAACATTATGCTCCTGACCCTTTCGAATTTCAAATATCCTCTGGTCATCTCTTATCCATATCTCAACAATACTTGCAATCCCAGGCCTCTGCTCGTCGCATTGTTTCTGGTCCTGCTGAAATTTCCTACTCTTCAGTTCCCCGAAGTCCTCCCATGGCAGGTAGCTACTCTGCTTCAGGTAGAGCACCTGCTTCCGATCCCGCAATCCGAAAGCGAAGCTCATATCGGAATGATATTGAGGTTACGGAAGATGGCGGCAGTGACGAGGATCAAAGTGATGACTTGGACAATGGGGCACAGGTTTATGTTGAGGAGAAGGAGGCTGAACGGGAGAAAGCAATTCCTAGTAGAAAACCGGTTGGTGGTAGTAGAGGCAAGAAAAAAGGGAGGGCGAGATAGTTTACCTCTTTGCATTTTCATTCTTACACATAGACATTGCTTTTAATGGGACTCTTTCTTTGACAACTACATTCTTCGTTACTCGTGAATTCTTCTTTTATCTAACATTTAATCAATGACTTCTTACAAATTGAGAGAACTATTCTGTTATATGCTTTAGGAAATGCAGACAGGAAAGAAAGCTCCAGTTCTTCTAATATCCTACCCCTCAAGCAATTTCTGGTATCCATAAACTCCCAAAAACGCCTAGAATCCAAATCACCGTTCCCCTCCACATCACCCATTCCTTTTCTCACATCACATAAACATCTTCGCCAAACTCATCGCACTACTCACACCCCCCATATTATTCGCCAAACTAGCCATCGTTCCCAACGCCTCCAAAGCCCCTCCTCCTCCTAATCTTCCCCCCTCCCTCTCACCCCTAATACTCGTCCTCTCAAAAACACTATCGCCCTTCCTACTTCCATTTCCTCTCCCACCAAATACCTTCTCCACTCCAGCAGGTAATCGAATCCCGAATTTGTGAAGCAAGCCTGTTAATGCGCCGCCTGTGATAAGAGGCATAATAACGAGCATGAACACTTTGAAGGGGTTTTTCTTCATATAGTGGATTAAGTCGCGAAGTAAGCGGCGCAGCTTAGAAAAGACCCTTTTGATATAGGAGGGTCGTGGGGAGCGCTTGTAGTGTGATGTTGAGGGACGGATGAAACCTGGGAGGGGGGTTTAGTATTGGCATTTCAGCTGAGAGGGAGGTGAAGAGGAAAGGGGCAAAGGAAAAGGAGGACCAACTAAAAAACGAAGCCCTCGAAGAGTTGTGATGTGCATGCCCATTTCCAAAGATTCCTCTCGTGGGACTACTTCCTTTCTCTTTCTCTCCACTATGACGATGATGATGATGAGAATGAGAATTGCTTTCCCCTCCAATTAGACCGTCAAAAATGGAAGAAGCTTTAGGGGAAGAAGAAGAGGAATGTTTTTTCTCGTGGCTGTGAGAATCTTTATGCTCTTTGTTGTGACTGGAGTGCGAGTGGGAGTGAGAATTGGTGCTGCGGGCGTGCGAATGTGATCGTTTGTGAGTGGAGGAGGAACCATCGAACCAGCCCATTTTGAGGATGTTCTTTTTCTTTGACTTTTTTTTTGCTTTGGGAAGTGGAAGGAGGGTTTTGAAGGAGGTGAGGTAGAAGAAGGGTGTCAATTGGGAGAAACGAGGGGGGAGGAAGTCAATTGAAAAGGATAAAGCTTTGGAGATAGATAGCAGATAATTGTGGAAAAGGCGATGAGGTGCAGAAAAAGGTGGATGGGAGAATATGTGAGAATATGTGCAGCTGTGATAGAACTTGTACACCGCTTTATTGGAAGGCTGGGGTTTGGCGTTGCATTGACAAGGGGGTCGATCACGTGATAGTGGACTTCTGATACGAGCTCTTGAGCTTCTGTGGGGGCCTGCTTATGTTTATCCTTATGTTTATCCTTATGTTTATCCTTATATTTATCTTTCTCTCTATCTTTCTGTTTATCTTTATCTTTCTGCTTATCTCTCTATGCTTGTCTTTTTATTCTTCTCTACACTTGGGTGATTCCCGGGCTTGAAAGGAGCTATGGCCATGGTCTTGGTGGCTAGTTGATTGCCGTACCCGCCGTATACTTTATCTTTCTTGCATCGATCGTTAATGCCAGGACAACTGGCAGTGAAACGTTCAGGGGAATCGGAGAATTCCATAGGAGAGTATATGCAAGTGCGGTCTAGATTGCTTGGAATTATGGGGATTTGCGTTGGTTGGTTGCTTCGATTCGATGTTCTGGCGTGACTGAGCTGCTCAAAGGAATCCAGAAATGGTTTCAATAGCATACAAAACTGCAGTGCAAGATGAAGTGTATCGAAGAGTTTTCCCTGATGCAGATATGCAGACGTTGTTTCTGGCCTGTTCAAATCTCAATGATTATCAAACCCGAGTAGCTCTCCAAAACTTGGGAATCCTTATCCCTCTCCGACTTTCATCTGAGTTTGAATCTCAATGTTTCTCAACCCTTCAGTACTTCTTCGACAAAACACACCAGTGTTCATTTAAAGACAAACCTCAATGTTTCTTAAAACTTGAGTAACTCTTCAGCGTTTTGTAGATATGCAACAAGATGCCCTGAATTTCATATAAATCACAATTCAATGTTCGTGAGATATGCAACAGACCCTTTCTTCACAGCATACTTATGCTTATATATTCTTCTATATGCAAGTCCTCCACTACCTTATCTCTGCACTATTATCAAAATCAAATCTTTACCAATTGAGGTATTCCTAGTTACCATCTAGACTTAGATTGCAAGACCTCTCTCTATACTCGAGATCAGAAGTATTCGTTAATCCTTGGTTCACTGGATATCCACCACATATTAGCCCTTGAATAGGGCTATCAACCATCGCTTCCCATTTCTTGTTTCCCATCTCCATCTTCCCATCCATCAAATCAAAAAAGTCCCGCTGAACGCCATCCAAAAAGTCTATTCCCTCCTTTCCTTTCCTTTCCTCCCCCAAGCCCATCCTAAGAACCCACCGCATGACTAAAAACCTTCGCCGCAAGCTGACTCAACAACCTCGCCTTAGCACCCTGGTCCAACTCTTGAAAAACAGCATAAACACTCTTCCCCTTCGCATCCCTCACAGCACCTAATCTATTACCCGCAACAGCCCCAGCAAGCATGCCCGGAAAATTCGCCACAATGAAACCCATCGCCGCCCCACTCAAACTCCCTATCACACTCCAAAACTTCCCTGTCGGCACACCACCTTCCTCAGCCATACCCTCCTCCCTCAACATCTCCTCAAACACATCCCCAAACTGTTCATTTTCCTTCTGCGCCTTCTCTTCTTCCGTCTTAGCCTGCGACGAAAACCCGAATGAGGACCAGGGAAAATTGAAGCCCGCTGAAGGGTTCGCGCCTGCGGAAGGGGGGGTTTCGCCGTCGGAATCGAAAGCTGTGGAGGCGGTGGATGCGCCCGAGCCGAATCCGTGGTAGCTTCGTGCGGCGTCGTAGTCTTTGCGTCGTGAGGGCTCAGAAAGCGTGTAGTAGGCGTCGTTTATTAGTTGAAATTTGCGAGTTCGTTCGGGGCGTTCAGGGGAGTCAGAGGGTACGCGGTCTGGGTGCGTTTTGAGTGCTGCTCTGGAAGGGATATTAGTAATATAAATGGTTTGAGAGAAAGGAGAGCTTACTTCTTATAGGCATCTCGAATCTGCTGTTGGGTGGCTTTAGAGGATATGCCTAGAGCAGCATCTGGGAAGTGTAAGTATGTAGTTGAAGAGGGGTAAGGCTGTAGAACTTACAGTAATCTGTGGGTACTCCTGAAGCCATATTTAGTTCTACCTATTTTTCCCCGTAGAATATAATGAAGGCGAATAGTACAGAGACGAGAGTATGGCAAGATGGAAAGGAAAGAGAGTACTTTGGGGGAATGCCAGCTGACTTGTATCAAGTCGAGTTGTGATTTCGAGACGTTCGTCATTGTGGCGCTGTGGCTTATGTGTCAACTACTTTTACACGGACCTACTTTATTTTTACTCTATGACGATCACACAATATTGCCACCTAAAAAATACATCTTCAAATTACCACCAATAGCCACAGAAGAAAACTTGACCGCTAAGGCTTCACCTCATGACCTTGTCCGAAAGATGCATTTTGTTTGTAAAGGACACGTGATAACCCTATTAGAAAAGAGGGCTTTTGAATATCTGAACGGAAGTGGCTACTTACGCACCAAGCGACCTGACAATTAATTTTGCGTGATCAATTAGCTCTTCAAAGTAATAAGCTTGGGTTTCAAGTGGATACCAGTCTGTGAGTTCTCGCTCTGCCACCTTCATCTGGGTTGTGAATCTCAGTGGATTAGGTTGGGGAGCAAAAGAGGCCATTCTAATCTTTATTCACAATATTGCGCTATATTCATTCCGTTTTCCGTTCTATTTCTAGCAATCCAGAGTCTATTTATGCTACGTATCGCTTTAACTAACTTGTTTCGTGACTCATCTCACTGGTTTCAAAGCCTCCCATCCGCTCAATTCCGCGCTATCATCACCTAAAAGATCCCTTGGCCTTGGCGGCAGTGAAGGTTTAGGTCCTTCATCCGTACCTTCACCACCAGCATTTCTACCACTTCTTCTAGGCTGTGGTGGGGGAGGCGGCTCGATTTCCTTCTTCCCATTTCCATTTCCAGCCCCAAGACCACTACTTCTCCTAAGAGTTGGAGGAGGCACTGGGCTAACAGAAGTTTGTCTTGTCCGAGAAGGCAAAGAACCCGTTGATAAAGTTGGCGAGGCCTGGAGATGAGATGGTTTTCGACCAACAGGAGGTGGAGCCTTCTTTGTTGAGGAAACAGTTGAACCTCTTCGAGATTGGGGTAGTGGCGGGGGAACTTCTTTTGTGGTCAGCTCATCCATGATGGACACTTGAGAGATGTTATTAAGCGATTTAATCTTGGGAGGACTATTGATGTACGGCGGCGGCAGCTTGCGAGTGCTAATGGGAGTTCCTGATCGAGGAACTGAGGGTGGAATTCGTGCTGAGGGAGTGCCTGCCGAATTTGACCTGGCTGGAGGCATTCGAGGCACGGTGACCCAATCTGGTTCATCTGTTGGAGTAAATGGATTTGACTTCCGATTTGGATTCGGTATAGCACCGTTCTGAGGTGGCTTTATAGTAGATCTTGCTGGCTGACCATTGTCTAACCACCATTTTCTCTGATCCGAACTTGCAGGCGGCAGACCTGGTTCGATGGGTTCATAGCCAATCAAATCTTCATCGTCAGTATCGTCAGTGCGTGTATTTGCTGTAGTAGTGCCAACTTCTACACGTCTTCGTTCGTAGATCTGGCGACTGAGAGCTTCACGAATGCGCTCATCAATGATGCTCACGGTACATTGAAATGTTGCATACACAGGACGATGATCGGAAAATCGAAGTGGAGCAGTGTTGTAACTGATCTGTCGAAGGTTGGTACCTTTGCGAAGGATTCGATCGGTCCATGCAGGAATTCGTGCTTTCTCACTGCGATTCATTAGCATAATTTATGACATATGGATTTACTTACGAGGTATCGTAGTTATCCTCCCCAAGATCATACTTGTAAGTCGGCATAAATGTGATCCTTGACTCAGAGTAATATGGAAAAGTGAGACCAGCAACCATTTGTAGATTCAGCTTATTTAAATTAGTACAGTTCTAAGAAGATTTTTTGGCAGTGAAAACATACTTGATCGTTCTCGTAAAGCGTTTCTAAGTCACCTATCTTTATGAGTTGTTTAACCCTTTCCGATCCAAGGCCTATTCTATAGTTAAAGTCCCCCATCCAAATGACAGTATCTGTGAACATTGTTAATAAGGAACTTCTGGATCACGAGAGGCTACTAACCATGATCATCAATCCCTCGATTTCTTTGAAACCTCAAACCATGATGGATTGTATTATAATCTCGATTTCTCTCCTCGTAGTTTGCAAACCCAGCAGCTAGATGTGCCGTTACAAAGCAAATCTGGGTATTAGCATAATCCATACGAATGGACACAGCACCCTTATTGCCAGCCATTCCAGACATTCCAGTTTTCTTAACACTCCCCTCAACATTTTTGATTTTTCGAAGAACCGAGGCTCGAACAAATATACAAAGAGCAGCTCCTACAAGTTGTCCACTTCTCAAGAGAACATACTTCTCGCTATCGTTTGCACGAGCATTTCTGTTCAGGGTCTTGCGCACAGCCCTCTCCCACGCCTGTTTTCGAGTGGGGTCACTATTCATTATTTGTTGCGGACTAAGCTCGACAATCTCCTGAAAACCGACAGCTACGATTTCAGGTTGCTGTGCTTGTTCGATCTCGGGACAAAGCCAGGCAGATAAGTCTTGATCAATACCAGAGGTTCGGCCATTCAGATTGAAAGTGCCAGCCCATCTATAGATTTAATGTTAGTCCTCAAGCAGTAAAAATAGAAGACAATGAATGTGCTTACATGTTGATGACCTTTTGGGCTTGATATTCCGAGCTGCGTTTGGCAAGCTCAGTAGTGACGAAATCATTAATAGGGTCGAAGAGATAAACCGGCGTCTGGCCAACTAATCTTCCGAGAAGGACATCAATAGTGTTTTGACGTCCCTTATCTGCAAAATTGTTGATATACAGTCGAGTAGCACTTTTTCGTGCATCTGCAATAGCACCAGCTATTGACATCTTGCCATGTCTCGTGAAAGATGACTTCAAAGCTCCAGTCCCAGCATAAATTCTTGACAATGCATCACCATTGTCAGCCCATAGAGTTGAATGCTTCATCCAAAAATCGGAAGCAGCCCTTTCTCCACGATGAGCCAAAAACGACTCGATTGCCATTTGAGAGATAATAGTCTGGATTAAATTGGTCCTGTCGAGACAATCAAGACAGTTAGTCCGAAAAGCTCCTTCTTGCTGTAGCACAACAACAGTCCTTCGTTGGGGTTTTCCATTCATTTCTTCGGCCGAGTCCTCGACCTCTTCTGATAGATAATATGCAAATCCATCAGCAGAGTTTTCGATTAGTCGTCGAATCATGCTTGCTGATTCATAACCATTCGGACCCTTTGTCTCTGCATGGAAATCAAATTCTGTTTCCCGCAACAGCTGATGATCCTTGGAATCTCTCATGTCAGGATTATTTAAAGAACAATGTCTAATCCCATATCGATATAAGTTTGTGAGTTCAGCTTCACCAGGCTTGAGCTCACTAAGAAGATTGACAACGTGGACTGCACCGTAATTTTGTTCTAATTCTTCAAAATGTTTATTGAAAGCTGGTTGGGTTCCTTCAGCAGATCGTGTTATACTGATCTTTTGCTGGCCCGGTATCAGACCTGGTGCTTGTTCCCAGAAGACAGGTACAGAACCCCTGATCTGAGCATATGAGAAGCAGATCCCAGCAGGTTTCTCGTTATGTTCTGTTAATGCTGAACCATTTGATGACGGACTCCAGTAAATGGTCTCCGACTCCACAAAGTTTGCAACATTTCCATCGTCATCAATACCTCGACTGTTGAATCTCGTCCCAGCTCGTCGACAAGACAATCTCGAGATTACGGTTAAACATGACGGAAGACCTGTCCGTCCAGTTCGTAGAGGATCTGACGAAACAGGAACTGTAATTGTCTGCACGAATCCGCGGATTGCTGATGTCAAAATCCTCGAGTTGTCTAATGCTTCTCTCTCGTGTGCTACAAGGCGAGATCGAAATTTGACCAGTGGGCTGATCATATAGGAATTCCATAAGAATGACTCGTCAAGGTTGTCAATATCAAACGTCAATGCTTCTGTAGATCTGGCGCAAATTAGCTAGGTCATTTTCCGAGGTATCATTTATATATACCGATCCTGTAATCGGTTCGTAAGATCAAAATCTGTACTGTAATAAAAACTGCCATTGCCCAGCAATTCTTGCAGCTTTACACAAGGATGTTCGAGAGGTTCCCTCCGGCTCAAAGCCTGACCATAGTTATCTTCCACCGAATAAGGATCCAAATTATCACTGAATGTGTTGTCGTAATCCGAATTATTCAAGCAATGAAATTCCACAGCTATGATTCTCTCTACCGTTTCCCCAGGCCTGACAGTTGCCACTTTCGAAGCACCAGTAACTACACATATGAATACATCGCCATTGATAGTGATCAATCCGAGGGTTCCATGAATAGGTAATGGACTTAAAGTTCGATAATCGCCCAGGTTCACGGTAGAGACATCTGCGAACTCGACCATGCATCTGGGGGAAATGGGCGTATCGAAAGAGGTACGGCTCGTAGATGCCTGGATAGAGGTGAGAGATCCATTGGCGATAGAATCATTCGTGGAAGAGGTATGGCGGAATATGAGTGCGTGGGTGGGCGTCACAAGAGCTATTGCCCTGTTGGGGTGATCTCGGAGGAGAACTCGAACAGACATGGTTCTTTCGCATGCGGGAACTCGTCTGATTCAAGTTTTGTCTTTGTATCATTTTGGAATTCTGCCTTGGGTATAGAAAGAAATGCCACACCAAAGTGTCGAGTTTTGTAACTTCTTACTGTACATGATTTGAAGCAATCCGCCGTCACCACCTTATCCGGGCAATACGCTCACCGCTTTCGGACCTCAAAATCTGATGCCTAAGGCATTATTGGTATGGCTCGCTTAGCTAGCGTTTGCCCTAGGTAATCTTAATTAGACCTTTTAATTAGTTGATTTGATCTTCCAAAAAAACAAAACAAAAAACGAAATAAAGCGCCTCTTAGCGCCTCTTAGCACCTACAAAACCACCCCTTTATGCATAGCTACATTCGGGAGCAATCACAACATGTCGAATTTCTAGAAGCTCTGTTATTGAATCTTGACAGAAGCGCAAAATAGTATCAATTCTACCATCATCAGTTGGATCCGTCGACTATTCTAGAAGATCTACAAAACACTTCTCTTTAAGTTTGCAATTCACGCTTTCCAGGCCGTAAGGTATTTACTGAAGTATTTCCCTGTAACTTTCATGGAATCCCTCCAAGGTTATAACCCCCTAGGGTCATACCTTAGATGCCAAGCCAAGCCAGCCACTATCTACCGAGAACAACTTAATGACTGATTTTGTTATATAAGGGTAGTGTCTGCTAACGTGCTAGATACATTCCTTAGGACTTAAAGGAGCAGGATTTCTTGTGATATTTCTCTGAAAGAAAACCATATACATTACTTAGTAAATAAGCTATTTACTTATGCATTTGGAGCAGATAAAGGGACAAAACACATCCAATTAATTGCTCTTTATGGTAATTAGATAATAAAGTATTCATCATATACACATATCAGTTTCTAGGCAAGAAGCCCATCTTTTTCGCATCCGTATACAAACCTCAAGCCTAAAACGCCGCTATCAACCCATATCCCCATATGTACAAGGAATTCCAGGCTCAAAGCTGATAAACTAATATCACTGTTCTTCCCTCTCTTCCCCACCTACATTAGTAAAATTATAATGAGGTCGTCCCCAATCTAGAGGATCTCCACCTGGAACACAAAGGCCCAGCCTCCAGAAGTAATCCCGGTGTGCAAAGAATAACTGCCACATCTTATATCTAGATGGAATAGGGAATCCCCATCGTTTCTGCACTCTTTCAAAAGCCTCTTCCTCCGATCCCGCATCGTCAGTTTCCATTAATAATATTTCCATATCCACCGACGACTCATCATCAGCTGTAAACCAATCTTCACCCGCCTCCGCACCAGAAAGACAATCTGCGTCCTCGTCTCCATAGCAAAGCCTGAGATCCTTGACCTCCGGCTGCAAAGAATATTTCATGATATAGACCTCTCCAGCATGAGGCCTGAATCCCCATTCCCTTAACGGCAACAAAGGAACCGGATCTTCCACATGTGTAACCCTCTTGTACCTCCTTCTCAGCCCCGCATTTTGTCCCTCACTCGATAAAGCAAAGGTCGCATCGATGAAATTTCTCAATCCTTTGTTGCCAACCATAGGTTCCCCAAAGGTCGTAATTGTAGGTTTCCATCCTAAGCCTTCTAATTCAAGAGCTGCCAGAGCTGCGACTGCTCCACCAAGCGAGTGCCCTACGAGATGCAGATCGTATTCAGGATACATCTCGCGGACTCGATGAAGGTGAGGTAGGATAAAGGGACGGGTATTTTGCCAAGACGTCCAGAAACCGCTGTGTACGGTACAATTCTGGCATGTTGGAGGAGCCATTTGACAAGCAGCGATATCAGTAGTATGCCAAGGACCAGGAATCCAACTAAACCATCCATGATGCTTCGTCTGTGGTCGTGACGGCGGAATGACAAACGTCGAATTATCCGGATAAGGAACATATTCCTGTGGAATCGTGCTTAGATCCACGATCGTATTCGCAATCGAATAGGTGCCTCTAAATGCCACAATCACTCTTCCCTTCCATTTCCCAAAACCAAATCTTTGTTTTCCATGATCCAGCACAATGTAACCGCAACTATCGCTCATCAAAGGACCTGTATTAAAGGTATCGACCAACTCGAACGATGGGAACTCATCGCAGCGACTGGCGCATATAAAAGGCTTCGCGATCCCAGTCGTGCCTACACAGTACGATATATCGACTATTCTTGCGAGCTCTTCCAGCTCGGCGAAGAGTCCAAAGGAGACATTAGGGCTATGGGACGTCCAGCCATCGAGAGATGGATCCACACGGATTGAGCGAGTTGTTGCAAGCGTTGCACAGGCTGCGATAACGAGGGTAATGATGATGCTGAAATGGCACATCTTTCGATTGTACGTTACATATTCAGAATGAGGATGTGGTGTTTTAAGAGAATGGAGAGAAGGGGTGGTTAAATTATGGTGGAATGATTTGTCTTTGAATCAGTTCTTGTTGGCCTTGTATGCATATGCAGGGTTCGAATCGAAACTCTTCAATTCCCAATGTGGGGTAAGCAGCCGGGTCACAAGGACGGATTACTAGTATGTCATACAATGAGCCATTGAGAAGAATCACTTGTTCACTTTCAATTACAGACATCTTGTGATTCCTGTCAGAATATCAAAACATTTAGTCTTTCGCAGATCATATCATCTCTCTGCGCTCTAGAGACCCTTTACCGCTGAACAATAGTATCTTCACAAATGAATAAAGGGATTCACAACCCTCTTTGTTCTAGCCCAAAACACCCCAAATAATTGCCTCCCCCAACGCCCCCAGATGACCGTTTTTTCCCGTCCCAATATGATATCAATATCACAAAACTCCGAAATGGGACTTCGACGCTGAAAATGCTTCAGATGTAGAAAATTTAGAGCCGAATCATGCTTTTCTTGTACACTCTTCCTTCTTCTTGAACTGCTGAATGATCAACTGTTCAATGTGCAGAACCTTGTAAGGTTTGGCGACGAACCCTTGCATACCTACCTTTCGCGCTCGATCAATACATTCATCGGTGATATCTGCTGTGACAGCTATGATTGTCAGCTTTTCCCCGTTTGCATTCGCAAGGTTAGCTATTTCAGAAGTCGCCGTATAGCCGTCCATGTTTGGCATCCATATATCCATGAGGACTGCATGTATACGCTGCTCTGGTGGTTTTAAAAGAGAAGCTTTGTATAATTCCACAGCCTCCACGCCATCGAATGCCACACTGATCTGGTTCATAGTATAACCAAGTTTGGTAAGGGAAGCAATAGCGAATTTGCGATTGATTAGATTATCTTCAGCAATCAGGAAATTAAGCGGGTATTGCGTAGCAAGTGAAGCATTAAAGGGCACTCCTCTCGGAGGTGAGTTTGGTGGACTTATCCTCGGCGCGGGAGATGCAGATACCGGAGGTGAAGGAATAGTCTTCGAAGAGATGGGATTCAATAATGGACTTGAGCGAACATGCCTCGTGTCAATTCGAGGTATCGTAGTCTCGCAGGACTCTAAAGCCGAGATCGGCAAACTAATGAGAAACTCTGATCCCTTTGAGGGACCCTGTGTCGAAGATCGTTCCAATGTGATATCTCCGCGCAGATTCTTCCTTACGCTAGCTTTAGCATTGAAAAGACTGAGGCCGAGACCATCTCGTGATCGGCTTATAGAAGCGTCTTCCTGGAAATGAGGCTGGAAAAGACGCTGCTTCGACTCTTCTGTTATGCCACAGCCAGTGTCGGCAACCCGTATCTCGACCGTTTGGGGATCATTCCCAAACTTGACCGTCACTGTGATTTTGCCGCCATCTGTGAACTTAATGGCGTTGTCAATAACCTTTTGGACGGAGAAGTGTAGATGCTGTTCTTCTGTCAGAATGACCTCAGGTACATCAGACTCGATTTTCAAATGAACTTTTTGCTCCCACACTTCGCCTCTAGAACCTTTCGTCTTAACCTCAATGGTCGAACCCAGATCCGTTTCAACGTGTATCTCACTTGTCGGACGGCCACTTTTAAGGGCGTCGCTAATTAGTCCTTGCAAGAACGTGCGAGTATGAACAGGGTGATATGTAGGCCCCTGCTTGTTTGGTACACTAGTGGAGCAACTCTTTTCATGGGAGCTTTGAAGCAAGATTGAGGCAGTCTTTTCTGACAAAATCCTGTCAGTGGACAGAACACTGCTATCAGGAGAGTCTGTATTCCCCATAAGTTTTCCGTGCTGTACTTTCATCTCCTTCTGAAATGCGCGTTTTGAGGCTGGATCAGAATGATCATCCAGCTCTTCGGAGCGTTCTCGCTTCTTGCTCTTTGTGAGTTCCACGGCCGGAGATTCGCTCGTGGGCTTTCTAATATCCGACAAGATGTCCTTAACCGTATTGAACGAGGTTTGTTCGTGCTTTAACGCAAATGGTGTTTCTGGCATTTGCATGTTGAGATCATAAGCGTGCACAACGTTATCTGCCGCTTCAACGGCTCTTTTCGAGCTTTCTTGTACGATCTCGATGTTGCGCTTGAGATCTTTAAAGATGGACCGAACCTCCTCGCTTTTCTGGCTCTCGATAGCGTCAAGTACAGTAGAGGACATGATGTCGAGCATTCCTAGAATAGTAGGTATTAGTCACACGTGCCAATAGCAACAAAATATGTTACGACATTGAGTTTTGCAGTGATCTAACAGACAGCTTGGAAGAGAATAATGACTAACCTACAACGCCTTGCATCGGCGTTCGTAACTCATGAGAGAGACTTCGTGCATAAGGCTTTAAAGACTGAGAAGCAGAGATGTCTGAGAGAGAGATGAGTTTGGACTTCGGCGGCTCAAGATCTTTATCAAAACTCGGCCCATCCTCAATGCGCTGTAGAATCAAGTCCTCGAGGGAGTGCATGAACATTTCGAGGAAAGTCCAACTCAGCTTTTTCTTGGAGGCTCCTTCTAGAGACCAAATCAAGCAAAAGTGTCCGAAGCACTTGTCTTCCATGAATAAAGGTACACCAATAAACGCTTCCGACTGTGGCCAGGGCATTTTATTCGGGTTGTTGGGAATAAATTCTGTCATCCTCTCGGGAACAATGAAAACCTTGTCATGTTTCATATGAGCACATGGAGTTCCATAAGCTTGATATCGATAATCTCGAAACAACTCTTTGATGTCTCCGCCATTGTTAACGTAGAAAGCTACGCCCATGAGACAAGATCCAGGTTCCCCGAGCTCTGGCATCTCCACGGCAGTGTTTTGGTCATCCACAAGCATCCTCTTGGCAACAAAGCTGCACTGAGCACCCGTGATATCACACATTTCCTCCATCAAAATGCCCCAGAAATTGTATGTGGAGGCTTTCCGTAGCCGGCGCTTCAGATCAACAAGACGTTCAGTAGCTGTGCTCTCAGCTAAGAGAAAGTACTGGCGCATCACATCGGTGAACCCTTGGTCGCCGCCATGTAATATAGCATCTTTTGAAAAATTCGGGAGGCATAGTGTGTCCCTATGCAATGATTCGTCGTCTTCGGAGTGTCTTGGTTCTGGCTCTGTTGTAATATGCGTTTCCATTTGGCCTTGTCCAGTCCGCCAGGCGATCTCGTCTTTAATTGTGATCTCTCCTACGAGACGAACCCGAGTCCTTCGGCGGTGTGATCTATATGTTCTGGTGCCGCAGGGTCTACCTTCAAAGGCCGCGGGTTGAAGTCGTGTCCTTTGCATTCCCAATGATAGGACAGAGGCAAATGCTAAGGTATCAAGTATCGAGTGCTCGAGCCAGGGCATGCAGCCGCAACCAGGCCATCTATCACTGACTGTGCAACGTCGTAGAAAAAGCCATGCGAAGGTTGACCCCGCCAACCAAAAAAAAACAAGAGCGGGACGGAGGGTCTCGAGCGAATGGAACTCCTGAAGGTGTTGGTTGTTGTACGCTGGATGTGCGTAGAGTCTGAGCTCCGCAGGTTGGGAGCGATGTTTCTTTTGAGACGAAAGAGGGAAAGCTCGAGCGAGGAGAGCTGCTGCACGCCAGTCCTATAGAGATTAGATCAATCAACGTTTAGAAAAGGGTTGGTGGTATATGTTACACGCGGTAGAATCGGGCATAACTGAAGGAGGACGAGGCGGTCTTGAAGGATGCTTAGCAAGGCCTAGACCACGGCAGGCTGTCAGAGAGGCACAGAAGCAAGTTGCTCCACAGCGAAGAAGCGCCGGGAAGGCTTGGCTCTTCTCAGAGCTGTACGACGCAAGCCATCGTCGAAGACCTTCAGCCGTGACAGACTTGAAGGCTCCGTTCCTTCATGCCTATGTTGGCGCGGTGGTGGTGGTGGTGGCGGCGGGCGCGTGTTTGCTTGTGCAAGTCCTTGTATTTCCGGGTCGAAGAGGGAAAGATCATCGGGTGGACGTCGAAGGAGATCGGGCCAGACTTGGCAGTGGATTGGGTGCAAGGCTGCAGGACTGCGCCAATGGAAAGGTACGGCGGCCGCAAAGCGTGAGAAAATGGTGTGTAAGCGTGCAGAGGTGCAGAGGTGCAGAAAGCAGAAAGCAGAAAGCAGAAAGCAGAAAGCAGAAAGCAGAAGGCAGAGGCAGAAAGCCGTCACTGCGCCATTCTGCGCCATCCTGCGCCATCCATGCTCGTGTGGAAGTCTAGATCATCGCACCTTTGCTCCGTACATGGACAGGAAGCCTCACGGAGGAAGTATGAGCCCTTCCCGTACCCCCACCGACTCACCGCCACAAGCACACCACTTCTACAAGGGAACTAGATTGCCATCGCCCCAGATCGTTCCACAGAGCAGAGGCTTGAGAAGTCGAGACTGGCCTACGCTTGCTCACCTAACCCGCCTTAATCCCGGATCCTTCGATCTGTCGGTTTCAAAGTGCGGTCAACAACCACCATAATATCTCCTGAGTTAGAAGGACTTTATATGGCAGGGTTTATATTGCTTCGTCCTTCTCGTACTTCTACGACATATCATCTTAAACCCAACAAAAGAAAATTTACTAATGTCACGTGCACTGAAGTAGGAAGCCTTGAAAGCTCTCAGATGGTCCTCAATATTTCAATTCTACTTGAATCCTCCCTGCATTCAATCAGTTGTCTATGGTTGAAAAGCAAGCATGGTATTCGTGGAGTCTAAAATAGGAGAAGTGTTTGTTTAAGCGAGAATCCAGTAGAAATTTAATTGAAATCCATTTGCAGCACAAAACTAACTCAGCATTGAGGTTTCCTGAAATATTTCCGTCGAGCAATGAAGAGTTGTCATGGACGATGATAGTCCCAAGAGAACGCTCGTTTATGCGCCGAAGCTCCACTCCCCCTATCCCGAGCAAGATCTAAGGTTACCCCTCTCCCATCCAACCCCACTACTTTCCCTCCAATCCACCAGACTATGCTTAAAACAGCGGCCAGTGGCAGCGAGCAGTATTGACTGCCGTGTAGCCGCATCTGAAATGTCGAGAAGGTACTACCAAGTAAGTGGCTACAATGTTGATTAGCTTTTGGTTGCTGAGTCTGTGGAGATGTTAGTTTTGCACCTCAAGATTTAGGAATGAGGGATGCTAGCTGAACCACTGGACTTGTTTGTTAAAGACATTTGGGGGTTATTTAGTAGAGATGGGGGAATTAAATAGAGGACTTTGTTGAGCGCGAGGAGAGGGTGAATGAAAGGCACGAAACCGCAAAAAATAAGAAGCCATTCAACGATGAAGAGACGCCGAGAGACGCTCCCAAGGCAAGCCCGAGCAGGAAACACACACCTCCGCAAGCAACACATGTGTTCCCAATTAACAGAATCACTCGCAGTTAACTTGTTCACATTCTTAGTTCACTCCCGAGCAATCCCCTCTCCCTTGTTACGCGAAGATTTCGATAAAACTCAAAATAAACGCCACAATTTAAAACCAAGCCAGAACCAACAAACCAGAAGTCTACGCCATCTCCTCCTGTACTCATGACCTGACTCCAAGCAGCGGAATATATCCATCTCACCGTATATGCACGCATGTTATTTCGTCACACCACATTTCACCTCTCCCCCAGTTCCCCACTATGTTAAGTCGGCAATTCCACACTAAAATAGCGCTATACTACTTGCCCCGAGTCAGCTTGTGTTTGGAATAACTAATCATTGATAATAATTAGTCAGGGAAGGGCTGATGAATGCAGATTGGGAATTTTAAAGGATCTCGAAGCCGGAAAGAGGAAAATCATAGAGGCATCAAATATTTCTCAAACGCCTTACCTGCCGCTGACACAGTCATCATGAGGAAGGACCATGGATGTGGAGACTTCCCGCACATTTACTTGCGACAGATTAGCCAACTTATCACATTTGCTCGCATTCGGTTGTGCTCAAGTGCTTCGCTTGCAAGGAAGTCCTAAACTTGACATCCTACACCCCTATATTCGAAACCACCTTCAAAACTAATCTTGCCCTTGATTGGCATATCAAAGATCGGGTAGGAATCAAAAAAATGAATCGCTCGAGCCAATAATAACGCCCGCTTCCAATACACTCAAGGGTGACATAGCAGGTAGGCAATAGAAACGCGATGTGTTGCTTACACTCACCTAACAAGTGAGCCAGGTGATCATCTCCAGGGATGAATGGAAGTATTGTAAAAATTAATCAAAGCAACCTAGAATATTTCAAAAGTGTGTTCAGTCCGACTACTTCTCATATTCCACCACTTCCATGTCACCATGGAGGAACCAATTTGGATGAGATACCAATCAGATGATTTACACCCGTTCAGGGATGGGAAGTTGTTTGCCATTCACCTTGAGGATACCTCCAACAATAACAGACATGCGGATTTCGAGCTGAAGGAACAGTTGGACAATACTTTTATCTTTAGGCTAAACTCGTTATATTAAACTTGCTCTCCTCCCACCTAGAGTTACACATCTTTAATTGTCGTGGGTGTGTAAGATCAAGGCTTCCTAGACGGCTACTTAGACCCAGGTTTGAGAGGGACAATGCATTCTCTTATCGGATCCGTCCCTTCTCACTCCAATTTAGCTCTTCCCAACAACAGAGACTATGAACCACATTTCCACTATGCATTTCGGTGGTTATTCTCATGCAAAGTGCATAGTAAGTGCACCAACGATAATATCAGAGCGGGAACGGATTCGCTCCACAAGTCCAGGTTATCATCTGAGCAGGAAGGATTCCTCGCGTTCTTAAAGAATTTACCTGAGATTATATAATATTAAATATATTATCCCGTGACAAGTTTGTACTATTTTAGAAAGTTATTATTTTAATAGTCTATACTGTTTAAAAAGGTAAGCCGTAATCTATGTGTCGCATTAGGCAATGCGGCATTATTGCAACGGATCTCTTTTGCAGCTAAAGGCAGGCATTGAAGCCTGATTATAATATACTTTATCTAAGCGATAAAAATGACTCAAACTGATTATTTCTACTTCCTTCCCCAGCGCATTATTCTCTGCAGCTATATATACGAAGATCTAATTAGCCCGCAATCCCAATATTGAACGGAACTAGAGGGCTGCAGCACGGGCTTGCGACAACAAGATTGAAGGTCGAAGCCACAAGTCCATATATCGCCGCCTTCAGCCTCAAGGAAAGTCCATTCCTTATTTCTACGCCATTCTCTACAATCGGTGATCTGGGCTGCTGGTGAAGCATATTACTATATAAAGTAGGTTACTGCATCTTCTCAAAAGCATTTGTGATCTTCACGCACTAGGCAGAATTAGGTTAGCGTTATATACCCTGGTTAGGCGAGTTACCTGATAACGTCTTGGACATCCTACGCAGTGATATAAAAGTTGTGGTAGACGATAAAGTGGATTACAGACCTTTTCACACTCTACAGCAAATAGATATCTTCTACTTCGGTTTTAAGCATCGGGTCGACGTGCCTCCGAAGATCAGATGTGTTTACGAAGCTGCCAGTATTGAACGACCAAGGTGTTGAGGAAAATTGCCAACCGAAAGGGAAACTGCCTCCCACGCACGGTGGTCGATCGAAGTATTACTACCAAAGCAAGAAATATCTCGAGTCTCATGTTTGTATCCAGGGCACTGCGCGAACTTGCCACTATTTCGTCATTCACGACGAAATCTTCAACAAGCGCCCAGTCAAAGGCATACAGTAAAGTTCCGCAGATGTTCTTGAGGAGTTGATATATAATATCATTTCGGACGAGCTACCAACGGCGAGAGAAGCCAAGCGCGTGCCTCTCGTTCTTGTCTTGTCTTGTCGTAACCAAACATTACTTTCTATTTGATTAATATGCTCTCCGGAACGAAGCTATAATGAGCTTCAAGTTGCTAAGACAAATGCTCCCGCTCTGGCGACTGCGATACCTTAAATATAATCATGACCGCGGGCTTAACGGCTGCCAATCTTTTTCCCGCTATCTGCCCTTTATTCCTGCGAGCACCTTTACGACGAGATTTGCGATGGCCTCGTCTCCTCCCGAGCTTCGTCAATCCCCCCCGACCGAGTATAAATTCATTGACAACGACGAAATCGAGAACCTAGACATGTATAGACCAGGCGGTTACCACCCAGTTCGCATTGGCGATTTACTTCACGATCGCTATCAGGTGATAAATAAGCTTGGCTTTGGCGGCTATTCCACTGTATGGCTCGCGCGCGACCAACGTTCTCAGAAGCTAGTTGCTGTTAAAGTTGGCGTATCAGGGATCAAGCTACACGAGGCAGATGTCCTGTCGGCCGTTACTGCTGTACTCCATTCAAAGGAATATCCTGGCAGAGCCGCAATACCTTCAGTTTTGGATACTTTCGAAATATCAGGTCCGAATGGGATACATCCTTGTTATGTTAGAGAGCCGGCAAGGGCAAATCTGCCGTCCATACTATGGGACGCCAGGTTGCTGCTTGATCTAGCTATAGCCCGAGCGCTAATCGTACAGCTCACACATGCTGTAGTCTATATACATAGCCAAGGATTTGTTCATGGTGGTAAGTTATCTTTCGATGCTCTGCGGAAACTTTTACTAAGATAAATACTATTTTCAGATATCCAGCCCCAAAATGTGCTTTTTAAATTGTCTCCTGATGCCAGCCAGCTTTCCAACGACCAGCTGTACGAAAAATACGGCGAGCCCGCCATAGAACCAGTTGAACGAGTTGACGGCCAAAAGCTTCCGATTGGCGTTCCGCCTTACATCGTTTTGTCGGCCTTCCTTTTGGACGACGACTATATATTTAACATCTCTGAGGACAAGCTCTTACTTGGTGATTTCGGCGAGGCCTTTGCGCCTTCTCGAGAAGCACGATATATCTCAAACACGCCACTACCATTCAGAGCGCCCGAGGCACGATTCGAACCATCTAAGCCATTATCTTTCCCCTCAGACATTTGGTCATTAGCATGTACATTCTGGTCAATACTAGGTGAACGAACAATGTTTGATTCATTCTTTGCTTGGGACGATCTTATTCTACGAGAGCAAGTCCATGCTTTTGGCATTCTTCCACCCGAGTGGTGGATTCAGTGGGAAGCACGCGGCAAAAGTTTTACTGAGGACGGCAATTCCCTATTAGAGCCTAGGAGCATCTACTCGCTGGAGCGTAATTTTGAGCTTGGCATACAGGGGCCTCGATTTGAAAGCGAGATGCCAACATTCGAGCAAGATGAAATTGAGGCATTATTGGCTTTGATCAGAGCAATGATGAAGTATAGGCCCGAGGAGCGAATTACGGCAGCTGAGATCTTGGAGTCGGAATGGATGAAGAAGTGGGCTATACCTGACTATAAGAGGGGTTTAGCTACACCTATGTTGTAAGTTATATCTGTTATATAAGATTTAAGAGTATTCGTCAAAGTAAATCACCACCTTGTCTGTTCATTTGCAATATTCAGTCAACCTCTTGCTCAATGCGTAGTTTATTAGCCGAGTATCCCCATCCAAGTGCGTGCTGAGCCATCGAGTACATGCACTTTTATTGACAATTTTCACTATTTGTGTCTACGATAAGGAAGGGTAGTCGTGGCTTCGCTATAATTAAATGTACTCATGAAAGACGACTTAAAGGATACTTTTGACAGGTGGCAGAGAAAGACGACTTAAAGGATACTTTTGACAGGTGGCAGAGAAAGACGACTTAAAGGATACTTTTGACAGGTGGCAGAGAGTGATTCCAAGATTTCAAGTTCTACGCAGCTGCAAGTCTTCGATTTTTCAGACAAGGATAACCTTACTCAAGAGCTCGATCATAAGATTTATGTGAGAAACCGATTGCTTATTTGGATCTATAAGGCATTAAATAGCTAGGGACAAGAGGGCTGGCTGGATACCATAGGAAGTCGGCCAATATCCCAGACTCATTAAACCCTCTCCCCCGCCAATCTACCAGTGAAAAAGCAGTGAGTTGATTATTCATACTACCTGACAGGGCAAAGTATTGAAAACCTATGGCATTAGAATGAGATAGCTATTCTATAGGAGGTCGTCTCAATGGTTCCGTTGGCTGGGTCTAGAAAGATTTGTTAGTATATATGATTTGTTTTGAAGAAAGGCAAGAATAATAATGGGGTAAGCCGCTAGATGTTTAAGGGGGGGGTAGCTGAATGCGGAAGGAATTCAGAGTTTGAATATAGATTGTTAAGTGGACCCATGGCTTTTAGGAGCTGTTTTCAAATCAGGAGAATCCCGTTGTATCAGAAGAGCATGAGCCATTTCTCACAGTAACACATCACATCAAATATTAACATCAATTCTTTGATTCTTTTCTTTTATAAAAATGTAAGGAGACTCATTTTCTTGTCTAATAAGGAAATAGGTATCATGCAAAGCTTTACGGCTCAAGTTTCTCATTTGTCTGATCTTCTCCAATCCAGACTCTACCTGCAAACCCCATAAAAACGCCCTCGCTATGCCACGTCATTTTCGCTCCAAAAAAAACAAAAAACAAAAAAAAAAACAAAACCTCCCAGGATCCTATCATCATCTCAGGTGCAGGCTTGCTCAATCCATTCTCGACATGCAATGCAGCTCTCATCAGATCCAGTCCGACGATGCTTTGGTCGTACATATTGAGTGGATGCGATGAGGATGCTTATGACAGCATTGCAAGTTTTTGTAGGACGGTCAGGACGCCTAGGATAAGGTTAGCAGTCGATTCAATTTCAGGACCAGGATCCCAACTTACCAGTCACACCTTGTGTAAGAGTTGTCATGGCCTCCGTGTTCCTATTACCTAAACTAACGGTCGTAACATTTTTGACTATCTTATCTTTCTCCAATTCGTTTGCCCAGCGAAAGATAACCTCATCATCTCTGCCGTCACCAGCAACCATGAGGAAGTCGACTGGTGACTTGTGAGTAGCATCAGGTGCCATTTTTTTCTTGAGACCTTCGAATATTGTCATCGCTGCTGTACCCTTAGACCAGTCAATTGGCTCAACTGCGACGGCTCCTGGTGGTGAATGTTAGTGGCTGCCTTTAATGTAGCATTTGGCGTCGTACCTTCAAGAGGGATAGCCTTAACTCTCTGTTCTTCACAAGCATCATTGATATGACTCGCACAATCCCCAGCTTGTCGACTAGCACTCTCGAAATCCTCAGCATTCTTGTAATGGAAAATCAGACTGCAATGTCTTGTTTCAATCCAAGATCCTGGAGTACGTTCTTGGTAGTATGTCATAATTCCCTCAACAGAATCTTTCCAAGCGCGCATTTTTTCCGGATCTGCCATCATTGTCCAGAACGGGGATCCGAAATCTTTGAGGAAACAGCCGTTTTCTGCGATGAGACCTAAGTTTGGGACACGTTTGAAAAGCCGGTCAAGTTCTTCTGGTTGTCGGCTGGACATTACGTAGACTGTATTACGCTCGTCTTGAAGGATGTCGTTTAAGGCGTCAAGGGTACGCTAGAACGATAAGCAGGAATTATAAGAGAGTTAGAATTGACTAACCTGAGGGCTTGTCAAGATAATGCTAGTGGGAGATCCCCAAGAAGCCAGAGTACCTTCATAATCCAATATAAAAAGTCTTCTTTCTGATGCCTGGTATTGTTGGCCAAGCGCATTGATCGAAAGACGAGGAACGGAGGTAGTGTCACGACGGTGTTGTTCATCGTAGACTTTGTCAAGTCTCTGAAGAAATCCAGTGAACCAGTGCGCAGCAGTGTGATGCATGACCGCAGCATAAAGTTTTTCCCATCGCATCTCTTTCTCCTCGTCGTCCATCTCAAGCGCTTGTTTAATTGCATCAGCAGATTGACGGTAGTCCCAAGGATTAACAGAAAGCTCATTGCTTCCAAAAACCGATGCACTTCCGGTAAATTCGCTCAGGATGAGTGAACCGTACTTGTTATGGCCTTGAAATTTGCCATCTTGACAAAAGAGATACTCGTGACACGTCAAGTTCATGCCTTCGCGTTGACTTGAGATCATCAGCGCGTCGGCCACTGTGAGCAAAGCCAAGTATTGCGCGTAGCTAATATCCTGCTTCAAATAAACCAGAGGTTGGTATGCAAGATTTGCCCAAGAGGAATTGACTCTCGTAACAATATCCGACACGGTAGCATCAAGCTCGACCTGCTCAGTTGTTGATGTAGCAACTTGAATCATAACCACTCTGTCGCGCCATTCTGGATACTTGTTGAGGAACAGCTCGTATGCCAGAAGCTTTTGACGGACACCTCGCACATGATCTAATTTGTCTCGGGCCACGATCAACTTCTTACCATGGTATCGGTCCTGCATTGTGGCCAACCATTCCGCAACATCAGGATCTGCACGGTTCATGTTCAGGGCGACAGGGTCGATACCAATAGCAAGATTGATGATATCAACGAAGCGATCCTCCAGTTGAACGCCATCATTTGTAGCTTCCACACAGAGTAACCTGCTGCAGGTCTGGAGGAAATGACGGGCGTATTCGTGGATCTGGAAACCAATTAGGCTAGCACCAAGCATGCCTTCGAGCAGCTCTTTTCGTACGGCCAAGCATCTAAATACTTCAGAAGAAGGGAAGGCCACATGGAGGAAGAATCCAATTTTTGCATCGGGAAGCTTCTTTCGAATCATTGAAGGCACCAAGAGTAGATGATAGTCGTGTACCCAGATGACATCTCCACGTTTCCAATCCTTAACGATGGCATCCGCAAAAGCTTGGTTTACCTTGACATAATATACCCAGGAGTGATCTTCATACGCCTTGCTTTTGGGATTATCGGGGATCTGATAATGGAAGACGGGCCAAAGAATCTGCTTACAGTAATGGGTGTAGCATCCATCGAAGTCGCTATCCTTACAGTAAACGGTCAAGGAGTCGTACTCGGTAGCCAAGCGATCCGCAATGTCTGTTTTCGTCTGGCTATCCAGAGCATCCGTTGGCATTCCTAGGGTTCCAACCCAGATCTTGTCCTGAAGATCACCACTCCTAACTGAAGCTTGTACGGCATTCCGAAGACCTCCATTTCCTTGATCCGCGGGTTCAACGGTCCAGTCTGCGTTAGCAAAGACTCGATCATGGCTGTCGCTGCGTCCCAGTTGAGGTTGGCGAATGCCGGCTCTTCCAAGAGTAACTGCCTTCTCTGTAATCTTATTGTGTTTCAAAATATCTGCGGGAGGTGGAGAGCTGGCCCTAGACCGGGGCTGATTGAACAAGCGCCCGCTACCCCATGCGGGCGAGTGAGGATCATTCGGGGCGAGCGTAGAGCGGGGACCTTCTTGTTTTGGGAAGTGGGGACGTGATTCTGGGCCATCGTTCTGGGCAAAGAAATCGATAAAATCCTCCTTCACCGGAGTTGCTGGAGGTGTAATGTCTCGGTGCGTGAAGAGGCTGGGCTTTTTGGGGTTGTCAACCTTAGCCGTTGTTGATCGCCTTCTGGGAGCGCTTGGTCGACGGGATCGCGAAGAGGATGATGAGAGAGAGGTAGGAAGTTTGAAATTGATGGTATTAGGGAGGAAGCTACAGAATCACCGACTGTTAGTGACGACCAAAAGCTAGAGCGGGTTTGTGGGGGGAGGGCCGGAGGGAGGCTTGTCTATTCTGCGGCCCAGGCATGGAAGCTTTGTGTCCAGTTGGCCAGCTTTTGGAGCGCGGGAATAATGGCAGAGCTTGGTCGGAAACGATGTGTTTGGTATGAAGCTGTAAAATGAATGGCTTACAGTGAGACGACGTAGACGGTCATTGTGAAAGAAGGTTGGGGGTGTTAACGGATCGGGGGAAAGATGGATAGGAAAGTTGTGATCAAGATTGGAAGTTGCGCAACCATGAGGTTGATTCTCGCAGTTGGTTATGCCTCGGAGGATCGATGATTCAAGAGAGTAGGAGAAAATGGATAGCGAAGGGCAACTGTAGGTGGGCTGATTGTTGTCCGATCTTAATGTAGGTTTGGTGCAAACCTGGAGTAGGAGGCTTGGCCGGGTTTCCTGCTTCTGGTCTGGGGAAGCAACGAAGATATCGACAAAGAAAAGGCTTTGAATCGCTACAAGGAGGTCCGGTATCCAACGGCAGTCTTGCCTGCAGAACAAATCGCGCAAAGGGCCGACTCTGCCTCGTGCAATCTCGACGCTCTATGGATTCTAGACGGACTCGTTACACGAAAGGGTCATCTGTATTTCGCATGGAAGAATTACAAGATGGAAATAGAGCAATGCGCTCGAGATTTCCCGCCGCCGTCGTAAAAAGGAAAAAAAGTTGTACGTCAGGCACAGAGACATGGGTGTTCCTTCCAATATGCAGGTTTCAAGTCTCTTGGACAGGGCACCCGGCAGAAAATAGCGAGAGTCTGGCGAGCTGGGTAAATAGGTTGGTTTCTATAGCTACGGGACGAGCGTTCTTGGATGTGGATAAAGGAGGCCAATCTAAGTATGCATTCCCTTATCGTATCACACCATGATATCGTGATGCCGGATGAGTTACTCAGGTGGAACGAGGATCATGATGGTCCTCGTCCTCCTCAGCCACACTTTCACCGCCCTCAGGAGGGAACACAGCAGGGACCGGAAGCGGCGGGATGCAAGAACCACCCTAGATAGATCTCCAGCGCTAAGCTGTTGCCTTCTGCCCGGAGCATTTCGAACAGGCCATTCATCGATCAGAGCTCGACTCGTGTTGCATCCGAATGGAAATTTGGTTGACGACTTCCCCCCTCGTTCCCCCCATACAAGAATATTATCGCTTCAACCTCGTGTTGGGCCGATTGTTCCCGACAAGACGCTTGTGCCCATGTTGCAGACTTGGGTCTGCATCATCTGCCTGGATATAAAGGGACAACACAATCTAAGCAAGGAGTCATACCTGCGTTGCGCCATCACATCTCACATTTTGACGACGGCCCGTTCAGGGTCGAAAACGGGATAAGCTAACCTGGTCTCTCTTTCTTGCTGTCGTGGCAGTGTAACTAATTCGCTGTCAGTTCAACTAGCAAAGCAGATTGCAATGGCATCCTCGATAATGCCATATCTATGAAAAGAATATGGAACATGAAGACAAGGGAATACCGTGGAACGTGATCTAGATCATGGGGACACATTTCTGGAAAAGCATGAAGGGTCTTTGGTGCCCAACGCCTGCATGCTTTCGAAGCCATGGCAGCTAAGGAAGAAAAAGAATCGGAGGAAACTCCGACATATGCATTTGCTGGCATGGTAAAGATATTGAAGCTATTCGGACCAACGGATCAGGAATATCTTCATTGGAAGAAGATGACTCTAACAGCCTTGACAACACTTGCGGTCTCGGCTCACGTTCCGTTCTTCCAAGAGAACACTATCAGTAATATGTTCTATTACACGGGCAAACATAATGCGCATCTATTCTCATCGTAAGCTTTCAAGTTGTTAGTAGGCAAGTCCTGACCAGGATATTTTCCTGCTTGATGACCTATCCTTCATAGCATTTTAATTTGGCACTTGCCTGTTCAAGTGAAAGAAATTCACACTTCATGTTTCTCGCCAAAGTCTTATTCGGGCTTGAGCATGATTCTTTGATGCTACCATACTACCTGTATGTTGCAAAAGCTAGCCCTTCATTTGGTGTAGATTTTGTCCTCTTAGCTCTTTCAGTGCTAGTAACAATTCTCGATTGCAACAAAAAAATCAAGGTGTCCCTCCTTCTCCCAGCAAACCAATTAAACTATCGTCCCTCATTTGCGGAGTGAGAAGATGTTGTGGACATCGACTTCTGCTTTACCTTTGCTTTATCGTTAGACTGGGCATTGATAAATCGCTCTACGTAGTCCAAAGCTATGGGCAGAGAACAACGATCGTTGTCCATGTACTGCATGATCGACAATTCAGGCAATTGGGTCAAGAAGCGTCCACTAACAGCGTTTCCATATTCAAGACCCGCAGGGTCAGAATTCAAACGCCTCACAAGACGCAATAGTTTCGTTCCCGTATCGTCCAGATTACCGAGTGTTTCGTATATTGACGCCTCAGTATATGATGGAATTATAGTTGTCCAATCCAGCATTCCTGGTACACTGGCTTCAACAATATCAGACTTAATAAGATCGAGGAAACAGCGTCTCAAAATCTTATACTGAGTAACTATAGCGGAAGGTGGACCGATTTCGAGTTTAAGACCGCATCTGTCGACGAAAGCTGAATCAAGATTCTCGATCATATTAGTGGTGGCGAGGACAAAGATGTTCGGTTGGCTTTTCAACTTGTCGAAGCCTGTTAAGAGAGCATTTGTTGCTCGTAGATTATCCTGGGAGCCTCCGTTGGTGCTTCCCGAAAGCCTAGAGCTTGCAATGCTCTCCACTTCATCGATGAGAACACAGACTAAGTGATTGCGATCCATCTGGCACATCTTCTCGATCGCAGTGAAAAGACCGTCGACTTGTTTCGCACTCTCGCTGAACCACCTGGAAAAAAACATGGAGGTTTTGATTTGAACCAATGTTGTTCGTGGATAGTAGTTGTTGAGACGGATAGATATTTTCTGGACTAGAGCTCGGCATAGTGTCGATTTTCCAGTTCCTGGTAAACCGTGAAGTAAGATCATTGGATTCAACCTTCGTTTCCTCACCCCATTACCCATGGAAAAGCGAACTATTGAGATATCAGTCTCTATATGAAATAACCCGGGAATTGTTCGTACGCATATTAGTAGTCATCTGTAAAACGCGACTTTTGAGATCTTGATCAAATACAAGTCTTCGAAATATCAGTCATGCATTCGTACCATAAGTATGAGAGATTCTAGTTAAACTCACTCATCCCATTCTCCTGCAAAAAGGCTATGAGGCATCGAATAGTTTGCAGCTGCTAGAAGTGCTTCGTCTATATTTGATGTTGCTTCCTTGTTCATCCGATAGAGATTTATTTTGATTTCAACAGACCGGAGGAAAAATGAGCTGTTGTCCTCGTCTTTTCCGGTAGTGACTTCCCCAACATAGTCCACGGGTATGATAGACAAGAGGTTAGTTCTCCAGCGGCTCTTGAATGGTTCCAAATCTAAGGATATCAGTCTCCGCAGGTATACATAGCAGTGCTGCATTGAGTACACACCTTCAAGAATAGGCAACAAATCTACAGAGATTTCACATACTAAGCCGCTCAGCATAGGTGAAGATAGATCAGTTTCCAGAGCGTCGCTCAACTAGCGGATGTCAGTGAGGTTGCAAATCTAAAAATGCGTTATTCTTAATTCTACCTCTTTGAAAGTAAAACCTTTGACATGATTGGCAAGCATGGCCTCAAAGAAGACACGACCAGTCCTGCTTGATGTACCCGGGGGTACTGTAGCGGGAATGTTTTCTTTCATGCTGGATTCTGATGGTGTATCAATCTCCATCCTGTTAGCCTGTAAAGGGCGGTTCCTTCAAAAGATCGGATGAGCAATTGAAGATAGAGAGAATGTCGCATGGGCGTGTAATTTTAATCAAGTTAAGAAAAAGGATGTGAAAAGTGAAGTAGTGAAGTAGGAGTGCTCCGAGTAAACGAGGTGAGGTATATGTATGAGTATACCTATACCTAAGTGTTTAAGAAGGAACGGATAAGAAGATGATATAGAGATCGAGTGAAGGAGAGGATTAAAGAGAAATAGTGAAGAGAAGATTAAAGAGAAGTAGTGAAAGGGTAGAGGCTTAACCATCGTTGGGATGGAGGGAAATGGAGAAAGAAATATCAAACATAGGAGTGACTTTAGCTGAAAACAGGGGTGTGCTATTAGGCGAATTTTGAAATCGTCATGTTGCATAATCGATAATATCAACAAAGGTCATCCAAGAGATGCAAAAGCTTCAACCCAACACCGCGATTTGAAAGCAGTCATCATGAGCGACTTGAGCATAGCAAAAGAGGACTGCCCAGAGTCATATAATCCTACCAATCCAGCCGAAGCATCGGGTCAAATATACGTGCAGCTGGTTCTCTCTCTGGCCCTGGGTGTCTCCGCCTTCTTCGCTTTCTGCGTTCGTGTTACACTGCATCTGCTTGGAATTTCTGGCTGATTTTGCTAGATACTTCGTCCGAGATGGAAGGGACTATATGCCGCGCGCAAGAAACATATAGATGCGGGAATAGATCTTCCCGAGCTGCCTGATACCTTCTTCGGGTGGATGCCAGTCCTCTACAGAGTGACAGAAGAGCAGGTTCTGGCGTCTGCAGGCCTGGACGCTTATGTTGTAAGTCTTGTGCTGTAAAAGATTCTATACTCAATCAACAATGCTGATCCCACGTAGTTCCTATCCTTTTTCAAAATGTCAATCAAACTATTCGGAGTCATGTTTCTCATGACCGCCGCAATCCTCGCCCCCATTAACAAACATTTCGTTGGTCTTCCATCCTGGAGTGACGACGATGACGGCAATAAGACGACCTTCTTCGGTGTACTGCAACCCTCCAGTCTGTCTTCAATGGAAGTTTCTTTCGCTGGCCCAGTGAATACTATGACTCTTGCTGAAACCGAAGACAGCGACAACAGCTACCTCTGGGCATACTTTGTATTCACTTACGTCTTTACCGGCTTAGCCATATATTTCATGACAGACCAGACTAGCAAAATAATTAAAGTCCGACAAGATTATCTGGGAAGTCAGTCAACCATTACGGATCGCACAATCAAACTTTCAGGCATACCAGTGGAGCTCAGATCAGAAGGCAAGATTAAGGAATTCCTGGAAAAACTTGAAATTGGGAAAGTAGAAAACGTTACTATTTGCCGACACTGGGACAAGCTGGATGATTTACTGGACAAAAGACTTTATGTCCTTCGGCGGCTTGAGGAGGCATGGACAGTACATTTTGGACAAACGAAAAAGCAAGACACTGAATCAAGAAATGGAGCTCAGGTTAATGAGGCTGGGGTGAACGAAGATGAAGAAAACAGCAACAGTGAAAGGGACATTCTTCTCGAAGGAAGCCACGTAACACCATATGACGCTCCACGTCCGACAACAAGATTGTGGTATGGATTTTTGAATTTGCAAAATAAAAAGGTCGATGCTATCGACTATTACGAAGAAGAACTTCGGAAGATAGACGACAGAATTACGGGAGCCAGGAAAAAGTTTTATAAGGCTACCCCTCTAGCATTCGTCACAATGGATTCAATTCCAGCATGCCAGATGGCTGTACAGGCGCTTCTTGATCCTTCGCCAATGCAGCTTGTAGCAAAGCTTGCTCCTGCTCCTTCAGACATTGTCTGGACTAATACTTACCTATCACGATCGAGCCGCATGATTCGTTCTTGGAGCATTACAGTCTTTATCCTCATCCTTACAATCATCTGGCTTATCCCTGTCGCCTCTCTCGCCGGACTTTTAGATCTTTGTGCAATCAGACAGGTTGCGCCTCGATTTGCAGACTACTTGCAATCCCATACTATTCCGAAGGCTCTAATACAGATTGGCTTGCCGACGCTTATTGTGTCGCTTCTAAACATCGCCGTACCTTTTCTGTACGATTACTTGGCGAATATGCAGGGTTCAATATCGCAGGGCGACGTGGAACTTTCTGTGATATCCAAGAACTTCTTTTTTACATTCTTCAACGTTTTCCTCGTCTTGACCATTTTTGGGACAGCCGCAAAATTTTGGCCAACGTTGCAAGAATCTTTGCAAGACACCACGAAGATCGCCTACAAGCTAGCAAAATCGCTGGAGGAACTGGCTAAATTCTATGTTAATTTCATTCTTCTTCAAGGTATCGGCCTGCTGCCTTTTAGACTATTAGAATTTGGAAGTGTCACACTTTATCCTATCACTCTTATGGGTGCAAAAACACCAAGAGACTACGCGGAATTAGTGCAGCCGCCAATTTTTAAATACGGATTCTACCTTCCTTCGGCGCTTCTTATCTACATACTCTGTATTGTTTACAGCATCCTTCCCGCTGGCTACCTCGTCCTGCTCTTTGGATTAATATACTTTGTTTTTGGCTACTACACGTACAAGTATCAGCTGCTTTACGCGATGGATCACCCGCAGCATGCAACCGGCGGTGCATGGCCTATAATATGTTATCGCCTTATGGTTGGTTTGGGAGTGTTTCAACTAGCAATGGTAGGTGTGATGGCTTTGAAAAAGGGGTTCGAGGCTGCTGCTCTTGCTGTACCATTGATCCCTTTCACAATTTGGTATAGTTATTATTTCGGTCGGACTTTTGAGCCCTTGACAAAGTTTATTGCTCTACGAAGCATTAGACGAGAAAGCAATGCGGATATCAATGATGTTAGGATAGAGCGACGACCTAGACATGATCGGCGAGGGAGTACAATCGATGAGTCGAGAGAAAGGGGACTTCAATATGTGAATCCAAGCTTGACAATTCCGTAAGTGCCAATCATACTCTTACTCAATCTTACTGAACCAATTTCTTCTAGTTTGGAAAAGCTTTGGATTAGGAGAAAGCCAAGCAATGGCAGCACTATGCAATTATCCCAGGAAGAGAGCAATACAAGCTCTGTAAGTCTTGGGGATACCCATATTTGGCGTGATAATGGCGATTCCAATGTATAAAAGGCATTATTATGTCTAAAATATTCCCATTCCCAGCATCCCTGGTGTTATGGAGCAAATTTGATTATTGGTTCGACTTCCCCTTTTTAAAGAGATCTTGAGAATGCAGTTACGACTATACCCAACGGTACCTTCTTCAAAGATTGCCGTCTGTACTCATTTTCTAAGCATCGATCATCCATCAATACCACTTTATTATATTTTGACTTAATCAGCTGGCTGTATTATTACCTATCACTCTCAAGCACTGCGCGCTATGCCATCAACTCCTCTATATGCAGATTAAACAAATTGCGACCCTCGCACAATCATTTGAAGGCCACGAGGCAATGACTATCGTGTCATATCATTCAACAACCTATCCGTGATATAGCCTCCTCTGAGGAGGCTGCCGACACAACGTCTTCCCAGATTTTTCTCTCGCGCGGAGTCGCAAGCCCCAGCTTCAAGCCTGCATCCGCAGGCATTCCTTTAAGTCATCCTCCTATCGCTGTTATGTCCGTATTCGGATCTGAGTCGAGGCACATTGTGACTCTTGGAAAACCGGCCGCGGTCACAGAAAGGGGAGGACTTGACGGGAGCGAAGTATGCCAGGACCAGGAAGGCGAGTTTGTTCTCAGTCTTATGAAGTATGAAGCCCGTACTGATCCATGTTGCCTAGGTCCCGGGAGAGATGTACAATCGGATATTGATTTGCCCGAAGCTTCTGAGGGACGCCAGAGCCGCTGCTCAGATCGTAGAAGTGCATGTTCAACTTCTAGTAGTCCTGCGCCTAGTGAAGGCTTCGAAACGATCTCTCGGTCCGAGCCAGGAAAGCCCGCTTCCTGCATCAACAAAGGGGAACAGGTGGAAAGAGGTAGAACGATAGAACGAGGGCCCAGGTTCTCTAATCCGCTCTCTAGAGCCGAATCACACCTCCGAAGACACAGCGCAGCAATTGAAGTTGATGCTCGATCAATTGAAAAGCGGAGTCGTAGTAGCACATTTTATGAAGATCCGTCGGATCCAGTTGCTATCTTAGAAGATAACCTACTCGAGCCTTGCCCACATCTTCCAATATGTGACAGCGTCTCAAAGGTCCTCAGTGGCCCCTCTAGCGGCTCTCGAGAAAGTGTCATAGATGCTCGTGGGAAGGTGTCTGGAAAATTGCGGACAAATACAGTTGGAAACTTCGACCGAAGGACTGCCATCGAGCTACCAGCTCGCGCACTCACGACAGTATTCAGTGACTGTAAGCCTCTCTATCCTGAGCCCACTCTCCCTCCAGAGACGACGTCTCGAGCAATCCCTAATATCAATCATCTCGAATACCTAGCAATCAAGTCATCTTCACACTTCTGGCCAACGTCGTCTGCGTCGCATCGGATCTCAAGTCCTCATCCTCCACCGCCACCTTCAATTGCTTCTACATTACCGGCTGAAACAGTCCACCAAATTTATCACAATCTATTGCCCGTGGACTTTAATTCTGCAAGACACACTTGTCGATCATGGTTCATCAACAGTTTGGAGCGATCCCTCTTAGAGGCTATTCTCAAGCGTGGGGGTTGGTATGCAAGCAGTCAACGCGATCTCGCAGAAAAACGTGCTCTTGGATCACGAATGAACGTCAATAGTGAGTGGCTTATGAGCAAACGCATAGCTCGTGAGTGTGCACTCGGTCCAGACTGGACAGGTCAAGGTTTGCCAGAAGATTCATTTGATGCTTCCCTCAGCACCGCAAAGAGATCGGCCTTCACACACATCGCAACTGTTGATTTTGCAGAAGTGGCAGCTTCTTATTCCGGGACAACTGCTACTGGAACCATTTTCACAGTCAGTACCTGTGGTATATTCTTGATGGCGGCAAACGGCTGTTTGGTCTACATATACGAAATAAATAAAAGTCAAGATACAATCGATGGCCCATCGATCCATCCTGGCTCTTTACGCCCAGTGACCAGTATCCTCTGTCCCCGTCGTGTCTTAGCTTGCAGCATGGACACATCCTCTCACCGGTACGCCATTGCCATCCTTCTTGATGGCCGCATGGGGCTTGTCTGCGATATAGCGATGGAACGTATTGCCTCGCGTGCACATGCTTCTAAAATGCCAGAGCTCCACTCTTCCATGCTGAATCTCGACAATACACAAGCAAACCAAATTTATAACACCTCATTTCTTGACCGGGTCCCTCTTAATAGTTCGGCTTCTCATCCAAGTGCTAGCCGTGCTGCAACGGAGCCACCCTTTGTTTCGCCCGACATTGCTACAGTGGGTACTCGACATGAATACGATCCCTCCGAAAAGACCCCTTGGCAAGATGTATTCAAGGTTGGCAACATAAAATCAAGATCCGCCGGATCGAGCTCTCAAATTCCTTCTCTGCCTCGTGCACATTCATTTACCCCCGGAGGCCGCAACCGAAGCCGTCTTCCTGCTTATAAAGAGTATGGTGTTGGTGAGTGTGCTAGTACTATGCCAGTTGAGATTGGTCCGCGATCCCTTTATCGGAATCTTTGCTCTGATGATGATCCGCCTCGCTCTGTTGCTATTTGTCCCCAAAGGCGATGTGTTGCATTTGGTTGTTCAGCGGGCATCGAACTGCATTGGGTTGATGCTCTAACTGGTCAAGACCTAAACCGGTGGTTCCCACTAACTAGCCCAAGCGACCATTTATTCTTTTTGCCTCCAAGAAAGAGCATTGATTCAGCAAAGAAATTGAGACTAATTAGCAGTGCTGCAGAGCCATGTGAAAGAGCTGCAATAAATGAAAGAGTCTTCGGGGGAAGAGCAAGATGCAGTCCTTTCTGGGAGATGCAGGCTGACAATCAGGACGGAGGACATGGCTCCCGGACCTTGGGAAGACATAGAGATAATTTTAGCGGCAGAGTTGCCGGAGGGCGAATGGACTGCTCAGACCATTATCGTGCAGTGCCTCTTAGTGATGGATACCACATCCTTTTTACCGACCCAGCAACAGGTCTCCTTTGCCTCGGTAGCGATGCACCAGTCGGGGGACCAACAAAACTGCTCCGTAAGATATGGTTTCAGGGCCCAGATGGCGAAGGTAGTCCCGTTGTTTATGCGGGAGGATCGGACCTGAGGTGTGGAGTTAAGGTTGTTGCCGCCTTTGGCACAGGCACTGAGCAGAGAATCTGGCTGTTTTCGGTGCCAGGGGATGTTTTTGCTGCCAATCAAAGTTCTCACAATCACCCAAGTGACTCTTGGCTTAGGAACAGCTCTTATCAGGAGACTAAAAATCTAGAATGGATGCAATGGTTGACTGACGATGGATTAAGGGAGTGGTTAAATCACATTCGAGATCCAGTGCCAGGACTTCTTCCCAGAAGTATTTGGCCTGTCAGGATCAGAGGCCAAGAGATCGGGACGTATTCAGGAGTGGTAGATCTTGCTATTGATTCAGGGGACAGTATGACAATTTGGGCATTCAGTACGGGAGCCACGGCCAAGGTTTGGAAGATCAGCAATGGAAAACATGAAGCTCCGGCAAAGCGGATCGTTCTCCGGAATGGAACGGTTCAAGAGAATGAGTGCGATGAGGTGACTACTGTGAATAGCGGTCCGCTTTCTACCCCTAATATTATCGTACCAGAGAATATCATGGAGCAGGAATCTTTTGATGGGACAGCTTCTTTCGTATCGACAACTCGATATTCTCGACGCCGTCGAATTGAATGGAGTCATGTCATGAATTACGATTCAAATGGTGATGTGATCATGGATGGATTACAAAACGATGACTCCTATTCAACTGCTCACTGGACCGAGTCAAGGTCTACCGAGGGGTTAAGTGGTCTGAGGACTGATATGGTCGAAGAGAAACATGGTATTGCGAGGATCGACGTTGAGATTCGTTGATTATGGTGGTATCCACTCATTGGATTGATATAATAGTTGAGACTGAACCGATTGTCGATTGAGTTAGAAGTATCCTCAATACACCACCTAAATACCTAATTAAAAAAGTGTTACACTCTCAAGATAAGCCCAGCCGTCTCATTTCTGCAAGCAACGGATTGACTGGACATGTAGACATTTTCAATTTCTAATGGAATATGAACACAAGGATTCCTGACAATTTGATACATATCTTAACCAGCAACTTATCTCACAAACTCCATCCCAACCGTAAATGGCTCATAAAATATAAAGTATCCTATAATTAAATGCTTTAACCCCCTTCAATCCCAACATCAGCCACCCCTCCTCACGGCCGTCTATAATACTCTCTCCTCCTCCCCCCATCCTCCACAACTACCCTCTCCCTCTCCACCAGCCTCCTCGCCGACAGTCTCGGATTGGTCTCATAAGTAATACTCCTACTTCTCCTCCTATCATCCATTCCCCCAGTCGTCGGCTCCACATACCTATATACTTCATCTCTCATAGATTTTGGTTGTGCTGGTGCTAAATGGTCAATGATTCGATCTCGAGAGGAATGTCGCGAACGCCGTCGAGAGATGGTCGATGAGTGGTGGTCGGAGGGTGATGATGGCCAGGATTCTTCTACTTTTATTAGTTCGATGCGGGAGGGTGCTGGGGCTGGCGGTGGTGTGGGTGCGGCTGGGAGGTGATGAGGAGATGGTGGCTTGAGGGTGTGGGAAGGCGGGTATGGTGAGTGATTTGGTGGGTGAGGAGGCTTGAGTGAGTGAGAAAGCGAGTTTGGAGAGGGAGGAGGCTTTGGTGAGTGGGATAGAGCCGGTGGTGAAAGTGCTTGAGTAGGTGGTTTAGGGCTTGCTGCAGGAGAAGGAGGGGAGGGAACGGGAGTGGCTACCCGGGGGACAGGTCGTTGGACGATGGTTTCCGAGACACGGGAGACTGCTGGACGGTAGATAGGGACTTTGCGGCGACGGGGGGCGCGATTGTCGACGAAGATTATGTCTTCGTCTTTGGGGACTTGGGGGGTGTTACTTTTGGAAAAGAAGACAACAAGGGGAAAGGGTGGTAGGGGGAAGAGGGACAGAAACAAAAAGAGCTACTTGCTTCTGAATAAACACATCTTTTTAGTCTGATATCGTCTCTTATCGGGACCAACAACACTTGAATCTTTGAGTCACTGCCTCCAGTACGACCTGGAAGAGCACTTAGTTCTGGGATTAATGCTTAATGAGTTGTAAAGGTATAGTAAAGCATAACAGCTGAGGAATGGAAAAGATAGAAGGAAATTCCGTCAGTCATGTACTGGTGACGACGACAACATTATATGTATGTCTAGATACGCAAGCAAGCATACAGCAAATCAGAAAAAGGGAAAAGGCAGAGGTGTGCATCCACTCGGGAACCGGTGGTCAAGATGGAGGGGGTGGAAAGGAGGCCATCCTGGGTTGGTTGGGCAGCACAACACATAAGAACGATGATAAACAACGCCTGGTTGGCCATGGCAGCTTCGTTTGGTTATGGAAATGTATGGTGTTTGGTGGCGTCGAATAATTGTTAAGACGGCAAAGTAATGGGTGGAATGAGTAGCCTTGCATTGCGAGGCTGATTTCTGGGGATAATCCTGATTCCCCAAAGGAGATCGACGGGGTTTGCGACGTGTCATTGTTCTCGTCTGATCCATAAGGAGCAGATCTCGACAGCCTCATTGTTGAAGTTGCCGTCTCTTCCCTCTTTTCTCTTGCCACTGCGCAAGCATGACGCTGGTAACCTTATGAGGTTATACATACCGGAGCAATTGGATTGCAAGATAGCAAGGCTTCTCAATCTCATTGCGCTGGTCTTTCTACAAGAACCCAAGCACGATCCCTACTCCATGATCGACTGATACTCCCCGTCCATACCTTTAATCGGCTTAGTCCAGCTCCTCATTTCACTTCGTATGTCCTTTTCAGTCAATTTCAAGGCTACATTATGTCATTCAAGTGAACAGAAACAAAAAAAATACTTGGGCTGTGACCACGAAGCAATAGATATCCCAGACTGAGGTGAGTTATGAGAAGAAACTAGCGAGTTGTTGCCGTCGAAGTTCCTCGTCCGGCCGTAGCTTGGGATGTTTCTTTTCAAATGATACTAGTTGTTGTTTTCGGGAACTTACAGCCTTGGAGTATTACAGCATATCTTCCCAATGTGAACATCCAGATGAACCTGCCTCCGCAGTTTTTTTCTTTCCTAGAATCGGGTGGGACCTCGATCTTTATCCTGCAAGATTTTAAACCAGGTTTAGATCTATCTACGGTCTTTCTATATCAAATTTATTTCAATTCTATTTCTCCGATCCCTCTCTATCACATATTAAATACGGAGAATGCGTTTCTTCTTCCCAACTCTCCTTTTGTCCCTCTATCGCCACCTGCAGGACCACCACATCCACCTGGTGCACTTTCCGCTGAGGGATCCCCACCAAGTCCTCCCACACCACCAGATGCACTCAACGGAACTGATGTAGCCCCTTCCTCCACTACCGCCTGTTCTGGCAACAAACGGAATTGCTCTAATGCCCCTCCAAACCCAGCGAAAACAGACGGAGGTCCTGCAGCACAGGATGGAATTGCTCCAGCAAAGCCAGCCAAAGCGGCCAGGGAAAAGAAACTAGTCAATTCGCTAGCGGAAACCCAAGGCGCAGACGTCCAGAATGAGCAGGATGTCGATGATAACCATGAGTAAAGCATGATGATAAGATTGTGGTTGTGGGTACAGGACAATAGGGCAGGATCTTATTGTCCGAATGGGATTGATCCTGAGTTATTATTTTCGATATCTTTATTTAGGGAACTTTTGCTAGGGAAGTTGTAGTGATTCCCAAAATACAGGAGAATTAAAGGATAAACTCTGAGCCTTAACAGGTGATACTGTCATTCTTGAAGTTGTGACGTTGGGTTGGCAGTTTAATTAGCCCACAAACTCAACTTTCACACTCATCCCTATTCTCTATCGACATCTTATAATCTTATAACCCTCCACCAGCTTCTCTCCTTCGTCCCTATTCTCTATATCTCCAAATTCCCGCAGAAACAAATCTTACAAACACATAAGAAGACTGTAGCAAAGCCATCTGTTAAGCCGGACACATCCTTCCTCCACTTAGAAAGGGCATGTGTTCCCAGCTCATCCGCATGGTCTGCTGTCTCTCAGGCCGAAATTCTAGTGCATCCCTGCCTAGACATCTGGATCCTTGTGCATTACATAGAATACAATTCGGATTTCGCTGCCTTTTTGCACGAGAGTTTGATCTTTGCCGTTCCATAGGGAAGAATGCAGTCCTCGAGACATGGTCGCACACTAAGACTGGCTAGTGCTAGAAGACGGAGGCCTAATGCTTGTTTAGTACAGATTGTTATTAGACATGAGGAGATCTGAAACTTGCTTTTGTTCAAGATGGATTGCAAGTATTTCATCGACTTCAGTGAGCAAAATATTCAGGTCATTCAACTCTGACGTCCGTTCACAGAGTCGTAGCAGCATCTACTGTCAGACTTGTCAAATATCAAGAGGCTTTGATTACATCAAAATCATCAGTATAAGACCTATGCTTATGGTACGAGAGACTTGGGGGCTAGTGTTGAAGAGAATTGCAACTTGGAGTTTGTTCTAATATTTCAGGGCCTTCATAATACAAGGTCGCTTTATTTACATAATCGACTCTAGAGAACTTTACCCCTTGGAAATATAACTCGAATTATCGGAGAGTATGTACTTCAACCGAATTTGGCATCCAACTCCGGCTTTGGAATCCCCAACGCCATGAACTCAAATCCCAACATGCCTCGCTCCGACCGGCTCTTCCTTCCCCCATGCTCTTACTCCACGAAGTCCTCTCTCAATATTTCTGTGACAACCTGAGAATATCACAACTCAACAACCAGCCGCGGTATTCCTTTCCTTCTCAGCATATGTCTTATTCCAAGGCTTCGCCTCCTTTGCTCTCTCCATTAGCTTCGTTCTATCAAATATCGTATCTCTATTCATCCATACAGTCAGTCATCACATATTTTGGATTGGTAGGAAGTGAGAGCTCGTCATGAGACTTGGGACGAAATTGGGAAAGGACATACCTTCGATCTTGCTCTGGATGAGGACGAGCATTATAATCCTCCAACTGAGACTGCATCCCTATGATGATATTCCGATGATTCGAAGGCTTGATATAGTAATTTGCTCCCATTAACACCATAACAGCTGACAAAGCTACCAGGGCTGCATTTCGTTGGGCGTGGACACTCATGGTTGTAGATAGATTTATGAATAATTGGGTTTTAATTGGATTTCTTGATGGGATTTTTGGAGACACTGCAGACGCGTACTTGCAGCCATGATTTTCCTTTGGCTTATATAGATATTAAATTTATGAGGATCATAGGTTGGGTGGGAGTTGGGTGATGGGTGGTCTGACTGCTGAGCAATGGGACCATCGGATGCAGCCGATTGCCTGCAAAATCGTACTTTTCACCTAACTGAGCTAAAAACGCCGCTCTGAATAGAAAATACATTCGTGATTGGAATCAATCGGTTTCTGTGCCGCAGGCTTCTGTGCTGATGGCCGCCGGAAGGAACGTACTCGTAAGTTTGGTTGGAAATCGTACCACAATATATTAATCACGTGGATTGAGACTCCGTCATCCTGAGAGGGACGGAAGCTAGATAGTCTTATTCCATTCTGTGGAAGCATCAAAGTGGTATCATAAAGAAAGAAAAATGCAGTTGTAGTTGAGCTATCCCCTTGACATTGCCTCGAAACCTTGAAGTGCGTTACTCAACTAGAGTAAAACATAAGCTTCTGTAAAATCAATCTCATTTGCCAGGCGATTTATCTTTATATTTGGATGCTTTAGAAATTTGAGCGATAATTATATCTAGGTGTTTCAAGCTTCTCTAGTTTTATATAATAGCAAAAGTTGTAAATTCTTTAGCACTCCAATTTATCTCTTCAAAATCCGAACACACGTTCAGTTCAGAGTTTAGGAGGTTTAAGATGAATTCAACTTGTCATCATCAATTATACTAGGAAACCTGATACCAAGCTTCTGAATGCAATGCTTGAAATGAGTCAAGAGAGCAACCATCAACCCTAAGGGCTTCATCGTAAGGGCATATCAATCGACCAGTTCCTCCAGCCTGAAAGAAATCCTAGGTATAGGACCAGTTTTTAAAAGCTTCAACGTCATGGCTATCCAACGTTGTAGCATAGTAGTAGCGATTTCCTTTTCCCTACGCTCAAGAGCCTCTGTTTCATAAGACTTCATGGCCGCTTCTGCATCCTCGCCATTGTTGATCTTGATCAACGCCTACACAAGATTTGCGGTATCTCCAATTGCGTTATTGAGACCTTGGCCCCGATCTGCGGAGGTTAATTCCGCAACATAATAAAGGGGTGAAACTCACGAGGGGTGTATAGCTTTTATCCAAGATTTGAGACATTAGCATTCGCCTAATTGAGAAGAAAGAAGGAAAAGAAGGAAACCGATAGGGAGGGATTTTCTTCTGAAGAACCTGAGCTTGCAGAAACTTCATGCCAGCTCCCAATCTTGATCGGGCTAAGTAATTAGGAGCCCCGAACAACGCACCGTCTCCGGCTAGGGTAACTCTACCCAGTATTGAAGGGCCTACGTTTCTAGATCGTTTCTGTCAAATATGTTCAAGCTTGCCAACATCGCCCACTGCACTAAATTTAGAATAGACACCAAGATTCATTATTAGATGGAATGCTGGGGTCTCCTTGAGGAAGCGGGCTTGAGCGGACGTATATAAATATTTGAAGTTAAATTGTAAAATTGGTAGAGCGCTTGCGATCTAGGAGATGATCGGTACTTCAAAGAAGCAATAGCGAGAAGAAAGTCTTCTGAGTCATGTCCTCAGCAACATCAGTACGTAAGACGCTCTCAGGTATCCACCAAACGAAACAGACTCACTCAAGGAGGAGGGTTCGAAGAACTAATTTAGCGCCATCTGCACCAGTCAAGTGAGTACCTGGGACTGAAGTTGAGTCCGAAAATGTTGATATTATAGATGTCAGGACTATGTAAATAGCATTCAGTCTCTTTCAGTACTAGCTTAAAAAAGGTTTAGGGAAATTGACCTAAATGTATTTGGCATGAAGAAGTACCTACCTGTATACCAATTCCTTCACTGAGCACACGTCGCATCTTCTTTCGGCTCACTCGCCATAGCTCTGAGGACCTTCATCTGTGTAGTCATTAAGCTTGATGCGTAGATTCGAACAATTTTGAAGATATTAGGGAATGGTGGGTGGTTACCGTCTTATAAAAGCAAATTAGAGATGTTCTACGGTATAAAACCAAATGGTCACTTGATATATACAGCCAGCCATGATTCTCATCATGCTCAGTAAGCCTATGTGTGATGGTTGTATTGTTCAAGCATTAATATGTAGTGTCATACAACTCGGTCTTGATTGCAAATATTTGTGTGTCTAACTGCATATTTTAGCAAGGTTTCATAATGTGCTTACCTTTTACGACTAAAAGGTTATGAGCTAATCTCCTGCGAGTCCTCTCTTCTTTCATCGACCTCCTCTTCACCTTCGTCTATGACCGAGTCCTCATTGTCAGAACTAGCAGCCTCGCCCTCGATCTTCTCCATTCGCTGGATGAACTCTTCCTGAAGTTTCCGTAACCAGTTTAACAATACTTTCCCCTCCATCGGGCTATCTTGTGCTTGCTTCAACATATCTTTCAGACCAAGGACAACTTTCCTCCTGTTAGCAAGAGCTAGGGCCTTTGAAGACATCTTCTTAGCCGAATTTGAGGCATCAATAGCATTCGAAACCTCACGGGCTAGCTTGAGGACCTTTGCTGGTAGTTCAACAACGCGAGCGAGGGCTAAACCATAGTGTTTTTCTGCGAAGAGACCCTGGCCTATCTTATATAGCATCGTCATTGTATGGTCGTCACTCATATCAACCGTGAAATGGTAGTTCTCCACGCCAGGACGTTCTTTTAGGATCTTTGCTAATGGGAGTTATTATTATAAATCAGATACAGCGGAGTTCTCAACATACCAAGCTCCTTGAAGTGGGTTGCGAACCAGATGAAAGCTCCACTCTCGATTAAAGCCTCAGCAATGCTCAATGCAATAGCAAGACCGTCACGAGTACTAGTCCCGCGACCAAGCTCATCAATAATGACCAGACTGCTCTTTTCAACGTTCCTAGAATTGTAACTTAGCACAAACAAGGTTACACACTCGATTGAAGTTTTTACCTGAGTATGAAAGCTGTCTCTCTCATTTCTGAAGCAAAAGTTGAGACGTTTGCCTCGATACTATCGTCCATCGATATTCTTGCAAAAAGCTGACGAATGATCGGGAAAGATGAGTAGTTAGCCGGCACAAAGCAGCCGACCTGTGCCATGACGCTCATAAGTGCTATGGACCGGATGTAGGTGCTTTTCCCGCTCATATTGCAGCCTGTGATAATCTGGAAGCGAGACTGCTGAGATGCGTAGACGTCATTGGGTACGAACTTTTCTGGATGCACCTGGAAATAAATAAGTGCCATAATCATCGAAAAAGACAATTTTTGTACTGGCCTTCTCGCGGATGGGATGGCGACCAGACTTGATAGCTATGCAATCACTAATCTCAGGCCTAACGTATTCTTGGGTTGTTGCTAGTTGACAGAATGCTGCAATCATGTCAAGCATGGCAACGCTTTCACAGACTCTGAATAGATTAGGTATTTCACCGCGGATTTGGTCCAGTAAGTCTTGTATGATTCCGTCACTGCTCATAATTGATTCTTTATGTGAATCGTCGATTTTCTGATTTAACTTCACAAGATCAAGAGTTTGGCATTCGATGAATCCTTTCTTTCGGTGTCGGTTGATGAGAACCTCTGGGAGAGCGCGACCGTCGAAATCACTCTCAAATAGTCTTAGGTAGTAGCGGCGAGAATTATCGAATTTAGTTTCGGTTTGCATCTCGTATTGCTCTGCAGAAAAAATCAGATAAAATGTTTGAACGTCCTTCAAAAATAGACCGCCTTACCATTAAGATCGGTAACATGTTGATGTACATCCTCCGTAGACTCTTTGAAAGTCTGACGTGCCACATCGAGGAGCCCATTTACTCCAGCCTAGAAACAGCGTAAGCTTTACATGTAGCCGCGGTGGAGGTCAGATTACCTTCACAGCGTATGTTCTTTGGTTTCGTAAGTTAAGAGGTGTCCTTTCGTAGGTAACATCGTCGTTTATCACTTCATTGATAAGCTGTAAAGATGTTTGAACTCGTTCTGGTCTACAATTTTCTCGGATATTGGCCAGAAGTCCCTCTGGTCGAACTCCCGAAAGACTTTCGAAGACAGGACCTATAGATTGGACAAACGTCTTCAACATCAGTACGTTGTTGATTGACTGCTCTGAATAATATATGTCCACTTGTGTCGGAATGATAATGAGCTAGAAAGTCAACAATGGACGACTTCTGGTAAAGAAGGAGTCATACACAAGTAAGCAGCCTTTCGATATCAAGTATCGGCTTCAATGCTAGACAGTTTTAGCATGAATTTACCATTAAAACTATGTGCTTGGTACCCTGTCTTGTTTGCAAGAACATATCGGCATTCTCAGAGAGCTCTGTCAGAGCATCCCAGCGTTGAGTGAGGACTTCTCTCTGAGTCGAGGGTTGTAATATACTACTTTTAAGTAGTCGTGATCCCATAGGTGTCAAAGTTTCGTTCATCAGTCCAAAGAGACAGTCCTTTGAGTTGGCATTGTGCAGGTTTTGGATGAGTTCCAAAAATTGGATGGTTGACAGGTCGATCATCATAGAACCTTCCGAAGGTTGATACTTGATACGAAGAGAATGAAAAGCGAACGTAAGAGACAAACTAAGGTCAATAAACTTAAGCGCCTGACGATAAAAAATACGTCAGAAGTGCAACAAATGATGAGTTGAACACCACGACCTACAGCAGCGAAACAACAAGTGGCAAAGTAGTTGCCTCCAATGGCAACTTTGATGGCTTCAACATCCTCCACGAATGCCAATTGCTGTATGTAATCCAGCCCAGATGTTTCCGACCAATATCTACGGTCCACAGTGACAATTTTAGCACCGAAGATGTTCTCTTCTATGACTTGATACATCTTGGATGGATTTGGGGGTCCAGAAGAAGACACAATCAAGATGTGGGTAGGCTCGAAGACCTGTAGCTTGTTGATTGTCCTGGCATAGAACTGATTATCGCAGATCTGACTGAGAACTGCTTCACCAGTTGAAATGTTGACAAAGGCTAGTCCGACGGTGGGAGCAATACCACGACCTTCACTCACAGCACAGATTAATTGCTGAGATTCCCCTCCTCCAATAACCGAGCTAGCCCGTGATCTACGGCCTGTACTTGGGCGTGTAGTACCTGGACGACTGTAAGGAGTAGTTGAAGTATTGTTTTGGTAGGATGTGGATGCAGTGCTATAGGACGTTGAGGGTCTTGAGATGGACGCCATATTCGGATTCCTATGAGTAGAGAAGTTAATTTGACATGAGTTAGTAGGTATATCAAAGCAGTTATATCCTCGAAGATACTAGAATAGGACAATCCTTTGTCCTAAGGTTCTCAAGTCCGAAGTTCGAGGAAAGTTTTGCTGATGCTCAGTAGAGATGAGGTTGAGTTGAGTTGGCGAGAAAAGCATCGATAGACGAGGCTAACATTAAACGCTTAGACCACTACAAGGCTGAGAAAATTTATTTTCGACAATATAATAATCAGATTGTACAACCTCTTCGAGGTATTTCAATCACGATTATGGCGACTGTCCTTCCACCACCAAGTAAGAGGCAGAGAACTGATGCATCTGAGAGAGCCAGGAAACAACAAGATATTGAAGAAATCCCTAGCGACGCTGGAAGTGTTCGAGTGCAATTTACGGATGAAACTACTGGTCTCCCTATAGGTCAAGGTCCAATTCTAGTACCTGTCGCGGATCTGGGACTTAAAAATTTGGAGGTGCTTTTGAATGCTCTGCAAGGTCACGTAAGGGAAGATTGCTTCTAAGTCTGTCGAGACTTTACTAACTCACAAATAGGACTCCTCCGAGTATATCCCATATCGATTTACGATTCCTGTGCCAGACAAGAAGACCTCTGAGACTATTACGACAGCATTTCCTACCAATATATACAAAACTCTGATTACACCAGGACTCATCAGCACCGAACAAGTACTTAATGTCTCCGCAGCGCCACAAGCCGTCTTTCGGGTCCAAGCAGTATCAAGATGCTCCTCTACAATACCAGGGCATGGCGAAGCGATTCTCGCAGCCCAATTCTCACCAAGGACTTCATCGAGGCTAGTCAGTGGTAGTGGAGATAACACTGCGCAGATATGGGACTGTGATACTGGTACGCCAGTGCATACTCTGAAAGGACATAGGAGCTGGGTATTAGCAGTTAGCTGGTCACCGGATGAGTCCAAGATTGCTACCGGCAGTAACGATAACGAGGTTCGTCTTTGGGACCCCAAGACTGGGAAGCAATTGGGGAAACCCATGAAAGGGCACACCAAGTGGATCATGAGTCTTGCATGGGAGCCATACCATGTCCAAAAACCGGGAGAACCACGTCTGGCTTCTGCATCCAAAGATGCTACTGTCAGGATATGGTCCGCCAACCAGCAGACAATCGAGATGGTATTGAGCGGACATAAAGGTTCAGTATCCTGTGTGAAATGGGGAGGGGCGCAATTTCTGTATACGGCTTCACATGATAAAACACTAAAGATCTGGAATGCAAAGGATGGCACACTTGTTCACTCACTCAACACTCACGCACACTGGGTCAATCATCTTGCGCTTTCAACAGAATTCGTATGCCGAACAGCCTATTACGATCACAAAGGTCAAATACCCGATTCAGAGGAAGGCAAAATTGCTAAAGCAAAAGAGAGATACCTAAAAGCAGCTACCATCCAAGGTGAAGTGGTGGAGAGACTCTGTTCGGCTAGTGATGACTTCACTATGTATCTGTGGGAACCTTCAAAGGGAACGAAACCCATAGCACGAATGCTGGGCCACCAGAAGCAGGTCAATCATGTCACGTTCTCTCCAGATGGGTAAGTCTTAGTCGTTCTCTCTTTCCTTTCGAGGAGGTTGAATGTTTCAAAGTCTCTAGAACATTCTTCTTTTTCGACGTTCTAATTAAGAAGACGCTAACAGCAACATCCAGACTACTTATTGCCTCTTCTGGATTCGACAACCATACGAAAATCTGGAATGCTCGAGATGGGAAATTTATCAACACGCTCCGTGGTCACGTGGCTCCTGTCTATCAATGTGCTTTTAGTCCCGATTCACGCCACCTTGTAACGGCTAGTAAGGATACCACACTAAAATGTTGGGATATGAGAACGCACAAGCTGTCCGTCGATCTCCCGGGTCATAAAGATGAGGTCTATGCAGTGGATTGGAGCCCGGACGGGCAGAAAGTTGGAAGTGGGGGAAAGGATAAAGCTGTTCGCATTTGGTGCCATTAAAAGTGCAATGAAAATGGCGTTTCCGGTCTATCGCATTTTTCTATCGTTCGTGAGCTTTCTGCAGTTTTGAGTGTTTGAGTGTTTGAGCGAACGCGGATCATCATTCAAGTTCTGAATGGCTGAAGCAATGTGGAACATTCAAAGTTCTGAATGTCTAAGGAATCATGAAGTATTCAAGCTCAATACCTTGGATTACAAATAAATAAATACCCATATTCTTTAATCGCGGTGGTGTGTACCTTCAGAAACAGCCAGATTATATTATCATCTCAAGATCTAAAGCATTCCTTCGTCGTTAGATCCTATTAAAGGAACTCAGTGAGGCGGCTATGGACGATTTCAAAGGATTCAATTACCCAACCAACAGGAATGATTTTTTCTTCTTCATCCCCTGTTCGCAATCCATGCCTGCCTAGATCGAAGGATAACTGGGTTCCCCAACTTTCGGTTGGTATGAGTTTCAAACAACAAGCGTCTACAAGCTGAACTTTAGAAACCCGTTGGTTAAATAAAACCTTGGGGTTTAAATAGTTTGGCCTTTAGATGGCTAGCTATGTGTTGATGTTCAAATCCATGCTTCCTTCTGTCACTAGCTAGCAAAGATTCCTAAAATCCTCACAGACAGTGGTTGATGCTATGCCTTGTTCTCATCCACATGCATTCCTACCTTCTGTGACCTTTCAACCAACCCGCCTTACCCAACTTACTTACATCTATCTCGGTAGAATCCTAAAAAGCTCTAACCTCTCTAGCGTCTCAATACCTTCCAACAAAGACCAATCCTTAAAATAAATCCTTACACATATTGTTTGTTTCCCACCGAGGGCCGCGTAGTTTCTTTTAAGGCTGTCTCAATCTCTACATACCCCACTGTGCTGGCATTTCCACCCAAAAAAAAAGAAAAGAAACTGCTGTTGATCAGTCAACGTTCCTTACTACTATTCCACCTCAATAATATATATCATCTGCGACGACAAGAGAAGATGAATCGATTCTTTTCATCTCTAGGATTCCAATCACCGTCCAGTATCCAGCAACATTCAACTGATCCAACTGACAGCTTGACCGATGTCAACACTCAAATGGAAAACGACCCCACTATAGCTTCACCAATGCCTATTAAGCAGCAGCCTCTCCCCAATCACTCCACAATGCAGACTAACCTGCCTACTATATTGACTTCACAACCGGTCCGTACCCATTTATTGCCTCCCTCACATTAATAATCTAGATCTCCACTTCCTCCATCTTAACTCCCTAGTAACCAACTATGTCGCATTTCTTAGGTCCTCCACCAAAGCATGTCTTTCTCTCCCAGCCTCTCCCCGGACCCCGAAATCTCCCTACGAGGAGGTAGCGGTCGCCATCAAAACCGTCGTTCAGGATACTATCCTAATCAACGTCGCCAATCCCAACAATATAAACGGCAAAGTCAGTATGGGGGAAATAAGAGACAGAGTTATCATGGAGGAGGAGGAGGGAATAATAGGTATTCTCAGCATGTGCAGATGCAGCGCCAGAGGGAGGCGGATATAAGAAGGAGTGAAGGCTGTTGTACTGGGATGTGAGTTTCTTCTTTTCCTTTTACTCTCTTTTATTTTTTCTTCGAGGAAAGGGGCTTCGGTGGATATGAGCTAATGAGATGTGATTAGGGAGAGCTGGTGTCTCTGCTGTTTCTGCTGCGAGTGTTGTGCTTGTAGTGATTGCTGCGATTGTGACAGCTGCTGTGATGACTGCTGTTGCGACGACTGCTGTTGTGATGATTGCTGTTGATTGTTGTTAGATGCTTTGGGAGAGATCATAAAAGTGCTTTTGGAGCGTATGATTAGGGTACGAGACTTAAAGAATGGAAGAATTTGGAGTTTGGAGTTTGGGATTAACGAATAGAGAGCCATAGAGGGTTATGGAAAAGAGGATATTAATAAGATCTTATATGAGTTTTGAGTATCTCTTTGCTTTTATTCTTTTTTTATAAGTATGATCTGATTAGATTGAATCTGAAAGATCTGGGTGCCATCCTTGAGACAGAATTATCCGAACTATTTCCAAGAAGGGTTGAAGTGCGGGGAACTTGCCTAGCCTCCTCTCTACCCTAGACTTCTATGCAGCCTCCCCGAACTCCTTCAAGGAAACGTTGCAAACTGCGCAGGAACTTTATTTCAACATTCTCATTCCTCCTCCTCCTCCTCTTCTTCTTGTAGTCCTCTTCCAATCAAATCGATATCTTACCTCGAAGGAAAAACTCCTACTCACCGAGTGTCACTAGTACTACCTGAACGGATTACTTTGAATTCCATTTGATTTCTGAAAACGCCATGATACATTTACAGACGCTTCCTCAGATCTAGAGACAAAATAATAATCGTAAGCGCGTATCTAACTTCTATCACACCATCTCTCCTCTAATATCTAAAAACTCCTTTCATCATGTGCTAACCGTCTATCTGTCTATGAGTGTCTATGAGTATCTATGGGTATCTGTCTTTCTCTATAGTCTATTTATGCAGAGGTAGGCTTGAAAGTCATTGGTGCTTGATCTGTGTTTTCAGCAAATGGGACACCGAGTTCGAAAAGCTTGACGATGACAGCAGAGAAGTCCTTGAAGAAGAGCTCTTCATCCTTGGCGTACTTGTCGACGTATTGCTTGAAGGATTTATCGGAGACAAGAGCCATGTCGGTGGGTAACATCATTAAGCTTTGAGTCTTCTTGTCTTCCAACTTTTCAATTCGTTAGCTATGTTTCTTTTGGTTTGGATAAAAGGGGGTATTTACTTGCTTAGGACCATTCCACTTCTTCCATTGCCACTTCTCACTCAAAAGAAGTTTGTAATATTCGTTGGTAACAACAGTAGGGGAGAAAGTCCACGGGCCGGTGAAGCCAGAACGATCAGTGTGGCAACGACCAAGAGCATGAGCTCCGCTCAAAGCAACGATCTCTTGGTCATTGAAACCCATTCGATAGAAGATATCACGCAAGTGCTTGTTTCCCTTAGTAGCATCCGGACTACTCAGGACCTCGGAGTCAGTATTGCCTAACTAGGAAGGAAGGAAGGGATGGAGGGAGGGGGGGGGGATGATATCTTAGAATTCTTCAACTTTTACAACCACTAAATAGGGGGGAATGACTCCGAGAAGATGATTACTTACAGACGTCCATCAGGTGTGCAGGCAGCAATATCCTTATCTGCTCGTCCAGGGCGGTATGGGATGGTGGGACCCTGCATTTCTTGGATAGCGACGACACCAGCGAGGATCCAGAGATCGGAGTAGGAGATCCATGGGAATTTGACTACGATTAATTGTTAGCAGACATCAATCTCAATGCAAAAAGGTTGAGCATGCCCTTGACTGGCTCTAAGAAATCTCTAGCAGCAATCAACCCAGCATTGGCACCATGGTCTCCCTCAGGCGCAAATCTCATCGTCGCACCATTACTTCCTCCAGTACCAGTCTCCTTGTCATAGGTACCGCTGGCATGCCAAGCCAATCTGACCAGAACTGGCCCATAGCTCCCATCATCATAGTCATCCTTCTCCTCCAATCTCGCCGCAATCTCATTATACACCTTCTGATAATCATCGAACTTGGGGGCGAAAATGCCTTTAGTCTCACCGGACGAGTCAGAGAGAATAGATCCGTTGCTTTGGGAATAGAAGTAGTATCCGGCACCACCAGCAAGGGCAAGAGCTCCGATTCCGACGGAGAATCCAGAGGAGGACTTCTTGGCTGGCTTAGAAGAATATGCACGACGAGATTGTTGACGGAATGCTTGGCGAGGAACTGCGAAAGCTGTGTTGCGAGTGGTAGTCTTGGAGGTATTTGTCAACCTAAGGGCCGCGCGGGCGACAGTTCTTGTTGTGGATGCCATTGTATCTGTCTGTTACAGTTGAAATGTCAGCTCTGCTTTGCTAAAAAGTTCCTTGCAGATTCAACAATTTATTTTCTAACTTACTTGAAAGTGTTAAGGAGAGTTAAGTTGACAGTCAAACAGGATGTCGAGAGAACTAAGGTTTTTAAAAAAAAAAGACCACGGAAAGAAGAATATTCTTCGGGGCACTCTTCACAAAATTACTTTATACTTACCAACCCACTATGGATGGAACCCTTGTAATATACCAAGCAAAAGTCTGAGACAGACCAATAGAAAGTAGCGCATATAAACCGTACATTTGTCAGATTGTCTGATTCTGGACTTTGCTTATGCTGATTAGTTTGGATAACAAAGGCATGTACATCTGAGATGAGAGAAAAATCTAGAAGTTGGATGATTTGCAGATGAGGCTCTGAAAACATATTTAGAACTTGTCCCTGCTGAGAAATGACCGAATTTGGCTGTGAGTGGTCAGCGTAGATCTTGTAGTGGCAATTGGGAACCCCGCATTTAGCTTTCCAAAAATGGTGATTGAAAGTATCAAAATAATTAATACCATCTCTTCTGATATTTGGAAGTGTAACAATAATGTGAATCTGTTTTGTTCAAAGTAGACGGGTGTAGCAACCTCTTTTGACTCTAGCTCTAACACTATTACTATTATACCACAGCCTTCATAGTATTTGCTTGCTCCGCCCAACAAAGCATATAGAAATGGATCCAATACCACAATTAGTACCCCCTCCTTGCTGCCGCCTGCGATGCCGTAGTCGCGATCGTCTACTACTAGAATAACTTCCATAAGAGCTCACAGCATACGTCGGAACTCATAGGAGGACAATGGATTGAGGAGTTACTTTCAAGGCACGAGAGGAGAATGAAGAGCAATCTGGGTATATGAGTTGATGGATTCATATACCTGAAGAATTGCTTGATAGAGAAGGGTGGTCTGAAATCTAGACCCAATACTGGAACGAGCGAGCAGCTGGCCATCTTTCTATATGCAGTTGTAACAGACCTCTCGATGAGGTTTCAGCATAGTACAGAGATGAACAACGTTTACTATAAAGGTGGTGAAGTGCGTTCTTCGCCGTGCTGTCTACTAGAGGATCTTCGGCAAGACGAAAGGTATTGAGATCGCCCAGAGCATTCAAGCTTTGCTGTACTTTACAATATTCTTTGAGAGATTAGGGAGAGGGATGAGAACGAGGAAGCAGGGCAAGAGAATGCCTCAGAAGATGAGGATGGAGAGGAATTTGGATCAGCGCTATATCTGGGGAGATCGACCTTATAATATTACAACTTTAGAACAGACAAGATGCATGACTAGGAGAGACGATATTGCAGATGCCATGTAGGAAGATCTGTCTAACTATAATTTGAGATATTATACAAAGAAGCTGTAATTATCTTCCCCTATGAATGCTAGAGATCTCTATTCAGACCAATCAATAAAGAGAATCTCCAAATTATTACCATATTTAATAATGGTATCCTTTAGCTACCGAGCCCGAAGCATCTCCGTGCATGAGTTGCCAAACAGCTACGAGTGACAGTTGTCTCATGTTCAAGATATCAAGAACTGAATCTCGTAGACTGTGCAACTGCCTCTGCCTTGTTGTCTGGAAGTGGTATCTTCGGGGAGTATCTGGGGAGAGGGGGGGAAGATTGATATGAATTTCGCAGATGAAAACAATATGTTTTGGTGAGGAACAATTGATCAAGCAGCTCAGTCATCTACTAAATTTCAAGTCAGACTTCTACTTGGGAAAGCGATATAAACTGTTGCTTCGATTAAAGCCTCCCAAATCGCACTAAACCTAATCCACTCCTAGCACGTCCCAAAAAGAATCACATGACCCACCCAAAAATATTCCCACTCGCTAAATCCAATCGATCTTTTTCCCAAAACCTACTCACCACGAGAAATTAATTTCGACAACAAATTCGCCATCTACCATCTACCAACCCTTTAACAAAACAATGGCAGTAGAAAAGAAACCCCGCACTGGCCTAATCGTCGGTCTCAACAAAGGACACGTACGTTATTAAAAGCCCGTCTCACCTCTTGGAGGATCTTTCTCTTTTGTGCAAGAGAAGATGGACCGGCTGACGAATTTTTGATTTTTTGATATAGAAAACCGAGGCTCGCGTTGTTAAGCCGAGAGTTAGTAGGACGAAGGGCCATTTGAGCAAGAAGACTGCGTTTGTTAGAGATATTGTTAAGGAGGTCTCTGGGTACGTACATATACTTGCACTTTGGTGGATGGAGAGATGGTGAAGATGAGAAGAAGCTAATTGGGGTTGATTATGATGATAGACTTGCACCATATGAACGCCGAGTCATCGAATTGTTGAGAAATAGCAAGGATAAGCGTGCGCGTAAGCTTGCTAAGAAGAGGGCATGTTTCTCTTTCCCTCCCCCCGCCCTTCCCTCTCTACAACTATTCTCACAACCGAAACAAGAAAGCTAACTATCTCCTGATTTACAGCTCGGTACCTTTGGACGAGCAAAAGCCAAGGTCGAAGAACTCCAAAATGTCATTGCCGAGTCGAGAAGAGCCGGTCACTAAACTTCTTCCTCTTTCTTCCCATCATGAACGATACAATACACGGGCCTTTCTCTCTTGCACACGCACATGGGGTGGGGCATAAGGAGTTGTATGAATGGCAAGGAAAGGAAAGGACATATCTTATGGTTGATGGTAAATGCTAGCAAATATCAATCAATCAACATAAGATTTTTCGAGGCAATGAAATAACTTCTACAACTATTTGCTGTGTCTCTCTACTGGTGCTTTATGTGATTTCAATAGACTGTGATTTTTTTTTGGTTTCTATTTCGGCTCTTGGAGCATATAATTCAAAGGATCTTGTTTGCCTGTTTTTTTAAGTCGACCAAAGCTATGAATTCAGAGACTCAGATATGCCTTTCCCCCTTAAAATATTCTATACTCCTCTCCATGTCCGTCGATGCAAACATTCCACTAGCCCCTCGAACATTCATAGAAAAATCGCAGCAGCTACCGGTCAGCATTATTCTCAAGGCAGTAATAGGTAGACAACATCATAAGCTCTTTATACTAGTGATCTTAGATTTTGACCCTCAATATTGACCTACAGCTCTCATCACTTATTTACTGAGCAAATTGACGAGGAGCTATCATTCAGGATGGAAAGTCTAGCAAGGTAAGAAACACCTTCATCAATCATGCCTTTGGACTCATTTTTAATCTTTGATTTTGACCCTTGATTTTAATTCTAATAATTCCCATCATTCTATAACTTCGAACAAAAACTCCACCGATGGTGCCCATAATAATACGGCCCCCGAAAAACATCAACTCCTCGCTATGCTCTGCTCATCGAGCCTGGTATGTAATATAACAGACTCATTCGACTCTTTCTAAATCTTCATTCATAAAATCATGCAACCATTATCATTCCCTGTTATGACACTTGATCTCGACCTATCTCAATTCTTCTTCAGTCCCTTTAAAAAAGCTTGCATTCCCTTCCCGCCTTTCTTCTTCTCCCCAGCACCTTCAGCAAGCTTTGCATCTTCAATTGTAGGTCTATCTTCCTTCGTCTCCACCTCGGGAACTTGAGGAATAGGAATTGGCTTCAAGACACCCTCAAATTCCGGCTTCAAAACAGGCTTACGAGTCTTAGCCATCGTACTAGCCTCACCCTCCCACGCAAAATTCAACACAACACCTCTTTTATAGCCCAGATTCCTGATTAACTTCTTGTTCGAATCGTCAGGAACTTTGGTTCTCATGTCTAGAATCCTGAAAGGCTGATCTGAGTCGATGAGCATTTCTCGAACACATTCGTAAAGTGTAGCACCGGTATCATCGGCGGTAAAAAGGAATGCAGGTCGGGTACCATCTGGGAATCGGATGTCGATGTTGACAGTCTTGAAAGCTGCGAGACTGGCTTGCTTTTCCTCCTCCAAGCGTTGTTCCTCGGCATAGGGAAGGAGGTTTTTGTTTTGGGCATTGCTTTGTAAGCGGCTATGAGCGAGCTTTACGTGTTGAATGGAAGCGTCGAAGTCGGCTTCGTTGTGGGGAAGTAGAGCTGCTCGGGGAGTTGCGCTTGTAGGAGCGGCGTAGATACCCCTAAGACGAGAGTTGGCACCGGGAATTAGTGGTTTAGATGCTGCCTCTGACCCAGGAGCAGCTGTCTCAGAGAGTACTGATACTACTTCTGGGACCACCGAAGGATTGACCGGTTCTTCAGTTGGCGTAACACTAGGAGTGGTTTCTCCAGAGATTGTTGATCCCATTTCTGTAATCATTGAAGACGATATTGAATGTTCTGTTCCTCGAGGCAAAAGGCTAGGTGGTGAGGGGATATCCGAAACTGTTGGATCACTTGGGGGTAGCATCTCTGCAGCTTCTGTAATAGTAGCCTCTTTCGAAGCCTCCGCAACAGGTTCAGGAGCATTCAGTTGCTCTTCCTTAAAATACTCTCCAATCTCCTTCATAGCCTCCTCAATAGGTTGATCCGTTTGCCGGAACGTAAGTCTTAGCAGAATATTTCCGCCATTCAAACCCAACTGCGAAAGAGTCTTCTGCAAATCTCCAAAGGTAGATAGCTCTCGACTCATGATATTTAGTACAGGCATTTCATACACCATACGACCAGAACCCGACGCCGCTTCGTCATTCTCAAGACGAGCTACTCCTCTCGCTGTAAAGTTCAAGTTTACACCAGTCGCTGATTCGAATTTTCGTAAGATAAGCCATAGTGTTGTATCGCTGGGGACTTTATCCGTCAATCTTCCACCGGGAACCGCTCGTGCGAGCGATTCTGGTAATTGCAAAGCGACTGAAACCGGGAGGGGAGAGCGGGAGACTTCGACAAGCATGAGTTTTGCGCCAGCAATGAGACCACTTCGGAAAAAAGTAGTTGAAAGGTCTACAGCTTTTTCGTTGTATCTGTGCGAGGGTCGTTAGAAAGTGATTCAGTTTTGGGGTTTCTGTTTGGGTAATAACTTGCTTGAGACCAAAGATTGTGTCTTTCTTTCCTGGTCGTAGTTTTGCACAAGCTTGAGAGCGCACCTCGTACATAGGAGTATCAGGCTTAACCTTTATTACTATTCTTTTGTAGGCTGAGTCGATAACTGTGACTGAGGCCATGGTTTGCTGTCGGTGAGGCAAAGGTCCTAAGTTGATTTAGTTGAGGATTAAAGATTGCAAAGAAATGACGGCTAAAGAAGCAGCAATAGGCTACTTTCGAAGACCCGAGATTCTTAGCAGTTCTGTTGACTTCGCTGCTATTCTATTTGTAAGGCGAAGTTGTGGAGGGGGTGTTTTGAGGCGAAGGTGGATGATTTGGGAAAGATCAAGGTTGGTAGACACCGGGTATCAAGCATAAATCATGAATAAGAGACAGAAAGTTGACATTTGAGAAGTGAGAAGTGAGAAGACAGTATTAAAAAGAATTCAGACTCATAGACCTCAAGACCTGGTGCCTTGATAGAAGGATATAGGTGGCTGTGGTCCAAGCTTCTAAGGCTTAAGCTCATATCGACGCGCCAGCCGTGTCAACCTACTGAAGCAAGCAGAATATCAAAACCTCAACATTATCCAGCCTTCCTCACTGCCACGACTACATCTCCCTGCGAACTCTTTTGAAAAATCAAGACTCATCCTTCATTACCCTCTAAAGATACTTCTACCTTAATCCCCTCACAATGGTAAATAATTATCTTCACTTCAGTCAGGAACTCGAGCTAATATATCTCCTCCTTCTAGAGCTCCCCCTTCGCCATCAGTACCTCTTCCCATCTCCCGCTCTCTACTACCCTCGACTAACCCCTGCTTCCAGATGGCGGTGCCTGCGTAGCCATGGTCGGCAAAGACTGCGTGGCGATAGCCTGCGACCTCCGACTGGGACTACAATCCCTAACTGTCTCCAACAACTTCCCTAAGATCTTCTCCTACGGCGACGTCTATCTCGGCCTGACAGGTCTCGCAACCGACGTATCGACCGTCTCCGATCTCTTCCGCTATAAGGTCAACATGTACCGTCTCCGCGAAGAACGCAACATCTCTCCTAGCACCATGGCTAATCTCGTTTCTTCTTCTCTGTACGAGAGACGTTTTGGTCCCTTTTTCGTTACTCCGGTTGTTGCGGGCATTGATCAGAAGACGGGGAAGCCGTTCATCTGTGGCTTTGATAGTATTGGGTGCATTGATTTTGCGAAGGATTTTATTGTTAGTGGGACGGCGAGTGATCAGTTGTTTGGTACTTGCGAGGGTCTTTGGGAGCCCGATCTTGTATGTTTTACACTTTCCCGTCCTGAGGGAGATATCATGGAGATGGGGTTGAAGCTAACATGTGTGATTTCGGCAGGCACCTGAGGATCTCTTTGAGACGATATCACAGGCTTTACTGAATGCCGTAGATAGAGATGCGTTGTCTGGTTGGGGTGCTCATGTTTACATCATTGAGAAGGACAAGGTTACTAAGCGATTATTGAAGGGCAGACAAGATTAAGGGGATACATTGTTTGAGGGACGGGGAAGACATTCGAGGCAAGACTTTGTGGATGGAAAGTCGTCTTGTGTAGTATTAGATCTGTCATCAGAGCTTGATAGATGCAAAAAGGAGCATAAAATACCACGTTCTGAATGCTTTGAAACTATAACATTTGCAAACCAAGCATCTTGTGTAGATAGAAGAGTTTTCTGAGGAAACCAAGAAGCTTCAACTAAATGAACTAAATAAATCATGGAATTTAGTAGGTCTAATATCTACGTTTTATACTTGTATACACTCTTGTGATTCATTTTCTAGCTTTATTCTTTCTTAGGTCTTGGCTCAATCATGACGGCTTTCTGGATGAACAATTGTCTCTCGACGAACTTTAATACTTCGTCAATTAAACTATAGTGTTATATTAGCATTTGAATCAATGGCGCGAAGGGGAGTTTGGCACATACATGACGGGTGCACTAATGAGAAGAACAGCTTGCCATTCGTTCCAGTTTAATGGAAGAATTGAGAACAAAGTCTGCAGAACTGGGGTGTATAAGAGTGCGAAGTGGAGGGTCATAGACAACGTAATTGCATATACCAGCATCATGTTCTCCCACAGAGGGAGAGTAATGAGTGACTCGCTTGAAGAGAGTGCATTCATTGCGTTTAGCATCTCGATGACGACCAGAATTGAGAGGGAGACGGTAGAGGCAGATTTCGCCATATCATTCGAGAACATCTGGCAGCCAATCTCCGAGAATTCAGCGGAGCATTTATGAAAATGGGATAGTTCCCAGAAAGTAATCTGCGGTCCTTCAGAGTTGAACATAAACCACCATGCATAACCTGCAACAGTAGCAAGACCAACATAGATACCAATCACCATGTAGCGGAAAAATAGCCACCCACCAATCAAAGCCTCGTCACGCTTTCTTGGTTGTCTTTTCATAACATCATGATCGGGAGGATTAAAAGAGAGAGCTGTGGCTGGAAGACCATCTGTGACAAGGTTGACCCAGAGAAGTTGTACGGGAATAAGGGCCTCTGGCATGCCAACCGCGGCCGTCAAGAAGATCGAGACGACCTCACCAATGTTGGATGAGATGAGATAACGAATGAATTGCTGCGTATTGTTATAAATGGATCGTCCCTCTTCAATCGCAACTTCGATTGTAGCAAAGTTGTTGTCGGCAAGAACCATATCTGCAGCCAATTTTGATACATCGGTACCAGATCCCATTGCGACGCCAATATCAGCTTTCTTGAGGGCAGGAGCATCATTGACGCCGTCACCAGTCATAGCTACAACTTCACCAGAAGACTGTAAGAGATCCACGAGCTTTGACTTGTGGCTTGGCTCGACTCGAGAAAATAGAGATGCAGTTTTAGCGGCAACCAATTTCTCACTCTCACTGAGATTATCAAATTCTCGTCCAGTGTAACTTTTACCCTTGAGATCTTCATATTCGCCAAACACACCAATTTGTCTACAGATTGTCTCGGCCGTGTTGCGGTTATCACCAGTGATGACGATAACTCGGATACCAGCTTCCTTGCATTTCCGGACAGATCCAGCGACTTCTGGACGAGGAGGATCAAGCATACCGACAAGACCCAGAAGAGTAAGCTTTTGTTCGAGTTGAGAATATTGAGCAGTGGTTTTAGCCGTTTTCAAGAGTGGGTTAGATGCAACATCCTCGAGACTAGCAAGAGCAATGACACGAAGACCTCTGTTACCATATTCAACGACTTCTTTCAACAGAATCTCTGATAGAGATTCAGTCATAGGTACCCGCTTGCCATCTGCTCCAACTAAAGTGTGGGTGCAGCGATCAATGATGGCTTCGGGGGCACCTTTAACAAGGAGTCTCTGCTTGTTGCCGCTGCTAACGAGGACAGACATGCTTTTTCGATCTCTGGAGAATTCATATGTGGCAATTCGTGGGTTTCTCGATTCGTACCAAGAACTGGTGAAGTGTAGACTGTCTTGAGCTGCAAGACCTGCTCTTGCCTGGTTGTGAGCCGAATCTGGGGCTCCAAGCTTCTCAACCAGAACACGGAGAGCACCTTCAGTGGGTTCTCCTACATTGGAATAGATACCAGATTTGGAGTCCAAGGCCAGCTGGGCATCGTTACAGAGAGCAGCTACTTCGGCCATTTGGAAGACTGTGTTCGACTTTTTAGCCACATCTTTGATCACATTTCCTTTCGAAGCAATGTTTCCAAGGGGAGAAAAAGTCGTGCCCTCCACGTCCAACTCCTCCAAATCAGTACCAGCCCCATTGATGTAGACAACTTTGTTGACACTCATTTGGTTGGTGGTCAAAGTACCAGTTTTGTCCGAACAAATCACGCTGCAACTTCCTAGTGTTTCAACAGAGGGTAAGCTTCGAACAACAGCGTTTTTCGCAGCCATTTTACGTGTGCCAAGAGCCAAACAAGTTGTAATAACTACAGCCAGGCCCTCAGGAATAGCCGCAACACCGAGAGAAACAGCGATCTTTAAGTAGTAAATAGCACCTTTAGCCCAACTGCCGTGAGATGGGTCATTAAAGTGGGGAATGTTGATAAGCCAGACAATAATACAGATGACTGAGATAACTTTGGCTAGGGTATCTCCAAAATCGTTCAGCTTTTGTTTAAGAGGAGTTGGTTCGGAGATTTGGGCAGTAATGCTCTCATGAATGTCGCCAATAGCTGTTGATGAGCCAGTAAGGACCACAATTGCCGTAGCATGCCCAGTAACAACAGTAGTGCCCGAGAAAAGCGTATTTGTCTTGTCTTGATTGACAGCCTGTAAATCCTTGACGACCGCTGTATCCTTCTCAACACTTTCGCTTTCTCCAGTAAGAATTGCTTGATCCACACTAAAACTATTGCTTTGAATAGCTAGTACTCTGCAATCTGCCGCAACTCTGTCCCCGACAGCAATTGAAATGATATCTCCAGGAACCAATTCTTCGGCGCGGATTCGAGTAACATGGCCATTTCGAATAACCTTGGCTTCATTCGCAGAGTATTCCTGGAGCGCCGCGATTGCCTTCTCAGCACTACTCTCTTGTGAAACACCAACGACGGCATTGAGGATCAGAATGGTGAGGATCTAAGAAATGTTGTTAGTATTGAGTGTAGATATGCAAATTAAGATAAACGTACAACTGCAGGATCTACAAAAGCCGTCCAACCACCACCTTCTTCGAGAATAGCCAAAGCGAAAGAAACTGCCGCAGAGCCCAGTAATATGATTACGAGCTGATCTTTAAATTGCTCGAGGATGAGCTCCCATAGAGGAGTCGGAGGATCTTCTGCGATCGCTATATGATATATGAGGTTATGTCACCCAAGGCGTAAAGTGTATTTTCAACTTACCATTGCGACCATATTTTTCTCTCAATTCCTTGACTTGATTTTCATCAAGGCCTTGAGCTTCGGTCACCGAGAAGTAACTCAGGGTCTCTGTAGTTGATTTTGACCATGCCGCCTCCATCTTGACGTAGGGTGAGGTGAGATGTCGAATACTTGCATGTAAGGCAAAAGATAAAGAAAAAAGCTTTACCTGAAATGGCGAAGAGAAAAACAACTTGCAGAAGAGGGGGAGGAAGCAGAACGAAAGCTACCTCTAGATCTTGAAAAGTGTCCTTATGCTGTAGCAAATTCAATTCTGATTCGCTAGAATAAGAAGCGGATCTGCTAGCTTGAACTTGAAGAATCTAAAGTAGGGCATCCTTCGTAAGCAGGAACAAGGCCCTAGGAGTAATTTAATGGATGCTTAATAAAATGCTATCTAGACTATAAGAGAGACTCAGAAGAGCCGCAACTATTCCCACCATATTGCGTGATTTTCGTAGATATGCAGGAATATTCAGATTCTCACAAGGATCTCTTCTTTAGGCTGGATAGGGCAGAAGCTCCTCTAGGATCATCATCCCTTCCTAATCACCCCCTCAACAATGCTAGTGAAGGATTTCAACTTTTGGTGAAGCTTCTTCGTCGGCTTATGCCTTCTTCTGTTCAAGGCTTCTGTTGAATTCTACGTCTTGACCCTGTCACCTTGTCAAAGAGCCTCACTGGACAGTTATTTTATTCTCGTGACTCTGTGTGACACGAAGTCTGAAGTCGGATGATATATTTTCATCTGAACTACAGTAAAGTTTTCTGCTTCAATAGTAATTCTTGTGATCTGGCTTGTAGTGAACTCTTTCCTATCTACTTAAGCTTCTCCTTAAGTATTGTACGCATTTAGAACTCAACCCTCCTCTTAGTCATCTCAAATATTCAAAGTCCACTTCCCCTCCCCCCTCCCACAGAGCCAAGTCTCTTAGGTACTCATCACTTAGTCGATTGAAAACGGACTGCAAGAAAATAGAGTGTCATAGAGCCAAGTCTGGCAAATGGTGTTGAACTTTACCAAAGGGAAAGAGAAGCCAAAAAGCTACTTGATGAAAGCCTGTTAATATTCTTTCCGGTAGTGATGTGGTGTGATGTGATGAGAGAATCATCCGAACATTTGAGATACATTTCGTAGCCGCTCTTTTGACCTCCGAAGGTCATAGATAGAGAGGACAATGGAACTTAATTTGATGTGGAAGCACAGTAATATTGACGAAGCAAAGTCATTCTTGCTGGTACTTTTTAGAATTCTTCACCCACGTGAGTTGGGAGCTAGCTGACTAAGCAGCGGGAAATCGAAATCCAGCGGGAACGAACTCTTGATCAAGACTCCTTCTACCACAACATCACCCAAACTTACATCCCTTCATCTCCACGACGTCCTATCTATTCTATTTCCCCGAAGTAAACTCACCCAACTATCTTTGAAACTTCCAAGAATGGCCACTGAAGTAAGTTGCCAGTCTCACTTTCGAGCATTTTCTTCCCCCTCATTTCCCCAAACAAAAACGATGACGCCGCTATCAACCGCGTCGGTGCCATCAATATGTGACTTCCTTGCTACCTAAGAACAATCTAGCTGACTTGGTGACTTTACAGCGTGAGAGGTGCGATAATATACTCCGGTCTCCCGCCCACATCTACGATGCTAATTCCTCACAGCAAAACTTTCCTCGCCCGGCTCTGCGAGCAAGCTGAGCGTTACGATGAGATGGTTACATATATGAAGGAGGTTGCCAAGGTACACGATCTATCTGCTTGTTTATTGTTGCGGATTTGGGAAGAATATAGCTGACCGATACTGCGCGTTTGTCCTACAGTTGGGCGGAGAACTCACAGTTGATGAGCGAAATCTTCTGTCTGTTGCATACAAGAACGTTGTTGGCACCCGACGTGCTTCATGGCGCATTATCTCGTCCATCGAGCAGAAGGAAGAATCAAAGGGTACCGATAAGCACGTCTCGACCATCCGTGACTATCGTCAAAAGATCGAAACCGAACTCGAGAAGGTCTGCCAAGATGTTCTTGATGTCTTGGATGAGTCTTTGATCCCAAAGGCCGAGTCTGGCGAGTCGAAGGTCTTCTACCACAAGATGTACGTCTTATCGCGTGACCACTCTTTGTTTGCGCTACTATCAGGTAGACTGAACAATTACTGATACCAATCTTTCTCATAGGAAGGGTGATTACCACCGTTATCTGGCTGAGTTTGCTTCGGGAGAAAAGCGTAAGGTTGCTGCAACTGCTGCTCATGAGGCTTACAAGGTATGTTTTGGTTCTATTGCCCGCTTCACCCGCTAATAACATCTTTTCATAGAATGCCACCGACGTTGCACAAACTGAGCTTACTCCAACTCACCCCATTCGTCTTGGTTTGGCCCTCAACTTCTCCGTTTTCTATTACGAGATCTTGAACTCCCCTGATCGCGCATGCCATCTTGCTAAACAGGCTTTCGATGACGCCATTGCTGAGCTCGATTCATTGTCTGAGGAGTCCTACCGCGATAGCACCCTCATTATGCAATTGCTCAGAGACAATTTGACATTGTGGACCTCGTCGGATAGCGCTGAAGCAGAAGCTTCCGCTGCTGCTGCGCCAGAAGCCGAGAAGGCCGCCGAGCCAGCAGAGCCTAAGGCTGATGAGCCAAAGGCCGATGTGACCCCAGAATCTTAGATCTCCTTTTCTCGGATCTCCCTCGTCTTCTTTGCGAATGCTGGTCTTCTGGAGTGGCCTGGACAACTGGCTTGCTGGTGGAGTGATTGCAGCATGGTTAGGGGATGGGAGTTGATATGAAAAGCAGAATTAGGTGCTAGCTGGCGAATACCTGTGATTTGCGAATACACCATCCTGCAAACCTGATGACCATGTTTTTCCTTCTGGTTGCGATGTTTCGTTTTCCCTGCAGTTTTCTCGCGTCATTGGCGTGTTTTGCGGAGAAGGCCCTCAAAAAGCCTTTTGAAGCAGGCGTCTTTTGATAAATGGAATGCATTTTTTCTCACACAGAGCCTCTACGGCACAATGAGCTTGTTAGGGAGATGATTTGTGAAGGTGTACTCCAGTCTCTCTATTGGCGATGGCAGGGGGTTCTCTGGTGTGGCGTGCTTTCTAAACTCTAGATATCCCACTGATTTCTTATCCCTCAGTTGTCTTGCGAATGCGCTGCTTAGCGGATATTAAATCATTCAATAATAAGTTGTTTCTTTGCAAATTTGATTAAGCCCATATATTGACTATCTCAAACCTTGTGTAGGCCTCCCGCCCAAAGACTCAGCTAGAGCCATGAATGCTTTGATATCCATCTGCCATGTCCATGAATCCCAAATACTAACACCCAAAGCAATGAAGAGTAAGAGAACATTGCGGTATCGCAATGCCGATACACCCAAATATCCAAATGCCCAATGCGAAACCTTATCCACACATCATCTTAGCTCCAACGTCTAGATCCCTTTCCCTTCTCAAAACCCCTTCACTATATCCCTTCCCTTCCCTTCCCACCAACACCCTCATCCAACAACCCCACCGCCCTCTCCAGCCTCTCGTTCCTCCCCCTCAAACCCCCCTTCCCACTGTCCTCCCCACCTTCGCTCCCAATATCCATGCTACTCCCCCTTGTCATCTGCCTCTTCACTGTCCTTCTTCCCCCTTCCCCCCCACTATCACCAACTATCTCCTCTTCCTTATCTCGAGATAAAGCACCATACATCCCCGTTCTACAAACTTCCTTCGTCCTCTCCCTCCGGGATTTTAGATCGGGATCTTGGAAGCCTATGAAGGTGTTATGGGAATGGGAAGAGCGGGAGGAAGTGGATGTGGAAGGAGAGGTAAAGCGGAATAAGCGACGCCAGAATGAGGGGTGTGGGGGGAGGGAGGAGGAGGAGGATGGATTGGAATGTGATGAGGAGGAGTAGGGTGAGTGTGAGTGCTGGGAGGAGGATACTTCAGATCGCCAGATTTCGATGCGGGTTGGTGATTTGGCTGGCATTTTCTTTCCTTTTTCTTCTTTTGTGGGTGTGGATTGGATTTTATGGGGGAGGAGATGGAAATTGTATGTATTTAGAAGAGAGATAGGGATTTTTAGTGGATTTTGAAATTGGAGAGGAAATTTTGTGTACGAATGAATATAGTGGTAGTTTACACGATCTTCGTAGATGTGGCTTTCGGTGGGCTCTAAGTATGATATAGCAAAAGCCTTTTCATTTCCATTTCAAAACCTGAAGAGATCAATCAAGAACCAAGATAATTATCATATCAACAGGTAGTGAGATGAAGGTGGCAATGTGATTGGGTCAGCTGGACTGATATATGCACGCTTTCAAGGTTGCATCTTCGTTCATGTATGTACTGGGGGAATATTTGAAACAAAAATGATGAGGTTTTGGGAGAGGGTGAGAGGGTGCAGCAGCTTTTTAGATTAATGTTGATGGAGAAGTGCCGAAGAGGTGCGTGGAGTTTTTGCGTGTGAGTGTGAGGAGAAGTTGACCGGAGGCACGTGTGCCAAGGCACTTTAGGGGTGATCATGTCATGTAGGCATCTTTTGGAAGAAGGCTTCTCAAGATGTGTTATCTTTGATGTTGTAGTATTTAGATTAGAGTATCTAGTTACCATACTTATTCGTGGGAATGCTGACAGTAGGCTGGCTACTAAAGAGGAAATTCAAGTAGATAACCTGATCAAGGTATTGGGGAGAGGTTCAGGAAATCCTTGTGGCAGCATGCACCCCTTGAAATCAACGACTGGCTCGATGGTCTTTAAGTATTTCATATACTATTCAATTGTCCTTGGATTGTCATTCTAGAGAGATTTATTCTTCAACTTATTAGGACAAGACAAGCCCAGATCCTCGATATCCTACCCAATCCCAATGCTAGCCCAAAACTTTCATTGACAACCCTCCGCCGAGGTTTATGGCGACGTTTGCCGTATATACTAGCTTTCTTTCTCTAGACAGAGCTGTCCCCGTTCTTCTAAACTTAATGCAACCTGCAGCGCAACATATTTCCTGTCGCAACGGGTGGAATCAAATCCAGAGTAAAACATTGCAAGCATAAAGAGGGGAATTGGTCACATGTAGTAATCACTATCTTGTCGACCAGCAGTTCCATAATAAACCCAACTAAAGGCCGGCCAGCTTGGTAGAGTAATTGAAAAAATGACAAAGTGTATTGAGGCTTCAGAATGGGTCATGTTGAGAACATCAAGCTCATAAGAGCTTTTCATTTTCTTCCTATCATGGTGATACATATGTATCTAATCATCACTAGCCAGTACACCGACAAAATAGTCAGAGAATGGAAAAGGGTGACTGTGATTGGTAGTTGTGGTTGCAGAGGAGTGTGACAAAGTTGAAAAGTTTTATACTGATACTAGAGGCGGAACGAAAGATACAGGTCCAAAAAGAAAAAAATAATAATAACGATAATAATTTGCACTCGTGTAGATATATGAGGTTAGAGAATACTGAGGTAACTCCGTGATTCTGAAGAAGGTGTCGAGGTCATTGTTGTGAATGAATCAGTTAAGAAAAATGATAAATATTTTTTATACCACCGACTCGCTTACCCCTGCTAGCCGCCCTCGCTTTGGCAGATAGAAGATTTTCAGCCTCATTCTCACCTCCATCTTCCTGCCCAATTCTTTCCCATTTATTAGAATCATCATATCCTTTTTCTCGCATTCCCCCCAAGACTACTGCACGATACCGAGGCAATTGAACCACCGGATTATCTGCTATAGGCCATCTCATCAGCAAACAGTCCGAAACAGTCCCTAGCGCATCCTCATTGCAACTACCTTTGCGACAATGGGTGATTTTCACTATGGAGGAACAGAGGAGGAATCTGCCGAGATCAAAAAACTGAATGCTGAAGTTGTAAGTTGTCTCTTGAAGCTTCGAAGCTATCACAATGTATATTTTGCTGACTAGTTGAACGTACAGCTCGAAGACACAGATAATTTCGAAAACTGGGAGAAGCTTGTCCGTGCTGCCGAGACACTCGAAGGTGGCTTGAATCGTAATTCGAGTCCTCAAGCCATTGCGACAACTCGAGATGCCTACGATCGTTTTCTTGCAAAGTTCCCTCTCCTATTCGGTTATTGGAAAAAATATGCCGATCTAGAGTTCTCCATTGCTGGTACCGAAGCCGCTGAAATGGTAAGGTGGATTATTTGCATACACATAATCTTAGTTTGCTGATATACACAGGTTTTTGAGAGGGGTATCGCAAGTATCGCCACTTCCGTCGACCTCTGGACAGATTATTGCTCTTTTAAAGTTGAGACAAGCCATGATCCTGATGTGATCAGAGAGTAAGTATACTGGATGCTTTCCTTCCCTTAACACAGCATCTGCAGCAATGCAGCCATAATTGGCTGTAGGGGCTACATTCAGAAGTTCTTGGCCCGCAGACGGTGAGAAATGCCAAAAAAAAGCTGCTCATGTTTGACTTTTCTCACCCACAAGACCAGGATATCTCTTTCTGCTATCATACGTTCGCTTTCACCTCGTATCACTCTGCACACATGTTCGGGACGATTGGAATTTGGAAATCATTACATTCAAGCACATTACCCTTCCCGTATTTGCACTCCTTGCCCACCTTTGCACCCCCTCCCTCCCTTGCCCCTCTGAAAGCTTGACTAATAATTCATAATAGGCTCTTCGAGCGTGGTGCAGTCTCTGTTGGCTTAGACTTCCTGGCACACCCTTTTTGGGACAAGTACCTTGAATTCGAAGACCGCCTAGAGGCCCAAGATAAGATCTTTGCTATTTTGCAGCGAGTCATTAAGATTCCCATGCACCAATATGCCAGATATTTCGAACGTTTCCGGCAACTAGCACATACCCGTCCCTTACCAGAGCTTCTCCCAGCAGAGACTCTTTCTCGCTTTCGCGCAGAGATTGAGGTCGATAGTGCAAACCCTCAAACCGGGCCAAAGGGAGAGCTCGAGGTTGAGCGAGAATTGCGAGGCAGGATTGACGTCTTTCACCTAACGATCTTCGAGCAAACACAAGCCGAGACCACAAAACGATGGATGTATGAACAAGAGGTTAAGCGCCCTTATTTCCACGTTACTGAGCTTGATCATGTGCAGTTGGCCAACTGGCGCAAATACCTCGATTTTGAAGAGGCCGAGGGTGATTACACTAGAGCTGTTTTTCTCTATGAGCGATGCTTGGTCACATGTGCTTTCTATGACGAATTCTGGTTCCGATATGCTCGATGGATGTCGGGTCAAGAGGGCAAACAAGAGGAAGTCCGCAATATCTACCAGCGAGCAAGCACTCTCTATGTCCCAATCAGCAGACCTGGCATTCGGTTGCAATATGCCTACTTCGAGGAGATGTCCGAGCGTGTCGATGTTGCGAGAGATATTCATCAAGCTATCTTGGATCGTTTACCCGGCCATGTAGAGACAGTTATTTCGTGGGCAAATCTTGAACGTCGTCAAGCTGGCCTCGAGGCTGCAATCGAAATCTACAAGGCTCAGATTGATTCTTCGGCAGTTGACATCTATGCCAAAGCTGCATTTGTCGTTGAATGGGCTATTTTGTTGTGGAAGATTCAAGGATCTGTCGATGAGGCTCGTCAAGTTTTCCAAAAGAATCAGCAGTGGTATCTTGAAAGCCGTCACTTTTGGGAGAAGTATCTTGAATTTGAGCTTGCTCAACCTACCAATACAGCTACTGAATTGGAGCCTTATGCTAGAATCAAGCAAATCTTTGAGGACATGATCAAGAAGAGCCGTATGACACTGGCAACTAAGAAGAGCTTAAGTAGCGTTTACCTCATTTATCTGCAAGAGAGAGGTACGAAAGAGGCAATGAAGGAGTTTTTGCAAATCGACAAAGAATTGAACGGGTAAGAATAAATCCTCTCCAATGCCATTCGCTTATCCTAATGCAATTCTAGACCCCTCTCAGTTCAACCCCCTTACATCAAAGGGGAAGCAAGTAAGGCTCTCGAAAACGGCCACAAGCCCGGTTCCATAGAGGAAGCTATCCTCCATAAAGGCGAAGTCAAATACAGCACTTACTTCCAGCATCCCGTTGAACTACCACCTAATCCCCAAGGTCTCGCTGCTTTCCACTAGACAAGCCCGCTTTACCACCCCTTCCATTTTAATATCTTCCAGACAACTAGCACGGGTGGCTTTCTTCGAAACGAAAGGAAACAACACACATGTACCATAACGATGCCCGTCTTATCATTTTGCTGGATATGTACCCTTAGCTCCTCCTCCTTCTTACACGGCTCTTTTCCTTTACGATTCCCATGCTTGCTTGCTTGAAGGGGGCTAAAAGAATGGGATATGACAGGATAGGGTGGGAAGAATTAGCATTTTTCGTCGATTTTACTTCCGAGCTTCTTCTGCGCTCCTTGTCAATTTCTAGTTTTGTTTTCTTTTTCTTTTTCTTTTTTGATAGAAACAAACAAGCAAATTAAATAAAAAGGTTGTAAAAATTATGATGTGCTACTTGTGGTTAATTATGGCTGACCTAGCTCAAATACATTCGTGATTTTATAATGAAAATGACAATGACGATGATTTAAGTGTAAGTAAGGTAGAAAGAAAAGGTGGGCAAATTGCAAGAAAAAGTCAAACTCCTTCCTTAGCTAATTCCGAAATAATAATCGATAGTAATAGCTGTTAGAAAGGTTCATAAACTTAATCAAGAGAAATGGAGAGATAATGTTGCTTGATTCTTTTAATCTACTGCTAATGAAAAAAAGAATGAATAGCCAACAAGTGGCGCTAGCAGAGATCATAATTGTATTCAGATCACCTGGCTAACTTTCCAATAATAGCTTATTGACAAATATATATGGATCGATTTCCTCAAGTTTGACGTCATATTTCCCAAGGCATAGATAGGTATGTGTGAACTGCAGGTGATAGTGGTATTAGATATTTTATTTGAGTTAACCTGCTTTCTCTTTCTACCTCAAGATCGCGAATTCGTCCACTTCTTTCCTCCTCTCCCTCTTTCTTCTTCCCTCTTCCCCTTCAAATTTCCCATTCTCAGCAAATAGTAAAATACAGATCCTTCCTGTCTCACCTTCCTCACTTCCCTCCCTCCCCGCTCAGCTCACCTTAATATGTAAAGTAATGCATGCACGCCAAAATTACAGCAATTCAAAAGTAAATAACCCCCCCCCCCCCCCCCAAAATATGCCCAAAGGTTCCAACCGTTGAACCTAGAGCCGCCCAGCCCAAACCGATCACATGTGACTGAAAATGAAGAGAGAAGGAAAACAACAAAAAGGCAAAAAAAACAACGTCTTGGGGTATAAATCCTCTGATGCTTTGCTGGCAGAAAAACAACGAATTTCAAATGTCGATGAGACCCGCGCGAGAGAAAGGTGAGATAAATGAATGTTTTGTGGTGTAAGTGTGTGTGAAGTAGGTCGGATGGCTGTAGAAATGCAAATGTAATTAATGTACAGATATTTTAGGTTCATTGTCGTCAATGCAAGGGGATGTCGGGAAATGAATCATTATCAATTAAACTAATCGTTTTCGTATGTGTATGCAACGTCTTGGGAACCTGTCCGAAGGCGCTTTTGAGGGTAGGAAGGATTTGGGTTGTTTCCCGCCTCATGTTTTTCGTGTATCGTAAGATTCCGTGCTTAATCAAAGAAGGATTCTCCTTCCACCAGGTCTACTTATATGTTAAATTCGTCCATATTAGTAAGGTAAAAGAAAGAGCACTTACTAGAATCATCCTTCCTGGTTTGTTTTCTTGGTGTAATTCCCATGCCCATCCCAAACATGCTGCTCTCACGTCGTTTACTCTTCGATTGTGGCGCCAAATTTTCATTGCCATACGGCTTGTTGAATTGGTCGTAAGAAGGTCCGGCAAAAGTTGGTGCACTCCTGCCGTATTCTGGGCCGGCCATTGTATTGAACCCTTGCTCGTAGGAAGGTTGAAGAGGTGTAAAGCCAGTATCGTAACCCGCACGACTTTGCTGGTAGTGCTGAGGTGGAGGAAAGCCTGAAGGCTGCAGCTGCTGGAACGAATGCGGGGTATGATACGACGGCGTAGGAAGATCTTGAGCAAACTTCGATCTCCTTGGGCTGCGAATATCTTCTGGGGTCAAAGGAGCAGTGACAGACACCTCAAAGTGCTGATTATGATCATCTGGTTCTGCGCCAAATATACCATCGTACTGCTGCAAAAAGAGGGCAAAAACTGGAGCGGGTATGTTCAGTGTCGGTGAGAAGACAATACCAACATTCCGGACAGTCATCTTATTGGTATCAGCATGGTTGATGATGTTAATCAAGAAACCCGCCAGGTAGCGTAAGAGCGTGTTATTGGCTTTTGGTAATTTGTGAACCAACCCATTCAAGGCACTGATCTTTTCATTCACATCAGAGAGTTCGGTAACAGCAATGAAATCCAGATGAAGCTCTCTTGTCAGGATAGTACTAGGGAGCTCGCGGAGGTACAGTTTCAGTAGCGACGCTACAGCGTGTATATCGTAGTATTGCTCATCCGTGATCAAATTGACGTCTCCTTCTGTGTTGAACCGTTCTCGAAGTGCTCTTATGACAACATTCGATCCGCTCAACCTAAAGATTCCTTCTTCTCCTGCTGCATTCTTTGCATCCAAATATTCGATACAACGATAGACCACTGCTGGAAGCTCAATGCTAGCATCCACCGGATGATTGTATTTAACTGCTTCGCTTAAAGGTGCCCCGAAGACTGGTCGGATTGGGCCGTGTTGTTCGTACGCCAACTGAGTTAGATTCGTCGAGGAATCGTTATTGGGGGTATCCTGTGAATCCGTGGATACTCTGGGCTTCGATCCAAAGCCAAAAAAGCTACGTTTCTTCTGCTTGATTTTATCCTCTGTGGAGATTGGTGCCAACAAGTTTTGTTTGTTGCCCCACGATCCTGCATCCTGGATGACCTGAGCATTCTTTGGGGCAGAGATGGATTTCATAGACTGCGATTGTGGCAGCGGCGCCTGATCTCTCTCATAGCCATTCGTGGGATGGGATGGGGTTCCCGAATTCTTAGTCCGGACCCCACGGGGGACGTTACCTTGTTTTGTCGTCTCGTAACTGACTCCTTGAAGATTGTCACTCAGACTCGGTAGGGTCTGACTTTTCCCTTGGGCATACGGCTTCTTTTTAGAAAGCGTGCCGTTAGCGTGGCCAGAGCCACTCGAATCGTTTCGAGTGTGATCTGGACGAGAGGATTTCTGCTCCCGATGATCTTCGTCCTCCGGATCTTTGTAGTCTACGTATCTGAGAAGAGCTTCGACCCATTCATCTCGCTCTTTATCGCTTTCCGCGCACAGCACATGTCTCACCAGACTTGAAGAATCTTTCCGTTTCGGTTCCAAGATCAAGAAGGCATGGCGATATTGATTATCAACATCATCTACATCCCCACGCGATGGTGACTGATTATCCGCCTGCTGTTGCTGTTTCCCGATTTGAGCATTTTGGAGTTTGATTGCACCAAGATGGGGACCCCCAGGTGATTCGTAGTACTTGAACACTGGACCATCGAGAACAAAGAATCTGGCTTTCCAACCACCAAAGTTCTTGCCTCTCTTGGTCAAATAACCATTCTTTAATGGTCTGCCGCCTGGCCCAGTTTTGACCGGAGCCTTCTCGGCGGCATCAACGCTTGGGGGAGCTCCATCTTCTGCGTTGGGCTCCATAGCATTCGTAGATAGATATCCACATATTTCAATTCCCGACTCAGTATCCATTGGCGTGTTGAGTAGTTCGTCCAGATATTGATCCAAAGCAGCACGCCTCGCATCAACCTTAGCTGGAGCATGACCACTGAAAAGCGACTTCTCGGGAAGTTTAGCTGTAAAGGCGGTGTTCTGCCTCAAGACTTGATCTATGGTAGCCAAAGATGCCAAATCTTTCTCGCATCTCCAGAGCTCAGTATTATCTAACCTGCTAAAAACTGCCAATGTGAAAACGGGATCATTCTCGAAGTTTGTCGGAAACATCAAACTAGCCCGGGATGGTTTCAAGCGCGAAGATGCAACCTTGACATATATCGAAGGAAGAGCATTTGGTGGCAGCAGGAGATCTGGATACTCTTCGGTGACAAAACCCTTGTAGATGACGTTACGATCCGTGAAGCTTTCATGGCCCGGAGAATCCTCTCCGGATTTAGATTCAGGTTCGGCCTTCTTGAGTTTCAGAGGCTTTGGCGATGAAAGGTTTAAAGGATCGGGTCTTGGCACACCCGGAGAAGCCATTGACATAGGCGTGTTTGGTGGGAGAGGGATTGGCTGGCGCGGTGCTCGAGGAGACAACGGCGTCGGGCCACCAAATGCACCCATTCCTCGAGGAGAAATTGGGGGCGAATTCAAAGAGGGGTGAGAACCTTGAGATCCTCTCGGGGACGTGAATGATCCCATGGGCCTCGGGCTCAGTGGAAGACCAGGGCTCATGGGTCTTGGGCTTGATGGAAGGCCAGGACTCAACAATGGAGGTGACATGGGTTTATTTGACGTGTCTGGGTTTACCGAAGCGCTGAGCATGCCTGCTAAAGATCCAGCATTCTCCGCAGACATTGTCCGCTGAATTTCACTCGGAGGAGCAATATGCTTGGTTTGACGAGGGCTTAACGGCATGGCACTTTCCGGAGGAGGAACGGGCTTCTCACTAGGAGTTGTCGGTCTCGATTTGCTCTTCTTGGACAAGCTTCGCATTTCTGCATCCCTCTGGGCCGCAATCTCCCGTTCTCTGTCGTCCTCTTCCCTAGTCTTCCGTCGACCTCGTTCAGTAAATGCTGGGATCTCATCGACTTCTAAGATGTCATCGTAGTCCGAGTCCGATTCTTCACCCGTTCCTGAAGCCTGGCGGAGATGAGAGCTTGGCTCATTCGGCTTTCGAAGATTGAGAGGGGCCGGTGGTGCTCTCCTCAGTGGAGGGAATTTTGGAGATCCGCCGTCCACAATTGGCGATGGCTCGATCACGGATACCGCAGGAGTGGCGAGGGTGGGCGCTTTTGGAAGAGAAGCCTTCGGAGGAGGGCCAGAGGGTAAACTCCTAGATGGAGGAACATTGGCATTGTACGGTAGCTCTCGCGAAACCTCAGTAGCCTTCCGCTGTTGCTGGCCGGCCTCGAAGCCTGCTGGTGGGGCATCGGGATCGTATTGTTGAAAAGCATGCTTCGTGGGCGATGGCATTTTGTGCTCAGCCTCCACCATGTTCGAGAGCGGTGGATTGGAATCATGGGTTGTTTGGAGTGCTGGGGGGGTGATTGGATACGGAGCCAGAGCAACGTGGATGGGTGAGTGTTGCGGTTCACCGGAATCATGAACTCCTCTCAACCCCGCAGAAACCAGAGCTTCGACATTAGGATCTTTGGCTGGGATGTCGATTATGGTTCCTTGTTCGGAGGTTGCAGATCCTGGATCCGATGGCATGCCTTGGGTCGAGTCTACCGGCGAGGGATTAGAAAGCTGTGCGAGACTTTCCTTCAATTTCTTCCTGTAGCGTTCTTTATCCTTCAGCGCCCTCTCGAGATCCTTGTTCAGACCCAGTATCATCGCCCTCTGCTTGTCCACTAATCGCCATAACTGTGCATTCTGAGTCGCCTGAGATTGCTTTTCCTTTAATAAGTATTGTATGACAGCTTCGGGGCTGCCAGCTGCCTGTATGAGATTTCCAATGTCGGGCGTTGCACTTCTATCTTGAGCAGGCTTGTTCGATTGCCCTCCCACCGAGATGTTCGATATTGCAGAATCGATGGAGGAAGTTCGCGGAGGTGGACGCCCCATTTCCACTCGATGCTGGGGTGCCGTGGCAGCCATGGTTGGTTGTGTGCTGGTCGGAGAGCTCCCTGAGGTCAGGACTGGATCAGAGAATGATCGTGAGGTACCATTCGTATCGTGTAGGCGTCGATCGTATCTAGAGAGACAGTTAGCCATGCGGTGAAGGGGAAAAACATTCATTCACGCCTCGTCTAATTACCTCAGTCGTTCTTGGGGGAATGATCTTGGAGGTGAATCTTTGGACGCCGGCTTATACAAGGTCTTCTCAGAAGCCAGCAAGCCGTCAAGACGCTCCTTGGGAGAAAGAGGCCGCTCCTGCGCAAGGGGATTTGAGTCCGGAGAAGTCGGGGTGTGATCGTCGTCCGCGCCGTGGTAAAAGGTGGTTCGTGTTGGAGTATTGCTGGTGGAAGAAGAGGTCGGAGTGGTGATGGTTTGAAGAGGACTCGGAGCAGCCTTGCGCTGAGCTCTAGAAGAGAATTAAGTGCGTGTTCCACAAGCCAATAGAAGTAGATTTGGCATGGCATACCTTTTCCCCGTCGTTTCTGAAGCCGACGACGAGCTGTTTGCAGGGTAATAGTTTTGCACACGCCCTATTGTGGGGCTGTCTTGAGTATAGATGTTGAGCTGGGTTTGAGTAGAGAGGATTCCATCGTCCTGGCGGGAAAAGGGATCCTGGGACATCGCCTTTCGGCTGACACTGAACTCTGCTATGCAAAGAGGGTGAAGGCTCGAGCATCAATTGGCTGGGAATGGCAGGGAGGCAGACGCGCCAGTGAGGTTTCGAAATGGCCCTACACCCTGATCAACGTCGCAAGTGCAGAAAGGGTCCGTCAGGCGAAGATCTCGAACACGGATGTGCGGTTGTCGTGAGAGCAGACCAGATGTAGGAAGACGGGCAGGCGGGGGAAATAAATCTTTGGGGTGATGATTTACAATTCGACAGAATTATTCTCAGTTGTATCACGAAGGACCCCAGTCAGCCACCTCCAAGGGCGGCAGAGCGTGATGGGTGACTGGGTGAGGAGGGATTAACGAGTCAGTGAAATGCGGAGGGTGTGACGAGAAGGATTCTTTCGATGGTGAGTGCCGTGACTTTGTAAGCTTAATTAATACTGTAAGGAGGAGGTGAAAAGAGTCTGGGGGATGTCAATATGGTCGATAGGGAGAAGTAGATATTCAAATGTCTAGCAGGGTGAACAATGATATGATTGATGAACATGCGCAGATTTGCAGGACAGGACATGCTGCCGGAGCTTCCCAATTGAGGTCCCCTGACTAGCTCATCCCCTGCCTTTGGGGGGGAGTATTTATTCCCTTCCCTTCCTCTGCTCTGCCTAATCCGGCTGCGTTGTATGCAGGTACCGTGATGCCAGGGGCACGAGGGCCATGGAACGACGACTTGCAAGTACCAAGGCGAGGAGGGAGGAAGATACAATAACGACCGAGTATGTACAGTACTTCCCAATACAGTGGTAGTCTCTCCAGTGCCCCACGGCCTGCCAATGACTCTAGTAATGCCGTGCAGGAGGCTAGTGCTTGTGCATCTCCTGTGCACTGAAGTGTCCTGGTCTTGGTGTCCTGGTGTCCTGGTGTCTTGCCAGGGAGAGAAACGTGCGCGGAAATGCAGAGAACGAGAACGAGTAAGGTAAGGCCAAACTCCTCGCTGCGGCATGATAGGGGCTTCACATTTTACTCCCCCCCATTGTTAAAGCTCTTCTCGGGCGGAATCATACCTCCTAATGCTGCTCAGATAAGACTAAACTCCACTCCACAGCCGATAAACCTTTTCTCTCTCTAAATCAGATCTTCGCGTGCAAGCTGGGGTTCAAATTAAGCTCCTCATGGCAAGCGTCCGAACACCCCCTACCTTTCTTGACAACTACGTACTTACTCAACCAAAGCACAGAGCCTGGGGTAGGTACGTGAACTAGATTCAGATTCGGAAAATCGAGGGGGAAAGGTAGTTGAAACAAGTTTCTAAGCTCTGGCTAATTGTAAATGGTCTGGTCTTTCTCAACCCCAATATATCCTCTCTTCCTTGTCGGCGTCTCAGAACATCCTACCCTCGCCAATTCGGACGGCCAGTTGGGTCATGCTGAAGGTGGTAAGCTGGTCTACTTGTACGGACAGTCTTGAGCCGCGAGGAGAGAAAAGTTACCGAATCAAAGCGCTTCATGCAACGACAGCTAATCTTCGCCCTGCGGAGGATTGCCAGGACCAAGTTGCTTCCGCCTGAACCTTATGTATGTCCCCCATGAGGGCAGGATTTAGAGAAAAGTACGGACACAGAGCGTCACTGTCCAGTTATCCAATCTGAGAAAGGCGTTCGAGGCGTCTGATCGAGCGCTTGGAGAAACAGCTGCGAACCCATACAGAAGAACGCTTTTCAGCCACAGAACTCCTATATTAATCTCGAAGGGTCCAAGAACTAAAATTGGAGTCCAGGAATCTGATCTCCCGCTCTTCCAGATTTATCGTGTCTGGTGTCATCTGTCGCAGAATCTGGGGTTTATTCAGCTCCCCTCCTCCTTGGTCTAGACTTGAAGGAAGTCTTTGGTGGTAGCATGAACTCGGTGCTAAACGATGGGACGATGACATGGCTGCCACACTTTCTTCTCATGCGCCTACGTGGACCAGAAACCATCCAGTATCGGAAAGCAGCCTCGTGACATTTCCCCAAGGAGATAGTAACAACACTTAGACCTCTTCGACAACCATATCGCCTATTCTTCCTCGTCGAGCTTAATATATCCTCTGTAAATGCCTCGCAAATTCAAATCACCTCTTGGTAGCGGCAAACGGCCAACAGGCAAAGGTAAATTCTGAGTAAGCGCCCCAAGGAGCGGTGAAGCAAGGTTGTGATACCATCCACCGCGTAAAAGGCATGGCATGTAATAGGTCCTAGTGTAACATGTATGGCGCCTAGAAGGCTTTGATTGGAGAGGAAGAGAAGCAGGGGCTAGCGAATGACGATTTCGTGTAAATGGAAGATGTCGGACTCCGTTTCTAGTGTCCTTCGTAGAGAAGGGATGAAGATTTGAGATGCCGGTGTGAGAGGAGGTGCTACGCCTCTGGGGTACATGGCAAGGACAGGTCTAGAAACAGCATCGTCCCAAATCTTCTTCAGCCTTGCACTTCTCTTCACCTGACACCCTTTCTCTTCAAAAGCACAACTTCCGAACGTTCCGTTCTAGCCACTCAAACAATCATATCCATCCCTCCCTTAAAGTATCATACGAGGATATTCACACATCCCCATTCAGCTCTCCTCCGTTTCCCGCTCTCTAAGCCTCTCCCGCTACACTAGACTCGGTTCGAGCCCATCCCCTCGTGCTCACGACACACAAAGGAATAAAGAAAGCAAGATATCATCACATCTCATATCGACGGCCCCTTTCCCACCATCTTTGAAAAATCCTCCGTTAGCAATGTTACATACCGAGCTTTCAGGATGACAACTGAACAAGTCGGTTCCAGCTATTACGCAATTCCATCATTAAATACCAAATCATCGTTTGATATTCTATCATCTTACTCGACCTCGTCATGTCTCAGTTGAATTGTCCAATCACGACCTAGAGCTCACTCATATATTCCTCTCCATAGCCTCGTGGCTGTACCATTACCACTACCAAGGATTCTGGGCAACCTTCTCGTTATGCATTGACTTTCTGTTGCGTATCTCAAAAATTCAGAGAGCCAATCAGTGGTGCATTCTCGCTCACATATATATCTTTACTACTCACTTTTCCTTGTATCATTACGTTGCGTCCGATTTCTTTCTCAAAGCAGTCTTGCTACGAAGACCATTCCCTTGCCAAGACTCTGGACTTCGACGTATGACCTCCAATCAACAATCTTATGTCACTCACATCTTTGCCTACTACTCTCCTATGTCACCGCACAATAATGCCTTTCAAAATTCAAGAATATCTTACAGCAAGATGCTTCTGCTGAGCAACCACTTCGGCAGCTACATGTCGTACTCGGCCTCACTGCTTGAGGTTCCAGATTCAAATATCCAATAACCAACTCAACTCCATCCATATGCTCTCCTATATCTCGCATATGTTACGTGCTAGAATGTCCTAGCAATTATTGTAGACCAAAGTTTTGGCCCTATCTTCCTTCTATAGGACAATCACCTCGTTCTACATCATACTCACAGCCTCCTCCCCAATATTCGATTGGACCACCGACTCCCACGACTGCCCTTGCAAACTCAAGAGCACCGCTTCACCCTTCACCAATTGTAATGCTAAATAGCCATCTTCACCTCCAAAACAGCGTGCCTATTCAGCCTCACTTTACATCCCTCAACTTTCTCAACTTCCCCTCCACATCTGCCCAATCACTATCTCGAACTCGTCCACCTCTCCTCTTCCCCTCCTCCCTCCCAATGACCCCCACGTTACCCACCAAATCCCCAATCCTCTCCCCCTCCACCTCAAATGAATAAAAAATACCACGCCCACACTAATCACCACTTCAAAGCTACCCATCTCCTCCTCCATACTTCCTCCTCTCCTCCAGACTCCCCTCATCACACACCCCATCAAAATCCCTTTCAACCATTCATTCACCATTCATTCATTCATACTAACTAAGCCAAACCAACTTTCATCACCACTTTACCCACCAATTCCAAGTACCCTCCCTTTCTTTCCTCTTCTCTACTCTATCTTCCTACCTCCTACAAAAAAATCTCCATCGAAACGAAACGAAACGAAACGAAGCGAAGCGAAACTATTTCCAAATCCTCAACATACACCCGGAAATCTGCATATATCTTATCACTATCCCTTCACGTCTTGCCGGCCCCATCACTCCCGTCATTCTCTTCCTTACCACATGCATGCAATCTGCAAGTTCCCACCTTCATGCACCCATTTATATATTTCGATTCTCGAACCGGTTCACTGCTATCGTTTCACTCCACTTGAGTCTTTGATTTTGTTTATTACATGTTGAGAAAATAAATTGTAAGATTACCTTGATCTTAGTTAGCCATGACATGATGTCCCATGCTGATTCTGAGGTCTAGTCGTCAGGTGATTGTTATTGACAGGGAGTAATCAATCGTGTGTATCCATTTAATCCGCATTCTGTAGTCTAGTCTAAACCCTTCTATCTAATCTATTTCTATCTGCTCGAGTAGCCTCACAATTAATCAGAAACACTTCTCTGATTCCACCCCATCTCTACAGCCCTCTCCCTAATCCCCTCCTGCTTCCCCTTATCCTTAAACCTCATCATCTCCCTAACCAACTTCTCCCTCTCTTCTTTCCTCCTCTTCTCCTTAGCCCTTTGCATATTAAACGACTCATCTGCCGCAACCAAGCCCATTCTTCTATCCAGCCCAAGACCGACACGGTCATCGCCAAGTTTCGTATCTTCTAATCCCAATCTCCTTTCTCTGACTCTTTCCCAAGCTTGAACTTCGCCCCTTCTTTGTCGAGCTGCTCGTTTTGCAACGCCCGCCAAGGTATTGATGCCCAGTCCATCGAAAGCACTTAGATCCGCCAGGAATTTACTAGGACTGGTACCTGTGATTTCTTCAAGCCACTTATCAACATCTTCATCACATGCTGCTGCCGTCGCAACATGTAAGCCCTTGAAAACTCTTTTATCGCTCGTCGAGCCATCAGGCCTACAACTTTGCATGGATGTATATGTAGTACTACTTTCAGAATTAGGCAAAGCCGAAAGAGCTGTGTCAAGGATGAGAGGAAGTTCAGGAAGAGGAGCAAATCTTTTCCTTCTTGAACATGTAAACTTTGATTTCGTATATCTCGGGTAGAACACTTTCTTGACAGGATCGGGGATCGGTAATCTCTTCGCGGATTCTGCAATCTTATCTGCCACAGCCTGTTTCTGTAAATCAGGGACATTCTCGATCTTTACCAGCGGCTCGCTAGCATTGAGATCTACAGCAGGTTCCTTTGGAGGATAGCAATTTATGGGCGTTGCGGGAGATGATGTGGCAAATTCCAGCTTCGGCGGGGCACATTGTTCATATTGAAGAGAAGACATGGAAGTGCATATGTGTAGACGACCGCCTTTTGGAGCCAGTTCTGCCTCAAACTTGGGGTTGTTGTCATACTGTGGTTCAGCCTCTACTAGCAAGGAAGCTTTGAATTCGCTGCCACATTGACTGCACTTGAGACGAGGCAACTGGGGTTCTGGTTTTATTGTAGAAGTCGAGGACTTGTCGTCCAGAATCAAATCGTCTTTGCTGTCTTCACACTCTTGCTGTCGACTTCTAAGAATTGGAGAAGCTTGAAATGGGCCTACAGTTTGTGGCCCAACAGATGAGGCAGGAAATGTACGTCGGTGCTCATTATCCCTTACCGCTGATACGAAAGTGAATCGATGCAGGTCTTGGTCCCCCTTTTCGTTCCAAAGGGGGCTTTTCATTCGATTGAAGTCATCGGTCTGCGTTTCTTGGTCCCTATTTCTGCGTGACGCCTGAGGCCTCGGAGGAATTACAGGAGTTGTTATCTGAACAAGAGCTTGCTGGCAATCTCCAGAGCACGTGCTAGATTGAAAGGGGAACGTTTTACTTTGCCGACCGGTAATTGGAGCTCGGCCTTCAGTATCCTTTTTGGCATCTACTACGGTTTTGTTTGCTGATGACCCCGTTGCTTCATATTGCAAATCGCCGAACTCCTCCGGAGGTGATGCTTGAGTAGCGGCGTTGGTGTACTTTAGACTATTCCATTTGGCTTCTGTTGGACGACGAGGCTCTTTCTGTTTGGTTGGATCGGGCATAGCATTCATCTTTTCACTAGAGACTTCGTGCTCTGGCGGAATGTCGAGATGCAAGACGGTAGAGGATGAAAATGATTCTGGCACAGAGGTGAAAGTTGAGTAGACTGGCGATGGATTTGCGTTTAGCGGAGGAGTTGGTAGCTTTTTCTGTTCTTGTGCTGGCACAGGCGTAGGCGTAGGCCTCACCAGATTTTTCATCCTCTGATTGTATTCTTTGTGTTCCGGCGGCGTCTCGAGATGCAAGACTATAGAGGATGAAAAGGACTCCGGCTCAGAGGTAAGATTGGAGGCAGCTGGAGATGATGCCGATTTCACTGGCGGGTTTGACATGGCTTGTGTTTTTACATCTACTGCTTTAACGCTACTGTTTGCGAAGGTAGGAAAGGGTATGGTTAAGGGCTCTTGCTTGCAAAGCCATGGAAGTGATCTCTTTGAAGAAGCCTTTGGACTTGACCGTTCGAGCTCTTTGCGATCCTGTGTGCGAGGAGCTGGAGCCGCGGAGCGCACAATGGGACCATCTAATCCAAGCCCATCTGTCCAACCAATATATACAGACGTGTCTGTATCATCCGTCGCTGTTGATTCTTGTTCCCTTCGTCGTTCGGACTGTTCTTTGTTTTCCGTCGTAGCCCTTGGTTTGTTCAATTTGCTAGAAGCAGATTTTCTTGACCACATCGCGTCCTTTGGTGGGAACGGTGGAGGAATAGATGTGATGGCTTCTTTCCTTTGCTCAACTGATGTTACAGCAAGACCAGCTGCTTGGAATTCAGCCTGGTAAGGTTTGAGCTCTTGAATGGTATTAGTTGAGAAAACAGTAGAAGGTGGTGATGAGACTAGGGCTTGTTTTGGTGCCACTCGAGCAGCTTGAAGATAGAGCTCGAGTTCTTTGGTAAAACGTTGCAGTTCCTTTTTCTGGCTAGGAGTACGAGAAGATGCCTCTGAGATGATACTTTGAATTAGGGACTGAATCGAAGGAGAAGAACCTGATTTTCGAGGGCAGGGCGCGGCTAGGGAAGCTTCTAAACGTGCAATGCCTCCCCGCGGGCAATTCTCCTTTGTAGCGTATTGTGAGGTAGTGGATTTGGTCCGGTTATTAACCTTTGTATATATAATTCTGGAATCGTAAGTTCGACACCTTGCCAGGGGTACTCGGTCCGTATCACGTCTACTGACCGGGTCAAGAGGTCTAACATGAGCGTATTCAGCACCTGCTCGCCTTGGGAGGTTGGTAGCGTCGGCCCCTTTTCTATTTGAAGTGTTCTTAGAAGTCCAGTAAACAGGAACTTCAGCAATATGCATCAAAGAATACTGATTATTTGGCTTGTTTGTCTTTGAAGGGCCAATGACCGAACTAACAGCACCATCTGTTGAATAGTCTACCGCGCTTCTATTTCCCAAACTTTGAAGCTGTGATAGAGGCTTTGTGCCAGCGTTCGCTTTAATTGAAGGGGGTGCAGATCCAGTCCTGAGACTACTATTTGTCAGAGCTCCTCGCGGAGAGTCCCACCCAAAGACCTGTATATCCTGCCTCGCCCTTACAGAAGCACGTTTTCGTGCACGAATAATGGCAGAGCTGCGCGAACTTCTTGATCGTTGACGCCGCTTGACCTTTTGTTTCCTCCATGCAAGCTCAAAGGCAGCACCGATAGGCAATCGAAAAACGTCTCTAGCCGCAGCGTGTGCAGCGTTTCTTTTTATCGGTGCAGGACTGGAGGAAGCAATTCGAATGCATGGGAGATGGTGAGGACAGCCCTTCCAGTAGATATTGATTGGCATTGTATATTAAAAAGGATGAGGCAAATAAGGATGCATATTGTAGGAAGTTGTAAATGCATCTTCAATCTAGCTTCGCTCTTTTGGATACCCTCTCAGCCACGGTCGTGCCTTCCATGGCTCCGCACCTTCTTTAGGTATCTCTGCGCCCATCATCTCTTCCCTTCAACGTATATCCTTGATTCCTGAAGCAGAATACATTTCGAGTTGTCTTTGGCCTTTCCGGAGCAGGTATTCAATTGCTCCAAAATCTTTCTTGTCCACGCCAATGCCCTTGTCGAATTCGGTCCTTAAGCAATAGAGTCAGAAGATATTTCACGAATGGTCAGAAACGGCAAGCAATGACTGACCTGGCAAACATTTCGAAATGTTTTCTTGTATCCTGACAGGGTTAGTAACAGCTCTTGCATATCATTCGAATGATACTCACTGCAGGCTTTTTCCTGCTTTCCCGTAAGCAATTTCGATACAAGGATAAGACTTCCTTCTGTAGACCGGAAAGTCTCATTGCTATGTACGCTAAAGGTTCAATTCTTCTCCAAGCTTTGAGATGACGAGATTGGTGGATTTTAGACCCCGCCGCATTGATTCCGAGCCACTTCGTACAGGGGTGAGAGCTTCTCAGAATGTCCTCTTCAGACTACTTTCAATTCTTTGTTTTTACTCCCTTTCTCTATTAAACTCTAGATTTTCTATAATGGCTTCATTTTCAGTGAGTCCCCTTTCCGTAGAATACGAAAAGCTTGTACTAATGTTTCACAGCGCCTTGTGAGATTCCTGGCCAAAGACGGTCGAGTGTACTATGGAGATGCTATCCTTCCACGAGGAGTGACAGATATTGCCAAAGCTACTCAAGCCAAGGTCATCAAAGGCGAGATCTTTGGAAAACATGATGTAACAGACCAAGTACACGACATTCGTCTCCTTCTTGCTCCTCTAGCCCTAGAAGATGTGAAGACTGTGCGTTGTTTAGGTCTAAACTATGAGCAGCACGCTAAGGAGGTCGGTTGTATGGAAGCTTTTGACCCATCAAGTACTGAACGGTGTTGTAGTCAAACATGCCGATCCCAAAATATCCAGTTCTATTTTATAAGCCGATAACTTCGTTGAGTGGCCCTTTGGACAAGATCCCTGTGCACCCTATGGCCCAAGAAAGGACGGGACTCGATTATGAATGCGAGCTAGTTGCTGTTATAGGAAAAGCCTGCTCGGACGTCCCAGAATCAAAAGCCTTGAATTACGTTCTTGGATATGCCGTTGGCAACGACGTCTCTCATAGAGATTGGCAACTTCAAAGAGGGGGGAGCCAATGGTCACTTGGGAAGGGTTTCGATGGATGGGCTCCCTTTGGCCCTGGAATCGTTAGCACCAAATTAATCAAAGACCCTCAGAGTCTTCAAATCTCGACGAAGGTTAACGGAAAGACTGTTCAAGAAAGTAGTACGAAGGATATGATTTTTGGTGTTGCAAAGACTATTGCCTTCTTATCTCAAGGGACTACGTTGTTACCTGGAGACTTAATCTTCACTGGAACGTAAGTGTTTATCTTTTTCCTTACTCAATGCAGAATTATACTAATATTGGGATAGACCACAAGGTGTAGGTATGGGCAGAAAACCACAGCTATGGTTGAAGGATGGTGATGTAGTCCAGGTTGAACTCGAGGCAGTGGGAACATGCACAAACAAGGTGGAATTCACCGAGGCGAAATCGAAGCTATAGATACCATTCGAGTAATCGAGCCTTCGAAGCAAGATCTCCAATGACGAGATTGGTCGATGCCCTACTGATGTAAGATGTTTCTATGCCGGAAAAGAGACTTGTATTGGATGATTCGTCTTGTAATACCTACCCTTTGGCCCCTAAATCTTTTTGAAACGATTATCTCATGATCAAGGATCATTCGTTTCATGTTTCCTTTTGAGGGAAATTCCGCTTTCTTGAGTTTTTTGTTGCATTACTGTCCGGATTTTCTTTCGTCCGATTTTTAATTCGCCACTTCATCAGTCCATGTCAAACACCGAGCAGGCACTCCTTCATATACTTGTAATTTCGATCTTCTTTAAGAAATCCCTTTTATGATGGAAAGTTTGCTGAAGAATACCATTCTCTTTAGCTTGTTGGATTTGGTTGGATGTTTGTTATTAGTCTCGACTATGAACCTCTTGGTCTTTGCATCTTTTGGTTTGCTTTGTTGTTTCCAAAATACTTAGTCCCGGCGCTGCTGCTCTTAACTTGACCAGCTACCATGTTCTTTGATTCGTGGAAGCATTGAGCTCTAAGCGTTCCTTAGTATCTGGAACGTTTAAATCTAAATGTTTAAAAACATATTAATACATTTAGGTAGGTCGTGTGTAGTGGTTTCTTAGTTGTAACAACCACTGATGCAGGGCATTCTTTCACACGTCTTTCAATACATGTGTCTTGTCGAGAGCATGCTAGGATGTGCATTCTCTTCGTTTGCAAAATAAGCATTCAGATCTTCAATGTCCAAAGAGTTTCTATTATGGCTGGAACATTCTCCGCAACACCCCCTACAACCACCCACACTCCCTAAAGCATTCTCCCCCAATGCTCAAAGAGGCATCGTCCCTCAGACTCTTCCTTTCCATCCCTCACATTCCCACTCTTTCTCCTCCTCACTACCTAGGTATATAACCAAGATTCCCAATCCCCGAAACATCTAAAATAACATCCTAACACTTTCCCCTTAATATCGTGGTCAAGCTATCTGCTCAGCCATCATCAAACCTGTGTCCAAATACCTCACTAACATACCCCAACAGACCCAGAGCAAGGCCCTGTTATCTAGTGAGTCGGAATTTCTTTTAGCTGCCTGACTACTAGATACAGTTCTGTTTTTGCGGGGTTTGGGAGGAGGGAGGAGGGTGCCTAATGGTGGTTAGATCAATAGAAGCATATTCATTATAACAGAGTCTTAGTGAACCAAACGCAGTTTGGATTTGAACATAAATACTTTGTAATCAGCGCCCCATTATTTCATTAATACTCCTCTACGAGCTGAGGTTTCTCTTCTCGACTTAGTAAGGTCCGAGAAGAAATCAAAGGGATATCCAAGCGAGATGCCTACATGAAAAATAGCATGACTCAACTCACCCTCAACAAGTACTTCACCTCAACCCCTACAGCGCCATAGCCAAAACTCTCAACCCCTTAGAATCCAGCCTCGGTATCGCAATATGATAATCATGCTTAAATATCACACCACTCCCACCCGTCTCCCAAAACTTCATCTCAAACCGCCTAACCAACTCTGCCGTCACAAGAAACAACTCCGCTCTCGCCAATTCAATCCCCAAACAAATGCGTGAGCCTTTTCCAAATGCCATCTAGAATTTACGACGTTCACGATCTGTTTCTCCAAGCCAGCGCTCTGGATCGAAGGTGGAAGGGTCTGGGAAAACTGTGGCAGCAGTGTGGGCGCTTAAGGTTGATAGACTTATTGATGTGCCTGGGGGGATAGCGTAGGATTTTCTGATACTAAGGGGGGAGGTTTTATATGTGGATGGAGTGTATGTAAGTGGTTCATGGGCGATACGGGCAGTTCTCCCTGTGACGCCAAAGGAAAGACGGCTGCCTTCCTCAATGATTGCTGAGAGATAAGAGAGCTTTTCGAGAGTGGTCCAGGTAAAGGGCATTTGTACTGCACTTAGCTCGGCACGAAAGGGCTGCTAGCTTAGGTCCTGGTATGTGGGTAAGAGGATGGAAGTAGAGCTGACAGATGGAGCCAAAGGTTGTCAGCAGTAATGATACAACTGCTGTTGTCTATGATTTGAAGGAGAGTTATGACAACCATTCTCAAAAGAGAGACTGAGATCACGGATGTATCTGGAGAGCTTGTTCAAATACTGTTGGTTTGTTTATATCTGCCCTTCTTTTTAAGAGGTAATTTGACATTGGGGATAAAAGTAATAAGCACTAAAAGGTCCATAAAAACTAATAACGAGAACGAGAGGTTGAAGCTGTTTAAGTAAGCGTCTATTAGGATGAAGTAATTATACAATGGAAATAGCACTGGCTGTCTCATTTTCGCTTGAAATTAACAGGCAGTAGAAAGAAGGTTTGGAATCACCTGTCAAGCTCTTTTTCTGACATTAAGCCCCGAACTTGATTCGCCTAGATGAAGTAAAACTGTAGGTATTACCGGATATGTTACATATGCAAAAGTAAAGAGAAATAAACAGGTTTCAATGATAGTTGATTCTTCTAAGTTCTACAAAGGGATACAGCGGCTATGTAGGAATCGCCTTGCGGCTCGCTACTAACCGAATGTAGTTAGTCAGTCATATGACATTCATCATATGATGAAGAGATGGGTAAGAGAGATTGTGACAAGGGGGACAAGGCTGACTAGCCCGCCCTCGGTTAACTCCTCCCACACGAATTTTTAGAATAGAATAGCTTCATAAGATCGTATATTTTTGCCTTCTGAACGCCTCAACCAAGCCCTTCCAACTTCCTCTATCGTGAGATTTTACAATATGGCGCCTACGACGCAGCAAGTCTTTATTGATGGCACCTTCGCTGATCTGGCGCAAGAGTTGGCCGAATATTTAAACGTTGCAACAGAGATCCAACCCCTCCTGGCGGAAAATAAAAAAGACGAGGTGCTTAAGAAGCTTGTAATGGCCTCGACCGCACTTAACGCTACCCCAGAGAAAGAGTTTACTGCGGCATACAACCTCCTCATATTCCTAGTCATTCAATCCCCAAGTGTCAATATATTCCTTCCCAGAATTTGCGAAAACCTTTCGAAGCCAATTACCTCCTCACCTATTAACGGCCCTGGGCTCGCTCTCAATATCCTTACTACAGTCTTCAACCTTCTATCACCCGATAATGAAGTCCGATTCAATGTTTTCCAGGCTGTTCTGCGGTTGGTTAAGACCACTGGACTCTTTGAAATGCTGCGACCGCAATTGAAGAAGTTAGATGGATGGCTTTTGGAGTGGGACGTGGACGAGGAAGACCAACGAAAAGTCTATGGTCAGATAGCAGATATAGCAGAAGATGCAGGTGAAGAGGAGTGAGTTTGGCTTTATGACATATCAAAGTGCTTGAAGCGCATCTTACTAATTATGTCAAATAGACAATCATACCAATATATCCTGAAGGCTCTCCGTACCTTCGACCCCAAAGACAATGCCGAAATCTCCTCGAAAGAAGCACAAGATCTTTCTCTCCGCGCCCTCAAAATTGCCCTTCTCTCCAATACCCACTACGATTTCCACGACCTTACCTCCCTTCCAACAGTTCAAGCCCTCGCTGATTCCCACCCCGTTTACTCCGAACTGCTCGAAGTTTTCTCCGAGAAGGAACTTGAGGACTACAACGATTTTCGGGATGAGCATGAGAACTTCATCGAGGATGAGGACTTAAACAACAGCAAACTCCACCGCAAAATGAGACTCCTTACTCTAGCAAGTCTTGCAGCTAGCACCCACAGCCGAGAACTTGAATACAAGCGCATCTCCAAGGCTTTACAAGTCCCCTCTGAAGATGTTGAGATGTGGGTTATCGATGTTATCCGTGCTGGATTAGTGGAAGGAAAGTTATCACAACAAAAACAGGTATTCCTCGTTCACCGAACAACATATCGAGTATTTGGTGATAAGCAATGGCTAGAGGTAGCCACGAGATTGGACCAATGGAAAGAGAGTTTGAGGGGTGTGAAGGAAGTTATCAGCAGGGAGAGACAGTTAGCGGAATCACAAAAGGAACGGGAGCTACATGATGTGGAGAGGAAGGCTGCTGGCGGGGCTTCAGGTATGGGAGCTGGTAGACGGATTGCTGGTCGTGATAATATGGTTGAGATGGGTACTGACTAGGGATTTTTATAGGTGAAATGATTTGATCGATCGTTCATTCTACCTACAAGAATCCAGAGCTGTGATATCATTCGATCAATATTTAAAGGATCCAGAATGAAAAGGGCGTTAACAGATGTTTGGTACAATGAGTCGCACTGGCATCTGGTATGATGCAGGAAGGAAACTCACGCCATTTAGAAGATACGACTGCTGCAGAAGCTCTGTCACAAGTATAGCTGAATGAAATGCATTGATATTTATAAAGTCTTAATTTGTCTACAGGTAACTTTTCCCTTTCTATACCCCTCATATCTATCTACTCCACGCATCCCTTCAAATCTAGAAATTCTTTCCCAACTTCTCCTCCAGCTGCGCCTTCGTATCAGCATACACCTCATCGGGAGTCTTCGTAGCCTTAACCCTAATAACCTTCCCCTTCCCCTCAAAGTACTCAACAACCGGCATACTCGTCTCTATAAACACCTTAAACCTTTTCTTGATACTCTCCTCATTATCATCAATTCTACCACTTATCTTCCCCCGCTCCAACAACCTCTTCTGCATCTCCTCCTCAGGACAGTCAAAAAACAAGACATATTTCGCCTCCACCACACTCTCCTCAAACTCCACAGCTTGATCCATCTTCCGCGGAAATCCATCAATTAAGAACTTTCCCTTCCCATCAGGAGTCTTCGAAACAACGGCCGAAATGGCGTTTTCAAGTAATTGGATCGTGATTTCCATAGGTACGATTATCCCTTGTTTGATGTTCTCTTCGATGAGTGATCCGAATTCTGAATCGGGTCGCTCTTGTTCTGCGCGAAGTAGATCGCCTGCGGAGAGGTGCGTGAAGTGGTGGTCTCGTACGAGATTCGCGCATTGGGTGCCTTTTCCAGCTCCTGGGCCGCCGAGGACGAAGATTACGGTTATATTGGCGGGGGAGTATGTAGGAGTGCTCTTTTTGGGAGCCGCGATTTGGGGGGTGTTCTTTTCGGCCATTTCTGTGTGGATGGGGGGAGTTTTGTCAGAACGGGTTGGAATTTGGAGTTTGAGGAAAGTAAGGGTGGGAAGTTAAAGCGGCTCTCAAATTCGAATTTCAATTATGAGAATGGCAGTATGAGAATAGAAATGATATCGTACCAGCTCGACTTTTTACCATTAATATGTAGGCTCCCGACCCCGCAAGGGTAATGGCAATAAAAGGCCAGACTTTAAAAGGATTCTGGCCGGGTTTGGGATTAGGACCGCTTTCTCCTGTAGCGTAGCTTCTTCTGGCGGGTCGGGGGTTTTGGAATCGAGGCTCTCTGAAAGGACGGTGAAGAGGAATTGAAGAATTGTTTAGTTTTTGGAAGGGAGATGAAGAGGGGAAGAGGCGGCGGGAGACAAATCGCGATATTGGGTGTGCCATTGGAAGAGATGTCATAGAAAGTGTTGGCCTTGCATGAGGATGGAGCTCTAAAACTAGCTTGCTTTAGCCTGAACCTTGGCAGACGACTCGGAACACTCTCGATTCTTTGATTCTTTGATTCTATACTGGAAACCATGTCTTTTGAATCATGCGTCGGAATTGAAACTTCCCTCATGATCCCTCTCTGATATTGTTTGGTCTTTGAAATGTTCATGGGACATTGGTGCATCTCAAGCCACAATTCGGAGGAGGGCACAGCCAAACAATCATCATATCAATCTGATACTCACGCTGATCATTCAGAAGATTATCGGAAATTAGGTCCTAGTCAGACGCAAATGAGGTCGATCAAGATGATTCATCTCATTCAAGAGTGGTGTGGGTGCTTGCAAGACGGTTTGTTGAATGTGCTGCGTCTACTCCTACCTATCGATCCAACTATTGTTTGATATTAAGCTTTGAATGCTCCCCCCTATCGAGGATTTAAGAAGGTGGATGGTATAGACAGTCATCTATCAATCGTGATCACTGGTGCATGAGTTGCATTAGGCCCAAAATTTATCACAGCTCGTCAACGCGACGCTTTTCTTGAATTTTAGATGCAATGATCCTATGTACAAGAGAGGGTCGATGTCAAAGCCCATCACATCCTCTACAATTAAGGCAGCTTCGTTCCCCCAACAGCCATCCAACTTGCTCGCAAGTGCAGATCACACGGGTATCTCGTCGCTTTTCAAGAAAGAATCGAATAAGTCATTAGGCCAAATTAAGGAACACAACGCCACCACGAGGAAATACATCATGACGTTGCGCGGAGCTAAAAGCCAAGGTGCTTAGATGAACTGTTTGTTGGGTAAGTCATCTCTCTATCGAGCGGGGAGGAGGGAGGCTTACGAGAGCAACACCAGCAGCAACGACCATGCCGAAGGCAGAGACTTGCATGCTGGAGGCGGCGCCAGTGGCATAGGCGATTGGGCTGGTCGTTGCGGTGGAAGAGGTAACAACACCGGTAGATGCGATGGTAGCGCTAGCATATCCAGTGGAGCTGGCAACACCTGCAGAGGTGGCCGTGGAGCTTGGGCAGGCATAGACGGTAACAGTCCTGACATCCTGTTAGATCTTTGCGGGCCAACGATCTGATAGAGATCGCAATCACTTACTCAGCAGCTGCGACGGAGGCCATGGCGGCAACGAGGACGGCGAGGACGTTGAATTGCATTGTTGCGGTTGGGTTGTTTGTGGTATTGGTTGTTTGGGTATTTGAAGGTAGATGGGTAGAGTGGTTTGAAAGTGTGGAAGTTGAGTGGTTTGGGTTGAGAGAGTGACTATTAGACTTTGTGTGTAAAAGAGTGTAAGTTGATCGTGGATGAAGAAGAAAGATTGCAATGTGTGACGGATGACTGTTTATATGTATTTGTCGGCCGCTACCTAGCTAGACGAATGCATCATCGCAAGTGAACTCCCCCTTTTAGCCCGCCTATCCCAGCTAGGCAAAGGAGTGTAAAAGGTGAATGGAACATGTTGTTGACCCACGCGGCGGAGATTGAGCTTTCTAGCTTTCTCGGTTTATCTTCTTACCCCCGGCAGATGGATGTGATGGATGTGCAAATCCATGACCAGCCGTTGGTCGTGCGCCCCCATGCAAGTTGCATCCAGACAGAGGCGAGCTTGACCCGGAGATGGCGACATGCTGGTCGCTGTGCACATCTTCATCCCTTTTGAACCCATACAGACCGTCTCTCGAGCGAGAACATCTCTCAGCTACTCAGTGCATTACCTACAGCCACACAATGGCACCGTACTTCTGGAAAGAAAGCCGTTCAAAACGACGATTGTACTCTCCCGCTGTCAGCAGCTACTTCGATCATGATATCAAGCCGTTATCATCCTCTCTATCAATCTTCCGTAGTGGCTTATCTTGCCCGCCTAGGATGGGGTTTTGCGTACCTGCATCTTCTCGCGCCGCCGCGGCTGCATCAATTGTAATTTCGAGACATCACTTGAACTATGCTGTTTTCGATCCCTCCCTGGATGTGTGATTGGTGCAATTTGGAAGGGCAAACATTGCGTTTCTTTATCCAAATTACGGTTACATCCCTGATATTACTCCTATCTCATATATTGACGGCGCGGCGCCATGTTCCGTCTGGATTTAGAAATAGGTACTTGTACACATACACAGGTCTCTTCCTACGCCGTTGTTATGGGCGGACTAGATCAGCGTCTGATGGGCCACGAACAATTGATGTCGTGGAGTTAAGTATAGGTTTCATCAAGGGCAGACTATTCTCGTACGCCCAGATACAGTCGAATAATGCCGCCGTTTATATAGAAGTGACCAAGGGCTTGTTTCACAGTCCCACTCACCGCTATAAAGATCTCAAATTATGTAGATCATTGGGGATTTTCGAGACATGCACGCTCCGGAGATATTTTATATTTATGGAATCAAAACTCAGTCAACTCATATAAAAGGAGATGAAGTCACATGAAATCCTTGAATCTCCAATTCCCTATCGCCATGGTGATGATGATGCTGCTGGGCACATTGAAATCAATATCCATCAATTCAAATCTATGCCAGATTCCATTCATGCAGAAACTTTCGAAAACGATCTGGCCAGCAAGCTCTCTCCTCTCCAGAATTATATATCCGAAAGCACGATTGCGAATTTGTTCGGCTAGGATTCTCACATGTTCTGATTCCCAATTTGAAGAGATGATCTTGCCGGTACATTTCGGTCTTGGGCTCAGCGTTGGGATGTTCCTCAGTCGAGTGGCCCAACTTCTTCTAATTCCGTCTTCCAAAATATTACTTCCCTCCCGGACGTGGACTCAAGTCATCGTAAGATGCCGCGCGTACTCCATACGCTCAAAGAGTCTGCTTGATAGGATATCCCGACCGTCGTAAGAATAGGGACACCTCACAAGGCGAGTCATAGATAAGTAAATGATGTGTGGCCAATCATTGCACCCCTCGTCATGGAAAGACGAGCACTGCACCCAAGATCAACTAATTTGCTCTCAGTATCAACTGACGATTCTCATGTAGGTCATGGAAACCACACATTGCCACGAATGACAACGGGTTCCTCACCAAAAATGCTTTAAGTGAACTTGATGAAGCGTTGTCTTCTTTCGAAGATTTGTGAAGAAGAACGAAAAGAGAAGGAAAAAGATTGTCGATATGGAAAAATTTAAGCGGTTGCGAGCTAGTTCATATTAGGGAAGACGCGTTTTACGCAGTCCTCTGCATGACAATCCTCCTGATGGAGTTGGAGTTAGAGGTAAAGGTAGGGCTGTTCTCTCTTCTCTAGCTTTAGATTCTAAGGAACGATCCATTCGTCCTTTAAACGCGATTTGCCATGGCTTTTAAGTAAAAGCTATAATATGTTTCTTGCCTATTGTATTGGATTGTTGACAAGTCGAGGCTTATCACATGATCTAAAATGCACGAGCCCCGCCTTATTATTTCACCCCTCCATTTCTCTATTTGCGCAGGTCGGCGGCCGGACAACATTTTGAGATTTCTTCTGTTCCCCCGCCATTGCCTGACAACTCAACTTTTCCTCGTGCAAGCAAACCAATCTTTCTGAGCACTCCTTGAATGTCTTGTAGTTCTAGCTGTTCTAAATAACATTATCTGTCGACGGATTCTTTAGAAACTGACTCTACACTCAAGACAATGTCCCAAACAACTGGTATGTTATGAGATGTTCGATGTCATTCATTTCAAGAGCCCTTTCTGACGATGGCGTATAGCTATTATCTCTGTTTACGACAAGACCGGCTTGCTCGACCTCGCCAAAGGGCTGATCAAACATGGCGTTCGCCTTCTTGCTTCCGGTGGAACTGCCAAAATGATTAGAGAATCCGGGTTTGCTGTTGAGTATGTGCATCAAAAAGTCCCCATAGTCAAGTATAAAAACTCTGATTATGTCCTTCAACATCCTCATGCCCTATTTCAACTAACACATTCTGCCAGAGACATTTCTGCCATCACCCACTCTCCTGAGATTTTAGCTGGTAGAGTCAAGACTCTCCACCCTGCCGTCCATGCTGGTATTCTTGCCCGCGATCTTGCAGCCGACGAGAAAGACCTCGCGGAACAAAACATCGACAAAGTGGACTATGTGATTTGCAACCTCTATCCTTTCAAAGATACGATTGCGAAGATTAATGTCACAATTCCCGAAGCCGTGGAGGAGATTGATGTTGGAGGGGTTACTTTGATCAGAGCTGCTGCGAAGAACCATGCAAGAGTCACAATTTTGAGTGATCCGGCAGACTACCCCGAATTCTTGCAAGAGATTGAGAAGGGTGAGGTTAGTGAGGCTAGCAGGAATCTTTATGCATTGAAAGCATTTGAGCATACCGCAGACTATGATGCTTCAATCTCAGACTTCTTCCGAAAGAAGTATGCTGGAGAAGGTGTCCAATCATTAACGCTTCGATACGGTGCGAACCCACATCAGAAACCCGCTACGGCCTATGTTAAACAAGGCCAACTGCCATTCAAGGTCCTAGGCGGCTCCCCAGGTTACGTCAACCTCTTAGATGCTCTCAACGCTTGGCCTTTAGTCAAGGAGTTAAAGGCTGCTCTAGGGCATCCAGCTGCCGCCAGTTTCAAGCACGTCTCACCTGCCGGTGCAGCCATCGGAGTTCCTCTCACCTCTGACGAGCGAAAGGTCTATATGGTGAATGGTATTGCTGGCTTAGAAAACTCACCCCTTGCTCAGGCATACGCCCGTGCTCGAGGTGCAGACCGAATGAGCAGCTTCGGTGATATGATTGCATTGAGCGACATTGTCGATACTCCCACCGCAGAAATCATCTCCAAGGAAGTCTCTGATGGTGTTATCGCTCCAGGTTACGAACCTAAAGCTCTAGAGATCCTGAAGAAGAAGAAGGGTGGAAAGTACTTGGTTTTACAAATAGATCCAGAATACGAACCCTCTCCTCAAGAGTTGAGAACTGTTTATGGTATAACCCTTGCGCAACAACGAAACACCATTCAGATCTCTGCCAAACATTTCACCTCAATCATTACTCCCAAAGAATCCGCTCCCTTGCCCGACTCCGCTCTTCGCGACTTGACTGTTGCTACAATTGCTTTGAAGTATACCCAAAGTAATTCTGTATGCTATGCATTTAATGGACAAGTCATCGGTTTGGGCGCTGGTCAACAATCACGTATTCATTGCACTCGTTTGGCTGGTGACAAGGCTGATAATTGGTGGTTGAGATTCCACCCCCGAGTTCTTGGTATCAAATGGAAGAAGGGTATCAAGCGCCCTGACAAAAGCAATGCTATTGATCTTCTTGTTAGTGGTCAATTACCCAAGGAGGGGCCAGAGCGAGAGGAGTTTGAAGCTTTCTTTGATGAGGTACCTGTCGAATTTACCGACAAGGAGAAAGAAGAATGGTCATCGAAATTGAGCGAGGTCGCTGTTTCCAGTGATGCTTTCGTACGTGCTTCCCATACTACATTTTGGCCCTTATACTAACCATTCGTAGTTCCCTTTCATTGACAATGTTTACCGTGCTGGGCGATCGGGTGCTAAGTATATTGCTGCTCCATGTGGTAGCCAGAATGATTCTCGTGTCTTTGAGACCGCCGAAAAGCTCGGTATTACGTTCGTTGAGCAAAGCATTCGATTATTCCATCACTAAGCTGTTGGCATTGAGGCTTGCTCATTTTTGGATGGCTGAGGTAAAGACCCAAAAAAAACTGGGGGGGGGGAATAATTAGATACCCACCGATAGATATGCTCGTTGAGCGGTACCATTTCACTGTTATCAATAAAAAAGATTTCTACTAATATCCGAATCAGGCACTTGAATAATACCGCCCCCAAGACCTCTGATAGGATTGGAAGCCTGGAAGTAGGCCTAGCCACTGTTTGGATCGTAGCACAACATCAGAATATGGCACGGGAGGCCCAGCAGTGACCATTTCTGAGGGGGCTACCAAGTAAATTTGGCGTGACAGCTGACTCATGTTTCTAGTCTGATGTCGGATATAGACTTCTCTGACACATTGGGGCTTTTTTCCATACATATATTTGCTCTCGTCTAGATCTGTAATTAGAATCTCTACTTATGCAGTCGGCAATCTGGGGGGATCATGATAGGGGTCGCTTGAAGCTCAATGTGCAAATCAGACAGATAGAGTAATCAGCCCGGAAAGGAACAAAGAACCCAGGGAATAATCATGCTGCAGTCATGTCACCACACCAAAACGGCCACTTAATTTGATCTGACTATCGAAATCCAAAACAGGTATATCTCCGACTTGAACAGAGGGAGGCCGTCGCTGCGGCCTCAATCACATATGTACAACGACACGTGAGGAATAAGGCGATACGCACGAGAATCAAATGGCAAGTGGAGCATTTGAATCTTCAAACCGACGATGGGTTCAATCTTGGGAGCTTGATTGCGAATGAATGCTCGTCGCAACCTTACCGCCCACACGGTCATGATTCCGGATAGGGGGGGGGATACAAGTATGTTTCCGGAGTCGTGTGGGAATTTCAATGGCTCGGCAATCAATCACAAAGCAGCCATAGCGCTGAAGGATCTCTGCACATCATTCGCCAACACCAAGAAACGAAGGATACACCCGCAGCCTATCACCAACCGAACTGCAGGGAATCTATGGCTTTTCACCAGGTGCGATGCCAGGGGCTGGGGACTGCCCATCCAATAAGGCAGCGGTATCACACCTTCTCTGCATAGGAAGCAATATGCAGGCGCACAGCTCACGACTCAATTGGAACGACACTTCTTCCCCGCCATCCTATGAGCTGCTAGAGGATAAAACAAAAGAATGAGGGCGCCAAAAATCGAGATGCCGCAGTCTTTCCCCGTTGATCACCTCAGCATTTTTGTCTTCAGTGTCGACTTCGCGAGCTACGGACTACGAGCTGCGAGCTGCGAGCTTCAAGCACTGTTCAATCGTTTCTCTTGTATTGCAAAGTTTTGTTCCTGTATCGTTCTGAAGGATCTATCTCGCTCAGCCTTGTGGGAGGAACCGCAGTGACCGCAGTCGAGTCCTTCCCCCCTCTCCCCACCAAAAAGCTTCACGAGAAATCTTGATAAAACGAAGCCCTGATTGATGCAAGTGCTGGGACAGACGGGCGTCTATTTTTGATCATGTAAGAGAACGTCCTATCAGCGCTTCTCCCCCCCCCCTCCTCCCTGACCTCTTTTCTTAGCCCTCCAACGAGATTCTGCGCTAGCCTCTGCGTGCAAGCCATATTATATTGTGCCTGGCCTCCTGCTGCCATTTGTCGAAGTCATCTCGATCCATTGAACCTCAAATTAGTTAAGTGTAAGGTCGTAAGCGCCTATACAAAACCAAGACCCTTCCCACCACTTCGACATCGGATATCTATTTTCTCTCGATAGCTGGTCTCTATCTTACTCCTTATTTCAACTTTTATCTTCGGAAATCTATACATATCTACATATCTGCCGATTGAATCTTCCTGCTCGCATATTTACTTGGGCTGCCTCTCGTTAGATTTTTTTATTTCCTATGCAAAATGTCTTGTTAGTCTTCACCATTACCTTTATAATCATTATATAGCAGCAAGCTTACAGGTTTACGTAGTCTCCGATGGGAAGAAACGACCTACACCTCTAACTCGAGAACGGACTTCCTCCTCTTCCTCCTCGGAGGTCTCACTCAAAGTCCCTCGAACACCAAGGTTCGCCGAAGCAACGTCTGTATACTCTCCCGTCGACGATAAGAGATCTCCATTCGCGGACCCTCCAGAGATATCACGCATGGCTCAATCACAGCCTTCCGATATTGGCTTCGGCTACATCCAGCAAAGCAATGAATCCGTGAACATGCCGATTACACCAGCTTCCCCATTAAAGAGTGCTATGAGAATACCCGGTACACCAGGACGAAAATTGGATAACCCTTTGAGTCCTACATTCCACGAAGAGCAAATACTAGAGAAACATGAAGAGATGACTGAGAAAGAGCAAGCGAAAGACCTGGTGAGTACGGTCAGAAGGATGTCTATCTTTTTAGACTAATATCAAATAGAAAATTAAAACTAGAGTTCGGATAGCAAAGCTCATTCTTAGAGGGGTCAACTTCAGTTGCAGTCTTATCATTCTCTCCATGGTCTCCATGACTTTCGCCATCTTCAACGCTACCAAAGCATTACCACCTAGAAACAATCTCCCAGCTTGGGCTGACGGTACGAAAACATGGCCTCAAAAGGTTATTCTCGCCATTTCTTGTGTATCTCTTGCTCTGTGTCTGGTCATTTTCTACAATTACTGGAAGGGTGGTCATAAGCGAGCAGAGAAGGTTGCAGTTTATTATACACTGTTCGCTGTAGCATTCTTCATCTTCAGCTCCATCATGTGGGGTTTAGCAGCTGGTATTCTTCAAGGAGCAAAGAATAACAGCAACAATCAAGATATATGGGGTTGGTCATGTGTGGACAACAAGAGGAAACAACTGTTTTCTGAAAAAGTAAATTATGCGTTAGTCTGTAGGATGCAGGTAAGCCAACTCACATTCCCTGTATGTTCCAAACTTCATACTAAGTTCCCCAGTCCTGGTCTCTAGTCTGCTGTCTCATCGAAATAGTCCTAGAAGGCATCACCATCGCCATCTACGGCGTCGTCTTCTACCGCTACTACTCCAAGCAACGCCTCCGCAAATCCATGGACGTACGTGATCGCGCGCGCTCCGATCTCTATCTCGCCCAACTACGCACCCAATCCGCTCCAAACACCCCAGGCTTCGGTCCCATGTCTCCCTCCTACTCAACACACATGAAATCACCCCGTTTCCCTCCCTCCGTCTACAACGTCTCCCCCGATCTTGAAGAAGGCGTCCGCTACGTCGAAAAACCAAGTTCGTTCAACAATGCCTTGCCGAAAACATTCGCTCTCCAAGCTCCGCCGATTAAAATCCATAGTCCCAGCGTGCCAAATACGCCTCGGAAAGCGGGTTTTTCGAAGATATTGTTGAAGGAGAAGGTTAATGAACATATGAATGCCGCCCCTGGTGAACAGACTTATGAAGCGGTCCCCATTCCGGGCGCGTATCAGAAAGTGGCTACTCCGGCTCCGGCGCCGGCGCCTGGGCATTCGAGATTTGGGAGTGTAGGCGAAGCGTTTACCAGTGATCAGAGGATTGAGAGTCCGCCTGGATCTCCTAGGGGGTGGAATTGAGTAAATTGCTTGAGCAGGGGCTGATTGTGGCTATAGATATATTCTTCTTTGTTGGAAATGTTCCTTTTATATATACCTGTCTGTCTGTCGGGATGATGGAGTTGGGATTGGATAATTATCGCTCACTCACTGACTCACTTGCTTGATCGATTGTGAAAAATGTCAGCTAGGCTGATGGAGTTTAATGTTGATGGATGGGGGATGGATGGGATAGTATATATTATTTATAGGTCATATGCACTGACCATTACACTATGAAGTTTCGTCGAGATTGTGAATTCTTTCCCCTTATTAAATGTCTTTCTGTATAAAAGTGATAATTTCTTATTAGCATTATCGATTCTCTCCAAAACCCCCTCCCCCCCTCTTGTCTTCCTTTCATCTCATATCCATCCTTTCCATCCCCAGTAAACAAAAGGGGAAAACAGACATCTTATAGTTTTTACACACCGCAGAATAGTAGTATGTGAGTGAAGTAAATACTGTATATAAAGCTAAAAAAAAAAAAAAAAGTGTACGTAATATCATCTATATGAGGCCATAATAATGATTACTCTAATTTCATCCTTCCCCTGGGTGCCCTTCATATTCCCTCCCCCCAAAAAACATGAAAGGGAGAAAGGAATTCTATCCTAATTCGGACGAAAGCAATAGCTATTAGTCCTAAGTCGAAAAGAAGCTTATTATTTAATATAAGATCTTTCTGGTGAGCTCAAGATGCGGAAGTGCTTAAGTGTGTGCGAGGTCATTGCTTCATGGTCTTTGGTTTGGAGTTATATTAGTGTTGATATCACCAGGTTTGGTGGTTCGTACGAATTGGTTTCTTGGTTTGTGTTAATGTAAGTTGATTCTCTAAGAATAGGTAAGAGCTATAGAGGTTTTATACCTACTATAGTTATCGTGTACTCGTTTACTCCTCCGCTACTATGCTAATAGATATTTACCCCGCTATCCTATGTTGTGGTGTTGTGCCAACAATTAGGAAAGGAATTATCTGGCTGGCGCACTGATGCTACTGTATTTTGTATTTTAATCAAGCATATAATATCATCTTTTTAGCATTAGGCGGTAAAGAGGAGGAGCTGCCTATCTCCATCTCAAATCAATATCCTCGTATGAGATGAGATGAGATGAGATACAAATCCCGCGATTTTTTGAAGAGGATGGGGATAAGGGGAATGGAACGAGGAGGCTAGTTTAGTGCAAAGGAGAAGGAGAAATGAGGTGTTGGTTTTTCTGTCGGTATGTCTGTTTTTTGAGTCTCCTACCTTTTAAGCCCGGAACTAGCATATAGGTTTCTGTAATTCATGTATTTTATGGGAGGAAAGATTTCCCTCAGGGTTTTTTCTCCTTATCCTTGTTGAAATTTCTTAATTAGATATCTTTGTAATTAACGTCTCGACTCTTAATAGTGATGAAGATGTGGATTGTCGTATAAGTCCAGTTGTAGGAAAGGAGGACTTCCTGTATCAGCAGAATCAGAAGGACCGAAAAGGAGGATGGACTATCATTCTTCTGGCATTGTGAAGAATATTGCGAAAATAGACTGATCACTTATCACTTCTAGAAACTTTTAGATGATGTCTAGAGGGTGACGAAATGCTGATGACTTCGATTTTTTTTGATATAGCAAGGGTATTTGAGAAGGAATTGAAATAAACCACCCATTCCATCAAGAGCAAACATTCAATAATTCCATAAGTTTTAGACAAATAGACCCATAGGCTTTGGTTTAACTACACTAGCCTCAAAGCACATCTTCACAGAGCATATAAGGCTGAATTGCAGTGCCAAACATGAGAGATACAGATACAGCCTTCAAGATCTCCTGGCGTCTAAATATTATAAACTGTAAGTTGAATTTATTATTTATAGTAAAAGTGAATCTCTCAATGAGTCGTAGAAGAATTTATGGGGGGAGGCTACTTTAAGAAATGACTGCTATTGAATTTTAGTCACCGAACTGCAAAGTAGGGCTTCCAGCATACAGTCAGGAAGGACATGTATATTTACAGCTTTAGGTTCAAAGCGAAGCCTAGACTCATTTCACAAACTAAAGCCTTCAGGCACTTGCCAAATTCCTTTCATTGTCTTCACGTTCATCATATTCATAGATAAGACAAATTACCACAAACAAAACAATGGCATCTTCACATCCGATCACCATAACTCAATGACCCATAAAAAGAGATTTTCATTCATACCCTATAAAGACGCCATCCCAAACGCCTTTCATAACCCTTTCCTCTATAACAGCTTATTCGTCCATCCATCCACCCCTCCCTTCCATTCCATTTCCTGCCCTCTCCCTCCCTTTCATCGCATCTCATCTCACCTCGTCTCGCAGTCTTTTAAAATAGCCAGATCAAACCAATCCCAACCCAACCCATCACCCTCATTCCCTCATCTCTACCCATATCCCACCTCATTCCAGGAACCAATGATAAGAAAACCGCAATATGCATAATTCCAGCATCCTGCTTGCGTCCTCATGCCATCATCGCCTTGAACCCAGACTCATCGTACGCAGACTAGAAACTAAAGTTGCAAAACAGAACATGACCGCTAAAATCAAATGGAAGAATATGTAGTCTTTGTGAATTAAGATAAGAGGAAAATGGTGGGTATCTCTAGAACTAGACTGAGGACGAGCGGAGTGGAAAAGAATGTATGTCGTTTGATGCAGAGTAGGGGTCGAGTAGGAAAGTCTATTGTTGTATGTTGCCACGTGAAGATATGGCTTTACAGCCATTGAAGCTATTGAACTTGTTTTAAGCGATTCACTATTGGGTGAGGTGTATTCTTGAGCGCATGGCTTTTAGGGAGAACTCGGGCCGTGCATGGCAACCTCTTCTGGATAAGCCATATCGCTCGTTGTATCGTGAGCCCCTTGTCTTTGAGCAATGACTTCTCGGGCGTAAAACTCGACGAGCATTGTACCGTAAGCCTCCAGCTCTTCAACTGGGACGGAAAGGCGGAAATCGTTGAGTAGTAGGAATTGAAGCTCTAGATGATTCAATTCTGCTAATGGTAACCCACCAACCTACTAGAGTTAGTTGAAAATCTCAGAACGGATGATTATTGTCTTACCTTAGCATATCTAGAATTTGTATAAAATACATCAGAGAAGAACTTGCTAGCACAAGTAACCCCTGCAATGACTAATCGGTGAATGTTGAAACTGTCTACAACGAAGAAGTGCGATAATGGGAAAGAGGAGAGCCCAGGTTCAGGGGCGGGTGAGTGAGAATATTGAGCATTTTCCAGCTCCGACTTGAGTTCAGGTACACTCCTGGATCCAGGTGGGGTATCTGCTAGATCCGACCCCTCTGCAGAATAACTAGTCGAAGGTCGAGAATCATCCTGATCAAGAGCGTCTGCCCTCAGCGCTTGCATTGGCGTGGCGTTCACTCTCTCTGTCATCCGGTCAAAGTAAACCAGGAGACTAAGGAACACCTCATAAGTAGTCGGACAATACTTGTGTATGCGACTTAGGTAACTCAAAATTGTAATGCTGGGAACGTTTTTCCCGTGGAATGCCAACACACTGGATGATAAGCCACTTAGGTTTGCAGAGTTTTCTGCAGTTACCATCGGTCTATGTAGGTTTTCATGTTGACGATCGTTTGTCGTCGTGATTTTTGTAAGGAGCCCTGCAACCATTTCAATGATATCTGTAATAGGCATCCCGCTAATTTCGTATTTCAAAGTTGGATCATTTGCAGTTCGCCGTCGTCCGGATTGCCCTCTGTATGATAGAAACTCCTCGCTAGCAAAGCTCTGGATGTGTGCTAGATCTCGAACTTGGATCGTATCCCGCCCATAGTTTCTCACATCATCTAACGACCGGGTTGATCTTGGGATGGCAAGCTGATTGGAAGAAGGAGATGCAGGGTTTGGTCTAGAGGTGGCATTCGTGGAAGATAAAGGAGGATACTCGAAGCGTTGATTGAGTGCCGGTGGAAAGTGTTGCTGGCTTGTAAATGCTTGTCTTGTGTAAGAAGCCGGGGTCGGACTGGAGCTCGAAGGGGGAGAAATAGGTCCCGCATTCACCGGGGGTGAAGGCTCATCGACATCTGCTAGAGATGATTCATATCGGGCATGTTGATTCGCGCTTGAAGGTGGAGTGCCTATAGCACTTGGCTGCACAGGTCGAGGGAGGGGACTTGGAGGGACTTCGTTTTGTGGTCGTGAAGTTTGTCTATAGGAAGACTCTGTAGGAGATCTCTGCCCAGATCCAGCTACCATCTTATGACCGCGAAAATGCGCAGAGTCTGATACAAAATCATTGAGCACAGCGGCCATATTAGCCAGAAGTATGTACGAACAAAATGGGATACTGTTGGATTGCGATTAGCCTGGCTCTAGGAAATTTGTGATCGCTGCAAGCATATCCAGACTTTGGGGGAGAATACGTAGTAATGGGCTGATCGTCGATGCCTATAGAGGTATTGTTGGTGTTGGTGAAGACTGCCGTGTCTAACTCTTCTCATGAACCAATATACACTTTGAGGCTCTGCTTTCAATTCCACCGGCACAAATCGAATTTATTCACCGCTGCCGACTTTAGAACACCTTGGGAGCGCTTTTAATGCCCCGAGTACTGTGCTGAAAGCACGATCGGATGAGGCAATATCGGAAGAAGTGCAATGGATGGCGTGCGGGCATTTATTTTGTCAAGTCGCAGACGCAAAATTTCACAAGGCTAGCGGAGTAGATGGAAGAAGATATGGAGCTTACCTGCAGCATTCCTAGGACTTTTCAAAGATAGTATGTCGGTTATCGCAGAAGACGTACTGCAGAGAGGAGTTGTTGGTTGTGGAATTTATGTAAACTCCTTGACGGATGACGATTCCCAGGGACCGCTTAGTGCCAAAACCTTGCGGAAGCGCAGGGTTTTTGGCTTGGAAATGCTTGATAGCAGCGGTAAATCTGCCAAGATTGATCAAACAAACACAAGATCTGTATTAAGATCAACAGATTTATGAAACCGAAAAGCTGTTATTAACTTGTTATGATGATATATCAAGGTATTATTTGGCGAAATATTTTTAAGCAAAGAGTGAGATTCACGGGTTGGATATTTGGCAGAATCTTGGACAACCACACGACTTGACACGAGGGGCGCCATTTTTTATGAGCTGGGGAAGATCTTATGAAAGCCTAGTAGAATGTCCCGGATTCGCCTGTACCACCTGGCAACGTGCAGCATATCATCGGCATGAACCCCATGGAGAATGGGATTCATTCCTATTCCTTAACAGAACCTGCTTTCTTTCTATTCCACCCACGCCTTGTAGTACCTCATCTCACCGCTGCATCAATGATAGCTTTGGCTTGACCGCCACTGAATCCTAGAATGATAATAGCATTGTCGGATGCCAAACGCCATGACATTATTGTCGAAATCTAATTGTACATTGCCTATTGATGGCGGACTGTGTAATTCGTATCCGGTAGGTAGAGATGTCTGTTTGCACCCTTCTGCGTCAACACCACCATTCGGATAACACCTCCCGAACTTCCATCCCACTTGATGGCCTCTTGTAATGCACCCTTGACAAAATTGACGGCTTCCGCCTCCTCCATTCCTTCCTTCCAATTGGCATCGCAGTATCCGTAGATATATGTTGAACCGGAACCTCCGATGGCGTAAGACTGCTTGTGTAAAGATCCACCGAGGGGTATTGAGTAGACCTGACCACCGTGCCGTTCATCCCAGCCCGCAATGATCAAACCAGCACTAATTCTGATCAGCAACGGCCCAAGAGCTATTCATATCCATTCCTTACCTCAATCTGTCCTTGTTCTCATAGCACAGCTCTTGGAACATGGCAGCAGCCGTTTGGGTTGTTGGTCGTTTACCATTCATGATCCCGTACATTCCTAACTGATATTGAACGATATCTGCAACAGCTTGTGTATCTGCCGCAGACCCTGATCGACAGCACCAGATGGTATCGTGAACTTGTGTAAGCTTGTCGGTAACTCGATTGGCAATGTATGCGCCAGTGGTGGTTCGACTATCCGCACCTGTAAATTCTATTAGTCCGCCGCACCCGTAGGCATCGTTGGAAATAAATACCCAGAATAACACCGTCTTTGAAGTTGATCGCCATGCTATTGTCATCTTAGTAAGGGTGATGCGAATAAAGGTACAGCTCGAACACTCACATCGAAGTTCCTAGACTGGTCATTGTCAGCGCCTTTCATTTATGGTGGAAGGCAGCAACCTACTTGACCTCGCCCTTCTTTAAACGATCCATATCAACGTGAATGCCATCTTTCGGAGGCTCGTATTAGCTCATGCTCCAAACAGGTCCAGTGTTGGGGTGCAATCAATGTACCTTCGTTCAAGCTTCCTGATGTGCCGAACTCCATTGCGAAAGGTTGGGTATCGTAAGGAAAAAGGAGGAAAAGAGTATTGATTGAAAAAGGAATCAAAAGCTGAATGTTCGTGGATGTGGAGAATCTCTAGACTCAAGGTTGTTAAAATGAGAAGCTTTAGGCAGAGCTTAGACGCGAGGCATGACAAGCGCGAAAGAAGTCAACGATCTTCCCCTGATTTTAGCCCAACTATTTTTTATGATTTTTTTGGGGCGCAAAGACATGCTTTACCTAATACAGTAGCCTTCCTATGTTCTACCATAGGGATAAGTGCCTAGGTTATCCTATGGATGCTAATAGTCATCTAAATTTGAAGCATGGCTTCTTTGGCTACTCTTGTCACAAGTTGACACGGACTTGATTAAGGTGTGCTTGTCACTTTTCTTTACAAGTTTGTATACATTCCCTATTCTCTTTTATTGAAGAAGTTGCCTAGTCCCAAATATGTCCTGTTAATCCTACGCCATACCACCGTTTTATGCCATGCTATCAAGACTAAATGCCCTTTCCCTTAGATTACGTATCGCCTTAAAAAATAAGACAGTATTAGCCCCCTCTAGTCAATCTGAATAATCCAGTTAGCACTAGATGAGTCTGTAGATGTAAAGATTGCCTACCCTTCTTTGTCTAACTCCAGCGGCGTAAACCCTCCCTTTTCCTTCCCTAGAACCACATCTTCCGCACAACCACAATCATAAAAATCCCCAATTTTTGAGCAATCAAAGATGTCCTTCTTCAACCTCTTATTGACCTCATTGTGTACATGACAAGCCCAGGCCGCAGAAGTCGATCTCGTCGCAACTTGTGGTGGAAACTTTTCCAAAATCCCCTGGAAATGTCTCGCACAGTCTCCACAAGGATATAATCGTGCGAAGAGATAGATGTAGTTTTTGAGTGCTAGACTGTCTTCTTCTGTAGGGTGGTCGGGGAATTTGGCCATCATCGTATGGAGGACTTTCCAGGCTGCATTGCCCAGTTCTGCTCTGAGATACTTGTCAGCACATCGCCTTCTTAGGAGGATCGAGAAGAGCTTACTTAAGAGTAGCATTCTCTAGCTTGGGAGCAGTGGCAGCTCCATGTAACACATCGTTGTCAACGAGTATAGGTTGTTGCTCTTGAGTAAGAGGGAGGTCAAAATTGCTTCTGTAATATGGATTTCTTGTCACCTCGGCCTTCTTCCGAAATGATAACACAAACGAGTAACTAAGAAAAGCCGACACGACGATTATCAGAAGGACCGTAAAAGGCTGTCGACGAGCCATTGTGAAGTACAATGGAGAACAGTGGGACTTTTGTTAGCTTGTGCTGGTGACAGACTCTCTGACCGACATGCAGACGCCTTTGTAATCGAAGTTGGTCTGGGGAAGAGAAGAACAAAGGAATAAATAAAGAGTCAAGTCCCCTCAACTCCACGAACTTTGTATAGTGACAAAAATCATACAATTGTAAATCGTCTGATTTGTCGTTTCAAAAGTATTTGCCCGTGGCAAAGCTACAAACCCCTGTTGCCCCCACTGCAGATCGATCTCTATCAACTCCGGGTTCGGGCAAAATTTTCTGGAGAGATTGACTCTACAACATCTCGCAATTGTTGCCAATACCAAAGGCTTTACTCCTCAAATAATAATATATCTCGGCGTTCAGCATTCGCTATGGTGTTCCCACCACCTTCTGTAAACACAATTGACTGGAATAATATTGGATTCCAAGTTCGTGAAGGTAAGTTTCCCAAGAAACTAAACAACCCCTCTCCCCGATCTTCCCGCAGTATTCTCAACACTTAATACTCATATCTAACCTCTAATTGCAGTTAATGGCCATATAGAATCCCACTACAGCGTTAAAACAGGCGTCTGGTCCTCCCCGACTTTCGTCACCGACCCATTCCTCCGCCTCCATGGAATGGCACCAGCTCTCAACTACGGGCAGCAAGCTTATGAAGGGTATAACACCCTACCCTACCATACACAAAAACAAATAAGCTAAAAAGATTATATCCCCATAGGATGAAAGCCTTCCGCATCCCAGGAAACAGCGGCATAACCATCTTCCGACCCACCAAAAACGCCGCTCGACTGGCCTACTCCTCCGAATTCATCTCCATCCCACCCGTTCCCAAAGAAACTTTCCTCGAATGCGTCAACGCAGCTGTCTCTCTCAATGCGGCCTACGTGCCTCCCCATGAAACCGGGGCTGCTATGTACATCCGTCCCTTGATCTTCGGCTCTTCCGCGCAATTGGGTCTAAATCCCCCACAAGAATATACGTTCTGTGTGTATGTGCTTCCAGTAGGTGTATACCATGGTGTACATCCCGTGAAGGCCTTGATTCTAGAGAATTTCGACAGGTCAGCGCCAGATGGAACGGGGAGTGCGAAGGTAGGTGGGAATTATGCCCCAGTGTTGAGGTGGAGTGAAAAAGCGCGGGATGAGGGATATGGAATTACGTTGCATTTGGATAGTAAGACGAGGACTGAGATTGATGAGTTTTCGACCAGTGGGTTCATTGGTGTGAAGAAAGATGGGGAAGATATCATTGTGGTGGTACCGGATAGCAAAAATGTTATTGCCAGTGTTACTTCAGAGAGCTGTCTCGAGCTTGCGAGGAGTTTTGGGTGGAAGACGGAAAAGAGGTCGATTAAGTATGAGGAGTTGCCGTCTTTTAGTGAAGTCATGGCTGCTGGAACTGCTGCGGCTCTTGTGCCTATCAGGTCGATCACTCGCAGCTCACGCTCGGAAACGTCTTCATACATTGCTGAAGACTCAGAAGAACCAGGACCAGTGTGTGACAAGCTGCTCAAGACTTTGAAGGGCATTCAAGCTGGTACGATCAGAGATACTTTTGGTTGGAACCTTAAGGTGGAGGAGGTTGATCTCAAGAAATACGCTGCTGGAGAAGATACGAATGGAATTAACGAGGCTTTTAATGTTGATAAGTTGCCTTGAGTGGTTATGCGTTTCAAAGGGAGCGGAATCAATAGGAAATCCCTTTTCAAAAAAAGGGGGGGAGAGGGGGGCGTCTGTGTGTCAAAAGGAATGGCTTAAAAAAAAAGATGAAGTGATATCATAAAATCATTTGATGCTCATACATATAAGCATTACTCCTATTACCTGCTCCTACCCATTCCAAAGAAAATATCTGTGTTGTCAATCGTCGCTCAGTCGAGCTACTCATACTCTTACAAAACTCCATGGGAAAAAACTAGACCTCCAAAAAGATGGTCTAGATAACAATAACTGCCATGACTAATGCCAACACCAACGCTACTCTCAAATTCTCGTTTCGAGGTCCCTCGGATTTCTTATGATTACTTTCGAACGTGTCTGAAGTCTTTCCAGACTCTTGAGGCAACACATTATCGACAAAGTATTGATTGTTGTCGCCAACAACGTTTCCTGGGGGATAGTATTCGCAAACGACGAACCAGCCTAGTGTACCTAAACACATTAGTCTTTTTCTCCAAAGCAAAACTCATGGAGAGACAATATACCGTTCATTCCATTGCAATAGTACCTACCGCAGCCAACATTTGAGGTATTCGCCCACTATAAGACGCCATTGTCAGCATGCGCTTCACTACAGAGGACGCCTAGAGATAATTTGAGACATCGAAAGAAAAACATACAACAAGCTGCGTAAAGTGACCTGTTATCTCGGAAAAGCCTGGTTTCTTCCAGTTATACTTCACCCTTTCCGATCCCCATGCATCTACACTTGCAGTAGCATTTGCGTATCCCGCCGCCAGATTTTCTCCCGTACGACCCCCCTATTTCTCATTAGCTTATTTTGTTCTGTTAATTGCTTTCTCTTATACTCTCTAAACAGTCTTAAACTCACAAGTACATACCGAATGCTGAAAATTACACTTCTCCGCCCAATTCGCCGCGTACTTCGCACTCGTAGTATTCCAACCTAGCGGCCCAGCTACATGTTCAATACGATAGAAATTTGACGTCAGAAGAATCTGTTCTTGGAAATCGGAATCAGAGGTGTAGGATGCGGAAGTAGGGATTGAAGCTCTGCTAGTAGCAGTGACGATCGTAGTTGATTCTTCTGCTGGGGATGGAGAGGTATTTGTGAGATGAAGGGAAGTGGAGAGGAGAAGGAGAAGGGATGTCGGAATGTGGTAGTAGTGCATGGTCTTGGGGTATGATAGTATGATGAAAATAATCTAAGATCTTATGATGATATTGATGTATGCATGTGTGATAGGTGGTGAGAGTGAAAAAGATGATGAGATGATGAGATGATGTTTATGTTGAAGAATGTGTGTCTGAAGAGATGTGAATCTTCAGGTCGAGGCAAGCAACTGGACTATTTACTTTTCAATCATTGAAGCTCTTGCTCTACAAAGAAAGTAGTGTTTTTTTATTATTTAGCTTCGCTTTGTTTATTATCTGAATCTCCTCACAGGTATATCAACTTATCCGGAGAGATCTCGTGTCTGCACACGATGGAGGACTTGTTTCTAGGTTGCGTGTTGAAGTGACAATGATTCGAAGAGAGAGCGTCGTTCTTTTTTACCCCTGAAATTCTATGTCCTCGCTTGACTCCTTAACCTTACCCATGCTATGCGAGTGCGAGACAATCATGATCTTGCTTCTTCAAGTACAACGTGGGCGCTATTCACAAAAGAAGACTAGAAGTAGCGCTAGGCAAAGTTGTCTCCACCATTCTAGCCAATATCCTAAGACGAAAAGCTCGAAATTCAGCGCTCCACTATATTTATTCTCTTTAGGCCTTACGCTCAACATTCAGAAGCGGGAGCATCGGGTAGATCTGGAAACACTTAGCAGGAGTATAATATTCCTGAATTTTGCTATCCTGCTGCTATTTGCGTCCGCAGTGGGACTACTCCCTCTGCGCTAATATTTTTATTGATCCTTTCTTACTGTCCTTCTGTGCGCCGCGATCAAGGACGCCCACCTCGAGGCATGGCACTATCTACTTAGATGTCTCCACGGATACATTGAAGACTCACGCAGAAGTCTTAGTGAAAGAAAAGGGCTCAGGTTGTCTTCACTTCACTGCTTGTCAATTGCAGCCGAACCACTGAACGATAACATTTGGAGTGATGTTATTCCACGCCCTGCAGGGGATTTGCGGCTATTCAATAACTTTGCTTAGCCTTGTCATGTTAGAGCCGGACATGTATCGGATGATACTTTCCCTTTCTATGCCCTGCAACTTGCAGGATAAGAAATGCTATTTGCGGACAGGAAACGGCCATTGAAGTGGATCTAGAATGGGTACGTACTTGGATGAGAATATGCGATATGAATCACAGAGATAGCTATGCTATGCGAAAAGTCGAAGACCGGTGAGTTACTATATACGCTTAGTCGATGCACGACTTAAATGCATTAAAATATTTGTCAACGTCAGGCTCACTAGAATAAAATAAGCCGCACTGAGTTATGTTTGGGGCAAATCTCAAAGCCTTACACGGCAAGAAAATCAATCGCGAAGTTCTCGAACATGAGGGAGGTTTATAGAACCAAGCCCTTCTTCCAGTCATATTTATCAACGCTATTGAATTGGTAAATGGCTTGGACATAGAGTATATTTGGATTGATGCTCTATGTATTATTCAAGACAATGATATAGACAAGAAAGGACAAGTAACTAATATGTCCAAAATTTATAAGTCTTCGGTTATCATGATTATTGCTGCTGCAAGATATGATTCTAATGCTGGTTTGCCTGGTAGTAGAGACGGCGACAGACTTTACGAGCAGCAGGAAATCGTGGTTATACCCCCCACAAATGATGACATCGGGCTCTTTCTTCTAACAACAGTAAAGTCTCATCCGAAGTGTGTAGATGTGAGCTACGCTACATCACTTAGTGATTTTGACTTGAGCATGTCAGCCCTTCTACTCAATCGTACCAGTTGTGTTTGGAAGTTCAGATGCCTTTGTCATCTTATATATCCACTGAATAATCATTTCATGCTGTTGGAAGATAAAATGCTAATCTTCTCCTTGTGGCAGATGGGATAGTAAGGTACGACGATGAAGTTCTGCAAATACTAATTCGCCTTCTTGTTTTTACATGAGCCCTACCACTTCTCTGACAGCCGGAACTGACTTTGCTGTACCCATAGCTTTATCCTCATGTAACCTTGTTTTTACCGAGAAACAGGTCATTTGGAGCTGCAGTGGTGCAATCTTCTATGAAGAGTCTTGTTTCGAAGATATGCAAAGTATATCACGGTTTCTATGGGCCTTGCCATGCACCCGCTTCGAGCTTGTCCTCTCGTGGACCTCCGTCTATTCTCTGCATTGATACAATAAACGCTCTACACTTCCCATGACATTCCTCGAAGAGCAGGTTGTCTTCCATGGTTAGTCATGGGTGGGCTGGGTAGGAAGCATTTATATTTCTGTAACTGATGATACGCTCGAGAGGTAAGTGATCCAAATACCCATAATTGACTAGCATTCAGAGCCCATATAACTATAGTTATACAGCTTTAATCATCTGCTATTTTCATCAGAGCAATCTCTTATTATTCCAGCCTGTTTCTAAGCTGAGTTATCTGCGTGGAAGCCAATGACCCGCAGATTCAGATAGCGATAGCGACGACTTCATGTACAACCAAGGCATCTCTTGAAGACACCCGAGAAATCCTAAAATAACAGGCGCACATGTCAAAGGTACCTCCCAGATTTGACTGAGAATGTGCTGAAGGGATTTCCGGACGGATATCTCCTATTTATCTGGGCAGATTCTGCCTTTTCCAAATGGTAGCTCTAGCTCCTGATAGGGTCGGAAAACGCAAACGTGAGGGGAATCATGGCATTGCACTCAGTGGAATATCCCTTTTCAAATTCTCGGAGAATTTTTCTCTTCAGGTGGTACATTTTTGATTAACGATGAAAGAACCACCGACAATCCTGGGAACATTCTCAAAGTGTTTAGAGAGCTATCTGCCTTAAATTTCCGCAAAGTTATTCTTGAGTGGAACATTCCGCTTGTCAATATTCGAAAAACCACTTCTTTTCCCTGAAATAATCATAACTTTAACATCTAAATCAATCTCATAATCAGAAATATCCCGTGAAACTTGCTGCATCCTGCTAATCAGGCTCGCTTGAGACTCTTCTTCTAGCTCTTTTAGCTCCTAAGTGGTTTAAGTAGTTCTGGGTGTTCTGGTAGACTTGGGACTTTATAGCTCTCCTTTTGAAGACTTCAACATTCCGTAATACTGGGTATAAAGTATTAATCACTTAGACTTAGAAAGGTCTTTCTCAAGGTAGGCTCAGATCTAAAGAGCATGTTCTCATCTTAAGTGGGTTAACTCCCCAAAACAAATAGTCCTGTCTCCCAAGTTAGCTACTTAAACTCGCTGTAAGATTAGCAATCACTAGTTACTAACTTGTAATCCAATTCCTTTGCTAAGCAAATATTCATCTTGAGCAATGTGAAAGAGATAGGATTAAAAGAAGACTTCTTCACAATTGATGTTCATCTTCACCTCAAACCATAGCCTGTCCGAAGCAATTAATCATCGTTTACGGATAAGTCCAAACGATACGGTCCCGAAAAGGGAACAACAATACCAACAAGTGGGTGCAGGAATTCTGTGCACACGGGCCAACATCACCAAAAAATCTAAGGGGCTCATAGATTGAGGTCAGGGCTCTGAGCAGGATGGGATAAGTTTTGAATATTATGTGCTTCCTTATACTCCTGCGCAAGGCCTCTTTTTCTCATGCCGTGAGATGGATCTCCGTCCTTTAATATAAATAGGTAGAAGGCGGTCCATATAGTATTTCTAAGTCATTGCATTACCCTTAACCGTTACTTCTACCTCGTGAGGTTTGCCTGCTTCCCACTCTTGCATGCGGTGTTAATATTCCTCCTCTGTTTCTATTGTTGGGCGTCGCCGAGGCTTAAAAAAATAAGGCGGATGCTCGACTTTATCCTCTTCATTATTATAGAACTCTAGTTTCTCTGCTTTCCCCTACCAAGAGATTCACGCAGCAATGTGAAACCGAACACCCTTTAGCGGAGGCCTTTCCTCAATATTCTCTGGATTATTTCGTGTTCCTTATTCCCGAAGGATCATTCCTTGTGCCTGTGATATTGAATCGATATGTGCTTTATCTGTATATATAATATAATCGAAGAAATTAAAGAAAGGGTTATATAGGTGGGTTTCGCCATATATAGCTCGATTTATATGGTTTTGTACTGAAATAGCCTTCTTAACAAATACACACTTATATTATCCGCCCTTTTTTGTAAGCTCTCTTAACTTATATTAAAGTTGGCGCCGGTAAACAGGCAATTTATGGTATTCGATCTGTGCTTCGTATGGCTATTTACAAACAGGATTTCGTGAGGGTGAACAAAGCATCTTATATATCGATTTAGTGACTTTTGATTTGCGTTCAAGTACTTGAGACCTTTGCCAAGTCTTCCTTTTTGCAAAAGGGCCAAGCTCTTTATATTGTTTCTTCCATTTTCGGCCACAGGCTTCTGAAATCTTACAGTCGGCTGAAATCTGACGCATTAACTTAGCCCCTCTATTATAAGCTAATGCATCAAAGAATTTGCACTTCCTTGTAGTTGTAGCTTCTCCGCCAGCAAGAGGTTCTGGGGAAGGGGTTCGGAAAGGATTGCAACGTGTTGGTGGTGCCATAATTAGATGTAGAAGAGTTATTGTTGTTTTAGCAAAAATCGTGTTTTTGGTGTTTTGGGCCCGTGCGCACAGAATTCCTGCACCCACTGTTGATACGACAAGGCTACTCCAGAAATTATCCATTCAAACCCCGAGCGGACATAATCGTTGGCCCTCCGGTTGCGAAGGAATATGGCTTTTGTCCGACTTTCTACGCCGGCACCTAAGAGGGACCCGAAGTCCATGATGGCACATTGAGTGACTTTATATAAAGGCTGATCGTCTACGCCTTCAAGTATTAAATCAATCAGTTCAATCTCATCATTCATTCATATAGAGCTCATCTCAAGACATCCAATCACTTCCTACAAATCTTCTCAATATGGCCACCAAAATCGCGGTAGCTGGTGTGACCGGCAAAATAGGTCGTCTCATATCTACTGCCCTTCTTGCACATCCTAATGTCCAAGTCCACGGCATCTGTCGTAACCCCAGCAAAGTCGCTTCCAGCTTAAAATCCAACCCCAACTTCAAAATCTTTGAAGCTTCCTCTGACGACGCTGCAGCTCTTCGTCGCGGATTGGCTGGTACCTCAGCATGTATTTGTTGCTATCTGGGTGATCATACATTGATGATCGATGGGCAGAAGACCCTCATCGACGCTTGTATCGAAGAGAAAGTCCCTCGATTCATTGCTTCCGACTGGAGTCTTGATTTCAGAGGACTTAAGATGGGCGATCACCCTGCTAAAGATCCCATGAAGATTGTTCAGGCTTACTTGGAAGAGAAGGAGCAGGAGGGAAAGATTAAGGGTGTTCATATTTTGAATGGTTGTTTTATGGAGATTTTTTGGGCGCCGTTTGTGGGGTTTGTTAATGCGGAAGAAGGAAAGTTCTCGTATTGGGGAACGGGGGATGAACCGATTGAGATTACTCGATATGAAGATGCGGCGAATTTCACGGCCGAGGTGGCTCTTGATCCTACTGCGAATGGGTTCCTGAATGGTGGGCTATATCCAGATGTGTTTTCACCAATTTTTCTCGACTAACAATATCCTAGTTGTTGGAGACAAAAAGTCCATCAAGGAAATAGCAGAGGTGTTTAAAGAGCGCTTTGGTGGAGAGCCGTCCTTCGTGAGGAAGGGCTCACTCGATGACCTTTACAATATCATGATCCCGGGTTTCAAAAAGGATCCCCAGAACATCCATTCATGGTAAGAAACTCAAGTCTCCTTATCCACTACCACTTTGAATTCAGGTCCAGGACAGGCATGAAATTCTACTCCGTCCTTTTATTTCTCTTTTCCTCTATTCATCAAGGACCAACTGACATCATCTCGATAGGATGGGGATGTTCTATCAATATTACATGTTGAATGGAACAACTTTGATGAGAAGTCGGGACAATGATCGATACCCATCGTTCAAGGCACAGAATGTCGAAACATTCTTGAAGGGTCAGGATCAGAAGGATGTTGGGAAGAGTTCTTTCTTTTAGGCCTGAATGAAGGAATTGTCTTGACCGCGGGAAGCGGCTAATTTGGTGACATGAGTAAAGATTGCAAGAAATAAATATCCGTTTGATTTTTTGAAAGAGAAAGTGACTTGAAAGGGAGAGCGATTTTGAAGAGAAGAGTGATCTTGAAAAGAGTGACCTTCTAGATAAAAGGATTTTGGAGTGCCTCCTCAAAGGATATGTGAAACACGATAGCTGTGTAGGAAGGACATCTTCTAGATACGGCTTCATCCACAATGGACACTCGTCTTGTAGTGAAATCCATTCCATTGTTGAAAGCCATAACCGCATAATGCATTTGCTTAATGTACAGCTGCCCCTTCTCATCTAACTACGTAATCTTCTAATACCCGTCGCAGCAAAAGACCTCCCAAACCTCTGCCCTCTGTCTATCATACCCCCCTCTACCTTCCCTCCGTACCCTCGCCACCCACGAACGAACAATTTATTTCCCAACCGCGTTCTTCGCAATACCCTCAACCTCCTGCACCACACTCTTCACCCCCTCTAAACTCTCCTTCTTCATCATCTCTTCCTTCCCACCCCATTTATGATACTGCATCCACCTATAACCCTGCGTCAACTGCGACCCTTCATTGATGAAATGGCACATGAATAATAGCGGATTGATAGGTGTGACGGCGAGTGCGTAGCGCATGAATGTTGCCGAGTAGACTGTTAGAGCGAGTGTCATTTTGCCTGAGATTCTATTTGCTTTTCTATTAGTGCAGTTTCGCGGAGGGGAAGAAATATATTTATAATCCTACACTTCTGGTGATTTTTGAGTATCCATTACCGCAGCGATAGGGATACCGAAATTCGAAACTGGTCCCCAGAAATCTACATCATATAATCAGTATTCCATACTTCGAAACTCAGCTTTGAAATGGTCGTGTGGTTCATCCCAATCCCCGGAAGAAAGAGGAAGAGCACGTACGAGTAGAGCAGACATAGCTGACTGCGGGATTTGAACGAATCTTCGCATTGATTGCTTTTATGAAGGCCGCCATTGCAATTGAGAAGTAAGTTGGGAATGAGAGAAGAGGATGGAATAAGAGGAAAGTTTGTTGTGGAATTCTTTGCGCTACTTTCACCGTACCTAGTACGAAGTAGAGCTCTCTCAACAACATCGGAGAAGATCGGCCGTTTTGCCGTCTTTATCTAAAAATTCAATTTACCTACCTTGAGCAGCTTAAGAAAGGATTTATGATTATTATTTCAAGAGTCACAAAGACTGATTGAGGAGATGAGACGGTATAGTATATTCTCAAAATAAAAGAGTCTTGAGTGATTGCGTTGGCTGTTGCTTTCTATGCTACAATTCGCAGTTTTTAGTATGTGAAAATTATAACCCCCTCAACGCCATTACTGTGCATTTTCCTATCATTGGCCAATTTCTCATAATCCACTCTTCTAAATAACTCCGCTTGGCCATGTCTCTATCTTCTTGAGGGAGGGAATCCAGGAGGTGCGCTAAATCCTTGGGGTGGGAATTGACCGCCAGGAGCTGGAAAGCCTGGAGGGGGGAATCCGGGTGGTGCTGTAATTTGTTAGTCTAGCATTTTTAAAAAATATATATATAATGAATCTTACCTCCTCGCCCAGCAAACGGTGGAGCCCCAGGGAAGCCCCCAAAAGCTGGAGGTGGTCCGCCTACACCAGCTGCAGGTCCCTATGTAAAATTAGCCATCGCTCTTTAAATCCCAGATGTAGGAACATACAGCCAACCCAACAGCAGCTCCTCTTCCAGCCGGTCTTGCAATACCAGCTCCAGCAGCGAGAGTAGAAGCAAGGTTTCCTCCTGGAGCACTTGTACCTAAACGGGCGCTTGGGTCGGCTGGAGGTGGGGATTCGACTGAGAGGGAGATAACATTAGCGCCTCGAACGATTGTAAGACCCAATGTACGTTTTTCCTCCGCTTCGATGGTTGCTGCTGCGGCAGTGCTTGAACCTGGAGCTCCTGTAGCTTTAGCGGCCTTGCGCTTCACGTGTCTAAATTCTTCGGTGTCGGCGAGAACGAGGTTCATATGCTATCAAGAGTCAGCATCTGGGAAGCTCGAATTATAGAGGTATTGTACCTTGTCGAATGCCAACATCTGTCCCACCATTTGACGTCCATCATTCATGGTCACTCTCATCCGGTAGTTGATCTATAGCCTTGTTAGCCCCTCTTCTAAATCCCTCTTCTAAGCTCTTCTGGAGTCGCATAACAGCTGGAGGAGCTTGTGCAAACGGAAATAACGTACGAGACCGGCCTAGAGAGATTGAGAAAGTCAGCCTATAAAGTCAACAAGAGTTTATAGATTTGTCTGGCAGGAGATTAGACTCACCATTTTTCCTTGCTTGTTCGCCATGATGACTTGAGATGCACGATGTTAACGGCTCTCTATTTTCAAAGAATGGATATTGAAGTTCGAGGACTTCGGTCGACTCTCTAGCTCTTTTCAAAGCTTATGAGTGTTGTGACTTGAATAGTCTTGAACTGAAATTATCGCGAAGGCAGGCTAGCTTTCTCGAGGGCAATCAGAAAATATTTCGCAGCCTTAGTTTTAAGGTTAAAATTTCGATGATTAAGCAGTTAGGGCAAGAATCGTTTTAGCGAGCACCCGGGAACTTCAAAATATTTTTTGGACTTGAATCTCAAAACCTATTAACGACAAAAATATCCCCCTTTCGACAACTTCTTCAACATCAATCACAATGGCTGAAGAAAAGAGCGCCAACCCCATGAAGGAGCTTCGAATCCAGAAGCTCGTTCTTAACATTTCCGTCGGAGAATCTGGAGATAGGCTCACTCGTGCTGCAAAAGTTTTGGAACAATTGAGTGGTCAAACTCCTGTCTATAGTACGAATACGATTCTCCACAGAAGCACCAAAAAATATATCTGACATGATCAATTATAGGCAAGGCCCGATACACTGTCCGAACGTTCGGTATCCGTCGTAATGAAAAGATTGCTGTGCACGTCACCGTTCGTGGACCGAAGGCCGAGGAAATCTTGGAGCGTGGATTGAAGGTAAAGGAATACGAACTCCGAAAGCGCAACTTCTCTGAGACTGGTAACTTCGGTTTTGGTATCAGCGAACACATCGATCTCGGTATCAAGTACGACCCTGGAATTGGTATTTACGGAATGGATTTCTACGTCTGCATGACCCGTCCTGGTGAGCGTGTTGCTAAGCGTCGCCGATGCAAGACCAAGGTTGGTGCTGCTCACAAGGTCAAGCGCGATGAGACTGTCAAGTATGTCCCAAAATGATTCCCATGCTGTCAGTGTATATACTGACTGAAAATAGATGGTTTAAGAACCGATTTGAGGGTATTGTCCGATAAATTATCAATCATGCAGCATGGGCTTCGAGAATCTGGTTTCGATCATTGGCATTTTGTCACAGCATGGGGGATTGCGGAGTACATGAATGGACAATGAATGGCATCATTGACTGTAATTTACTGCATCAGCGGATCAGATTACAATGAAGCAGTTCATCAAACTGTTCAGCTCGACTCCCTTTGTGGATCAGCTGCGGCCTCAGAGACCGACCGGCTTGCCGGCTTTTTGCAAGTGCTTTACTATGTAAAAGTGATTTTGATATCAAGTTTGCTTCCTGACAGAACTGGCTGTCTATTTCTAGCTGTTTATCCGAACGCGCTCTAGAACACAATCAACGGAGATAATATACATTTGAATAACCTGATTCTTGGGACCACCTCCTCTCTAATTAACAAGATGCCGAATAATTCGTCAATTACTTCGTGTTCGGGGTACCATTGATGGGATTGCTAAATACCCTTCCAATGACAGAAGGCTTTACAAAACATCAGTTCTCATTTCCCAATACATCCATTTCCTCAAACAATACCTCTGATCATTGGTTGCTGATACCATCAGCAAACTTCTTACTTCCCACGCCCTGATGCTCACTTGCTCCTTGCTGATCCTGACTGCCAAGTTTCGATGCTGAACCAGTTGTTTGATGATTCGAAGCACCAGCTCGACTGTACGCCGCTTCAATGTTTTGGATTCCGGGAGTCTTTGAGGAATCGGAGAGAAATTCTCCAAAAGTATGTATATATTTCAAACAAAATAGGAAACTCTCTTTATTTTCAAATCCTTCTAATTTACATAATCGCTCAAACTAGTCTCTGATCAGTGTTTCCCGGTCTGTGGAATTATTGATCTTATGGCTCGAAAAGGTTTCTAGCGTAAGTCCTGATAGACTTGAAAAGATGCCTTATGTTAGAGCATAACGAACCCTGATCGTCGAAATCTTCTCTTAGCTATTTGGGCTTTGAACCACATTGCACTTTCATATGCCTTTGTCATGCACTTGAAGGTTTGGCAAATCTACGGCAAGATGATGATTCTTCGGAGTTGAGAAACGTGTAGAGCTCTTCTCAATAATATAACTTCATAATATTTCATTTTATTCAAGACGCCTTCCACCCATCAACACCATCCAGCTCAAAGGCCTCAAAATGTCATGAAAAACACATTCATTGCTCCAATCATATCCTCCCAACCCTTCTCTTTCCTTTCCTTTCCTTTCCTTTCCTTTCCTATTCTGATCGACTCATTTAAGACGAAGGACCTTTAGTATAACTATCCCAAAACCAATCAATATCACACATTCGGAACCCCCGGGATTAATCCAAAAAGAGGGTACTTACTCATTCCAGATCTTCCCGAAGAACCCTGGTTTGGCACCCTGTTCTGTAAAGCTCTGACGACGAGCTTGTGCTGTTGCGTCTTGGGAATTGCGTTTTTGATTTATGAGGGAGCTGAAGAGTCCGCTTCCTTGGGATGGCTGTGTGTCGAGAGCAAAGTTAGTAAACGAGGTTAGTGGGAGGGAAGAGGAGGTATGACAGAAGGAAGAAAGGGAGGGTGGAAGAGAGGGAGAAAGGGAAAAAAAACGAACTCTTCTGCCACCAGTGGGAGAAGAATCTCCACCGTTGTTGGCTGGTGTGGATGTCGTTCCTAGGCTATCTTTGACTGTGATTGTTTTGCCTGATGAAGCCATATTGATGTTGATGTTGAGAAATGAGGATTGATGGTGATTGATTTGATGTTTAGTTATTTGCTGGAGACGTAGACGTTGCACCCGAGGGAGAAAGAGGAAATATCCCGTGTTATATAGCAACCAATACATGTAGTGATACCCCTCCCCCCCTACGATAATGATCTCATCCCTCCCACCCCCCGCTCGCTCTCCAAACCCCTCATTCGCTATCCACACTCTTGTTTCTTTATCAGCCTGGCACATTTCCATACATTTGCATCTCTATCCCGCGTTGATGGCATGATTTCTTCAACTTATCCAACCAACTTCTGTCCTCATCCGTGTCTACATGCCTTCTCCTTTCGATCCATCGAATCAAGTTCTACCTTTTGAATAAGATATTCAGGCATCTTGCCGCTTTGGTTGCACTGTGAATACCTGGTGTTTTGGGTGATAAACCCCTGCCCTGCAAGTATTAACTGGAGCCTCAGCCAGGGGTTTCGCCCAATAGTGAAGCTGCTTTTCGAGCATTTGTCTGGTGGAAGATACTAAAAACACACCCATGGTTTATTTATCCTACGTATAAGTAAGCAGAAACACAGTATGACGAGTGGATGGCTTAGTGTACTTTTGTTCTCAGCTTTGCCTGTTTGAGGTCTAGATCGAGGGGTTTGAGATGTTAATCGGTGGTGGCGGTTGTTGGTTTCCGAAGCTTCCGATGGGATCGTTCTTTAAACTACCTCGACATCGATATTTGAGTTCGGACGCTTTGTTGTTTTAGGCAAGTGTTCTTACGAGTTGTGAATATTGAGCCTTTTCATCTACGTACGTAACTGTACGTACCCCGCATTGCGACCCCGGATTTGCAATCACATTCGATCCTGTTCCAGATCACGCTCAGGAGAGGAACTCGTTGGTAACGAAGCCTTCTGTCCTTCTATCGTACATAGTTTGAGTGAGTAGTGAGTGACCATTATATATTCTAATTATTACGGTACCTAGACAGGGATATATCTCAAGAACCTTCCTCCGCTATTCTTGTTCCTTTTGGGCTGTAGGATTCCAAATCTCCATTTCGGCAGAATGCCTCAAACGGTTCTTAGATTGGACACACATTTCCTAATATATCAGCTTTGGGCAACCCTCCCAGAAATGACGACTTGCAACAAAAACATGGGTACTTACCTACTACAAGCTGACAACTGTGGGTGCGGCTGAGTCAGCTTCGCTACCCCTGAGTTTGTCTTTGTCGAACTTGGAGCTGGGAACGTTTTATATTTCTTCAGGAAAAAGAAAAAAAAAAGAAGAAAAAACTCCCTAAAAAAAAACGTTAGTATAAGAGGGTAATTCCACAAACCAACCTTTCGATAATCGAGACTTAGGTCCATCTGGCCACACGTTTATGCTACGCCAAAAGCTGACATGAACGCCTTTCAATCTCATCCAACGAAATCCGCCATAAATCATGATCAGACCGCCGAACCGAACGCCTAACCCAATCAGTGGCACACAACATAGTGCCGTCTCATTCTACAAGCAAACAATGCTTTGTTATGAGTGGGGGCGCCGAATTCGTCGAAACCTGCAGGGCAGAAGACGAAAGTACAGCCGCTCTGAGGCTGGTGATGTAGATGAGGATTTCGCGGGGGTTGCTTCTGTTGATGAATTGACTTGATATGATCTGGAAGGCGAAGATTGGAAGAAGTAGAAACTCTATTTTTCTTTATATATATATTCCTAACGATCACTCACTCCAACCAAAATCAAAGACCGTACTGGCGTAACCAGCCTTATGCCTAGTGAATTCTGATCCCTTTGTAGAACTTTGATGGAGAATATATGTTGTTAGCTAGCTCTTTAAAAATGGTAATATTTTGACGCCGCCACGAATCGTTTGTCCAAGTAAAGTGGCTCTCGAAAAGCCTTCTCCTATCTGTGGCTAGTCGAAGTCCATGTGGCACGCTGCAAACTCACATTACTTCTAACAGTCAGGAGCTATAATATCGAGGAACAAGATTTAGATTTTTATATGTATGCTTCAATATGGCTAAATGGTTCTCAACAATGCGATCCCTGAGATCATAATAGCTAAAATGACTGTTTATATAGGTATCACCGGTAATTGCAATTACAAAGATGACTAGGAAATAGTAGTAACAAGTTGGTTCAGATTGATTTCTATTCTCTACGTGCTACGTGTGGTGTTGATATGTGCTTATGCCTCGATAAGTCATGAGCTAGTCCCAATCCGGTAAGTAGGCGAAGGAAGGCGAACTGAAAATATCCCAACATTGGCAGTTTTCTCTTTTATGGTTAGGTAATATTTAAAGATCCCGAAAAACGCGAAGTATAAAAGAAAACACTTTTAATAAACCGTATCCGTAACTGCAAAGAAAATCCTCCATCCTATAACCCTTATTTCGTCGCCTTTTACTCTACCCCTGTATTCTCTCTCTGTACCCAGCCTTCTACTTGAATTCGGAGTGTGTTCGTATTGAGTAGTATTTATAGTGCCTTTATGGGAGTGACTTTAGTTATAGAATTAGCAGGGTTRTTATGCCTGTTAATTTACCTGATCTCTAAGAGCTTTTTTTTCTTATAGAATTGTCTAATAGCCATAATATCGATTATTAGTTGCTTTTCCTTTATGGTTCCAAGTTTAACTATATATTTATATAGCGAATATAAGTTTATATAGATAATTATAGAAATATTCTTAATGCTTAGCTATTTAGTAATAAGTTTTAAGGTTAAACTAATAGTAATATTAATATTAACTCTACTAACTATGCTATATAGCTTTAATATGAAAATACTATATATTACTTTTTTATACTTTATAGAGCTATAATAAATTAAGTTTTCTTTTATTTTAAATTTATCTTTTTTAACTTTTTTCTCATTTATTATAATAATAATATATTCTATCTAAAAGCTATAATTTTTATTATTAGCAAATAATCTATTAATAAATATAAACAGCTTTATAGTTTCAAGTTTAAATTTAATAAAATAGAAATTTTAGCTCTTATTATTTTTCTATTATTTTAGATACTTATTTAGTATTTTAATATTATTTATATCTAAATCTTAATATTATATTATAATTAATAAATTATATAAAGCTTTTAGTTAATAAATTATGGCAATATAGGTGCCGCAGGCTCTTTACTTAAGGTAGATTTGCCTATATTTATTATTTTTCATATTAATTAGCTTAATTTAGTTAGCTTGGCCTTTTTAAATTAAAGTAATATTTTTTTCAGTTTAATTCTTAATTAGCTTATAGCTATTAAAGATTAATAAATTATTAATAAAAAGTATTTTTACTAGTTTAGCCTTAAAGTTAGCTTTTATTAGTTCTATAGCTTCTAGGGTTGCAAATATATTATTTTTAATAAAGAAAGTATTATTTATTTATATTTTAACTATATTAACTATATTATTAATAGTAATTATTAAGTAAGAATTATATATTAAGGTTTATATATATAACTTTTCTTTATAATATTTATAGTAGATATTAAATTAATATATTTTAGCCTTTATAATATTATATAAAGGTTTTATTATCTTTATAATTATATTTTTAGATAAAACTGCGAAGATTTTTTTTAGAGGTTTTATATATATAGTTTAATTAAGAGTTATAGTTAATTATATATATACTTAAATAATATTTTAAAGATAAACTTTAATATTTAATACCAAAAAAGGTGCTAAAGCTAAAATAAGATATTAGCTAACTCGTTAAATTATTGGCGATTATATTAAGATCTCTTTTTTTCCTTTATTATTATAGCCTTAAATAACTAGTTTTAACTTCTTATATAAAGTACTAGCGGCTATACCCTTAATTTTATTAATTAGTTTCAAGTTAAATAATCTAATATTTTTTATAATATATAAATTATATGGCATAAACTCAAATATACCTTTGCCGATAAATCTATTAACTTCTTACTTTTTTAATACTTTAAATAATTCTCTAGATATTATAATAACTTTTTAAGCTTATAGCTTCTTAAAAAACTTTAAATTTAATACTTTTTTTGCCAAAAAATAAATAAATATAAATAGGGTATTTTTAATAAATATAGCTATAAGATAATTATTATAATTATTATTTAGATGCTATTATTATTAGTTATTTACTTTAGGCTTATTTTTTAATCTTTTTGATCTTTTTTATCGGCAAGGTAAGTCGTTATTTTGCTATATAGAATTCTTATTATTTTATATAGAATTTTTATTATTTTCCTTTTATTCTATATATTCTAATTTAATCTAATTTTTATCTAAGAGATTTTTACCAATTTCTTTATAATATAGTTTAATAATAGTAAATTAAAATAATATTAGTTTATTTAGTAGATTAACTATATATATTTAGCCCTTTATATTTAATAAGATATAAGATTTAATTTATTTCTTTTTTTCTTTTTAAATAAATATTTTAGAGTTTAGTAGAAAATTAAGTAAATAATATATTTATAGTTTATTTTATATATATAAAGTATTAATAACTTTGTTGGGATATTCTCAGTTCGCCTTCCTTCGTCTGCTTACCGGATTGGGACTAGCTTATGACTTATTAAGGCATGAGCATATATCAATACCACACGTAGCACGTAGAGAATAGAACTACATCTAAACCAACTTGTTACTACTATTTCCTAGTTATCTTTGTAATTGCAATTACCGGTAATACCTATATTAATTAGTAGTTTATTACAAACTATAAATTAGCTTGGTATCCTTAAAGAGATGATAAAGAACCGTTCCTATTATACTATTTTTTTACGTGCTCGAGAATACTTAAGAATTAAAAAGCAACTAGCGTTTTATGTATATTAGAAGCTTGGAGAAACTAAAGGTATTTAAAGGCTAAGAGATTTGCACGTAGGTTTTATACATCTAGTAATTTTAAAGCCCGCGTTTACCACRTAGAACAACGACGTTTACGAAGTAATTAGAGGTTTGCAGCTAGGTTTTGGACACCTAGTGATCTCTAGATTCACGTCAAACTATGTCAAAATCATCTCCGACATCCTTCATTCACCTCACTACACCTTACCCCTCTTTTCACACAACCCTCTTTTACACGACTCCTCTCCTACACAACCCTTACACGAACGAACGAACACCCTGCCTACCCGTTAACAAATGGGAAGAAGACCTTGATCCCAATAGTCAAACCCTTACTGAAGCTAAGGTCAATGCATATATCCTTTGGCGACTGGAGGAATATAAAGAGTCTAATAGCAGAGACGAGGACCTACAAGAAGACTATCAAGAAAACTTCAATAATTGGACTAGAGATGTCTTCAATGTTGGCAATAAGCATATTACACGAATGCTACGAAATTACCTACGAGAGAACGGAGTCTATGTTGCAAAGAGAAAAGGAGCTATCATCAATAATGAACTCGAAAGAGCGACGGGCGCACAGGAATTTCATAAGTGGACAGAACAAGAAGCTGAACAGCAACTCAGAAGCAATAAGAACGTGTTCAACTCGAGGTGTAACCCTGCATGGAAGATTGCAACAGATAAGCTACTGGGGAGATCTCCTACCCCTGCGACTGTTATACCTGTTGGCAATATCACTACGAATACTGCACCTACGGGTACAACAACTGGCCCAACTGGCAATGCACCTGTTGGCGTAACACCTGGCATAGTCGGCAATACGACTACGAATCCTGTACCTACTAGAATAACACCTGTTATAGCTAATTTAGTAATACCTACTGGTACTACTTTGCAGCCAATCCACTACCCTGCAATAATAACAATTACCCCTTAGAACTTTAATGCTACGGCTGCACAATTTAGATTAAATTAAGGCTAATTTGCTAACAATAACGTGCAAATAGGGAGTTTATCTTAATAATTAATATAATAGGGATTATAGCAATTAATAAGCTAAATACTAAATTTTAATATGCCATATAATATGCTACCCGCACTATCAGTAATAATTCTAAGCATATTACTTATTTAACTACCATTATAGGGACCTTCACCAGCTTATTTAAGCTTTCTAGTACCTGGCAACGTGCTATTTAATTCTATAGATAATAAAGATCTTGTAAACTTGCAGAAAGCCTATAATAACAACTTAAAATATAGAGGGCCGCTAGATGATTTTAGCTTATACCTGCAGATTTTCTATAATTAATATACTCGGGCTAATATCTAGAGAAGTGCGTATTATTTAGCATTTCCAATCATGCTAAAAGGCCAAGTACTTTAATATTACTACTAGAAAATTAGCGGCAGATAATTTCCATTTAAAATAATAATTATGCTAATATAAAAGAACTTCAAGATAGATAAACAACGTCAGCAAATACTAGGCAAATGGTATTCTATAGATCTTTACTTAATTATATAAYATAAAGAAAATAGGAGCAAGAGCATGGCTAAGTATTTCAAGCTATTGCTTAAAGAACTTTACGAGATATAGCTAGGTTTAGCTCTATTATACTAATAGGAGGATATAATAAGAAATTAACTAATAACGGCATATTAATCTATATTTAAGTATATTATTACTTATTATAGATTTATAATTATGCTAAATATATTTTATGCTAATCTTTAAGTATTAATAGCTATAGCTGCTAATTAAAAATAAATAAATATATAAGTATATAATATTATAACTAAAAAAGACAGACAATTTTATACTAACTATTAATATTATAAAGATATATATATATTAAATAACTATTAAACTTGCGGAGGAGAATAAAACCGCTATTTTTAATATAGTAATAATAATAAGAAATACTTTATTTATTAGAAAATAAGATATTAGTTAACTAAGTACTTTAAAAAAAAGCAAGAAAAAGCTTATAATAGCTTTAAAAAACAACTATATATATAAGATAAACTATTATATAAATAATAAATATGCCAATATATTTTAAAATATAAGAGYATACTTAACGATAAAGCTATGCTAGAAGCTTTAATTATAGATTTAACCTTTTTTAAGGATAAAATTAATAATAATAATAATAATATTAAAATAAGGATATTATATTTAACCTTTTTGGGAAAGATTTAAAGCTTTTAAATAATTACTTACTTAAACGAGTAATTAGCTAGGTATATATTTACTCGAATAAATATAACTATACCTATTTTTAGTAATACTTTATTTACTTTTATAATTAATACTTAATATTTAGCCTTTATTTTTTAAAGAATTCTTATTAATATTAAAATTATATAAATATTAACTAYTAGCTATAAATAAATATAAGTATTAAATAAAGATTAATCTCTTTAACTTAATAAGTTAAAAGCTAGCTAAGCCAAGGTTTACTTTAGCATTGGCATAATTATATTTACTAGTATTATTAATATTAAAATATCTTTAAAAACTATTACTTTTTATATAGTTCTAGCTAATATTCCATTCTTATTCTATTTGCAAGATATGGACGACATGAAAGTATATTTTAATAATCTTGAAAATATACTAATTTAAGGCAAAAAAAAGATTTTAATTATTTAATAATAGGGCTACCCTTAAATACTTTTAGAACTACTTAAATTAAATRTAATTTATAACTACTTTAACGAGCTTGCTAAATGCTACTTAACTAACGTTAAACTTTATTAGCTATACCAACAATTTGGCCACCCTTTTATGYGTAAATTTATATAAGTTCTATAATAATCTAGCTATAATATTAATATTAAAGCTATTTAGCACCTAACTAAGTATTACTATATATACTAAATATATGGCAAATTACTAGGTAAATTTAAGTTTATAYTATATAATAATTAAAAGTTTAACTACTATATATATATTAATATTATATATTTAAATAGCTTATCTATATTATATATTATAGATAAATCTATATACTTTAAAGCTATATGCTTTGTGAAAAGTATATCGGCACAATACGCTTAAAATGCTCTACGAGCATATTAAATTAATATTTATATTAGGCCACCTAATATCATTATATATAATGCCGATACAAACTTTACATCGAAGGAGTTTAAATAACACGCTTTACTTATAGCAGTAATTACTAAAGAAATTCCAGTAGAAGCATATTAATTAGTTAGCATAGTTAAGCGCTACTATACACCTTTCCGCCGTGCGTACCAAATTATTTAAAAAGAGCTACGCGATGCTGATAAGGAGATTATGCTGCAAATAGCTGTAAAAGCTGTGAATAATACGGCTGGACCTAATAGCATTGTACCTATTCTCCTAGTATTTGAAGCCTATCCCAAGATGACGATAATAAACCCACCTGCACCGTTAGTTACATAACGAGCTATAGTAGTAAAAGCTGCTATAAAAGAAATTAGGCAGTGCTATACCTAACGTTAAGTTACTAATACTTTACACATGCGAAACAAACTACAAGTACGTTATTTACTTAATTTTCCACTAAACTTTAAAGTATTTATTTGAAGAGAAAAAAAGAAATAGACTAAACCCTATACCTTACTAAGTATAGAGGGCTAAATATGTACAGTTAATCTACTAAATAGACCAGTATTATTTCGATTTACTATTATTAAGCTATATTATGAAGAAATTAGTAAAAATCCCTTAAATAAAGATTAGATTAAACTAGAATATATAGAATAAAAGGAAAATAGTAAAGATCTTATATAAAATAGTAAGAATTTTATATAGTAAAATAATAACTTGCCTTATTAATAAAAAAGACCGAAAGGATTAAAGAATAAGCTTAAAATAAATAACTAATAATAATAATATCTAGATGATAATTATAATAATTACCTTATAGCTATATTTGTTGAGAATACCCTATTTATATTTACTTATCTTTTGGCAAAAAAAGTGTTAAATTTAAAGCTTTTTAAGAAGCTATAAGCTTAAGAAGTTATTATAATACCTAGAGGACTATTTAAAGTATTAAGGAAGCAAGAAGTCGATAGATTTATTAGTAAAGGCATGTTTGAATTTATGCTGTACGATCTGCATATCATGAAAAATGTCAGATTATTCAACTTAAGGCTAGTTGATGAGATTAAGGGCATAGCCGCTGGTGCTTCGTACGAGAAGTTAAGACTAGTTATTTAAGGCTATAATAATAAAGGAAAAAAGGAGATTTTAACGCAATTACCAATAATTTAACGAGTTAGCTAACGCCTTATTTTAGCTTTAGCACCTTTTTTGGCATTAAGTATTAAGATCTATCTATAAGATATTACTTAAATATATATATAATTAATTATAACCTTTAATAGAACTATATATATAAAACCTTTAAAAAAAATCTTTATAATTCTACCCGAAAATATAATTATAAAAATAATAAAACCTTTATATAATATTACAAAGACTAGAATATATTAGTTTAGTATCTACTATAAGTATTATAAAAAGAAGTTATATATATAAACCTTAATATATAATTCTTGCTTGATAATTACTACTAATAATATAGTTGGTATAGTTAAAATATAAATAGATAATATTTTCTTTATTAAAGATAATATATTTATAATTCTAGAAGCTATAGAACTAATAAAAGCCAACCTTAAGGCTAAACTAGTAGAAATATTTTTTATTAATAATTCATTAATCTTTAATAACTATAAGCTAATTAAAAATCAAACTGGAGAAGATATTATTTTAATTTAAAAAGGTTAAACTAACTAAATTAAGCCAATTAATATAAAAAACGATAAATATAAGCAAACCTACCTTAAATAAAAAGCTCGCAGTATTTATATTGCCATAATTTATTAATTAAAAGCTTTATATAATCTATTAATTATAATATAATATTAAGATTTAAATATAAATAATATTAAAGTACTAAATAAGTATTTAAAATAGTAGAGAAATAATAAAAGCTAAGGTTTTTATTTTATTAAACTTGAGCTCGAAATTATAAAATTATTTATATTTATTAATAAATTATTTGCTAATAATAAAGATTATAGCTTTTAAATTAAATATATTATTATTATAGCAAATAAAAAAGAAATTAAAAAAGATAAATTTAAAATAAAAGAAAATTTAATTTATTATAGCTTTATAAAATATAAAAAAGTAATATATAGTATTCTCGCGTTAAAGCTATACGGCATAATTAGCAGAGTTAATATTGATATTATTATTAGCTTAATCCTGAAATTTATTACTAAATAACTAGGTATTAAAAATATTTTTATAATTATTTATATAGATTTATATTTGCTATATAAGTATATAGTTAAATTTGGAACTATAAAAGAAAAGTAACTAATAATTAATATTATAGCTATTAGGCAATTCTATGAGAAAAGAGAGCTCTTAAAAATCAGGTAGATTAACGGGCATGATAACCCCGCTAACTCTATAACCAAAGTTACTTTCATTAAGGCATTGTAAATACTACTTAACATGAATACACTTTGAATTTAAGTAGAAGGCTAGGTATAAAGAGAGGATATAGGGGTAGAGCAAAAGGCGACGGAATAAGGGTTATAGAATAGAGGATTTTTTTATAGTTATGAATATAGTTTACTAAAAATGTTTTCTTTTATATTTCGCGTTTTTTGGAATTTTCGAATATTACTTAATTATAAAAGAGAGAACTACTAATATTAGGATATTCTTAGTTTGCCTTCCTTTATCTGCTTACCGGATTAGGACTAGCTTATAACTTATTGAGGCATGAGCACATATTAACACCACACGTAGCACGTAGAGAATAGAACTACATCTGAACCAACTTGTTACTACTATTTCCTAGTCATCTTTGTAATTGCAATTACCGGTAATACCTACAAACTTAATATTAAGTATAATACTGCCTAACTTTTTTTATAGTAGCTTTTACTATTATAGCTCGTTATATAACTAATAGTATAGGTAGGTTTATTATCGTTATTCTAGGGTAAGCTTTAAATACTAGAAAAGTAGGTATAATACTATTAGATTTAGCCGTATTGTTTATAGCTTTTATAGCTATTTGCAGCATAATTTCCTTATTAGCATTATATAACTTTTTTTGAATAATTTGATATATACGGCGGAAAGGTGCATAATAGCGCTTAACTATACTAACTAACTAATATGCTTTTACTAGAACTTTTTTAATAATTATTATTATAAATAAAATATATTACTTAAACTCCTTTAATATAAAGTTTATATTAGTATTATATATAATAATATTAGGTAGTTTAATATAAATATTAATTTAATATACTTATAAAGTATTTTAAGCATATTATATTAATATACTTTTTATAAAATATATAGCTTTAAAATATATAAATTTATTTATAATATATAATATAAATAAGCTATTTAAATATATAATATTAATATATATATAATAGTTAAACTTTTAA